>OX940918.1:0-600000 GCA_954870645.1 Agrotis clavis
AAAATATAGTATTTATGTGTACTTACGCCTTACATCATCCTATTCATTATATTTTTCATGCTTTCATTAATATTTTTAGTTGATAATTTTCTTGACACTTATGTCAAGTGCCAAACGGTCAGTTTCTTTTTATTTTTACTTTCTGTTTTAGCTTAAAGCTTAATGATCTATGATGCTACATTTTGGTTTATATAATTTAATTTATCTATTTGATTTCATTGGAATATTGTACAAAGTCTAATTTAATTATTATATTAATGTTTTTATTAAATTACTCAATTCAAAATTTTACATAATGTAAACGCACGCAGACCTCCTTCCTCCTTCGTCTGATCTGTCGGAATCCGAAGAAACTATTTGAAAACAGAAATGAAGGATGATTTTCAAAACAAGCTGACACCTATAAAAGCCGAGGCCGTCAAAGGAATCGGGTTCATTCTATGGAGGACTATCCAGGACCTTAGGAGATTCTATCCAGGACCTGGGTTCATTCTATCCCGGACTCTGGGTGCTTTCGATCCCAGACTTCTATCCAGTCTTACGAGGAAGCTTCCCTCTGAGGCACTAATCTGAGGGAACTCTTACCCTCTGAACTAACGGAGGAAGCTTTTACCCTCCGAGGCTCTTCATTCTGAGGATCTTGCCCTCTCGGACTCTCTGCTGTTGAGGGCTACTGAAGAGGCTGAGGCTCTTACACTCTGAGGAGGATCTTGCCCTCGGAGACTCCCTGCTGCTGAGGACTGCGCCTCCCGAGGCCCCTGCCTGCTGCGGTCCTGCCTGTCTGAGGCCCCTTCCTGCTGCGGTTCCTGCCTGCTGAGGCTATTGTGGCCTTACCCAGTGGTCTAGTGCTGTACTGTGCATTGTGTTGACTGTGTTGCTGACTGTGTTATGGACTGTGTTTTTTATATCGCTCATGTATTTTATATTCTAAATAAAGTGTATCCTAGCTTATTAAACTGTTACAATATAGTATCGACTTTTCGAATTTCGGGTAACGAGTTTTTAAATACCGAATTTTCGAAAATCGAATATCGGATATCCGAATATGCAATATCGAATATCGGCTATCCAATATCTGATATCCGTTTACCAAATATCGAATATCGACTTTTCGAATTTCCGGTATCGAGTTTTTGAATACCAAATTTTAAAAAATCGAATATCGGATATCCGAATATGCAATATCGAATATCGGCTATCCAATATCCGATATCCGTTTACTGAATATCGAATATCGATTTTCGAATTTCCGGTATCGAGTTTTTAAATACCGAATTTTCGAAAATCGGGTATCGGATATTCGAATATGCAATATCGAATATCGGCTATCCAATATCCGATATCCGTTTACCGAATATCGATTATCGAATTTTCGAATTTCCGGTATAGAGTATTTAAATACCGAATTTTCGAAAATCGAATATCGGATATCCGAATATGCAATATCGAATATCGGCTATCCAATATCCGATATCCGTTTACCGAATATCGATTATCGACTTTTCGAATTTCCGGTATAGAGTTTTTAAATACCGAATTTTCGAAAATCGAATATCGGATATCCGAATATGCAATATCGAATATCGGCTATCCAATATCTGATATCCGTTTACCAAATATCGAATATCGACTTTTCGAATTTCCGGTATCGAGTTTTTGAATACCAAATTTTAAAAAATCGAATATCGGATATCCGAATATGCAATATCGAATATCGGCTATCCAATATCCGATATCCGTTTACCGAATATCGATTATCGACTTTTCGAATTTCCGGCTTCGAGTTTTTAAATATCGAATTTTCGAAAATCGAATATCGGATATCCGAATATGCAGTATCGAATATCGGCTATTCAACATCCGATATCCGTTTACCAAATATCGAATATCGACTTTTCGAATTTCCGGTATCGAGTTTTTAAATACCGAATTTTCGAAAATCGAATATCGGATATCCGAATATGCAATATCGAATATCGGCTATCCAATATCCGATATCCCATTACCGAATATCGAATATCGACTTTTCGAATTTCCGGTATCGAGTTTTTAAATACCGAATTTTCGAAAATCGAAAATCGGATATCCGAATATGCAATATCGAATATCGGCTATCCAATATCCGATATCCGTTTACCAAATATCGAATGTCGACTTTTCGAATTTCAGGTATCGAGTTTTTAAATATCGAATTTTCGAAAATCGAATATCGGATATCCGAATATGCAATATCGAATACCGGCTATCTAATATCCGATATCCGTTTACCAAATATCGAATATCGACTTTTCGAATTTCCGGTATCGAGTTTTAAATACCGAATTTTCGAAAATCGAATATCGGATATCCGAATATGCAATATCGAATATCGGCTATCCAATATCCGATATCCGTTTACCGAATATCAAATATCGAATTTTCGAATTTCCGGTATCGAGTTTTTAAATACCGAATTTTCGAAAATCGAATGTCGGATATCCGAATATGAAATATCGAATATCGGCTATCCAATATCCGATATGCGATTACCGAATATCGAATATCGACTTTTCGAATTTCCGATATCGAGTTTTTAAATACAGAATTTTCGAAAATCGAGTATCGGATATCCGAATATGCAATATCGAATATCGGCTATCCAATATTCGATATCCCTTTAACGAATATCGATTATCGACTTTTCGAATTTCCGGTATAGAGTTTTAAATACCGAATTTTCGAAAATCGAATATCGGATATCCGAATATGCAATATCGGATATCGGCTATCGATAATCCGATATCCGTTTACCGAATATCGAATATCGACTTTTCGAATTTCCGGTATCGAGTTATTAAATATCGAATTTTCGAAAATCGAATATCGGATATCCAAATATGCAATATCGAATATTGGCTATCCAATATCCGATATCCGTATACCGAATATCGGATATCGACTTTTCGAATTTCCGGTATCGAGTTTTTAAATACCGAAGTTTCGAAAATCGAATATCGGATATCCGAATATGCAATATCGAATATCGGCTATCCAATATCCGATATCCGTTTACTGAATATCGAATATCGATTTTCGAATTTCCGGTATCGAGTTTTTAAATACCGAATTTTCGAAAATCGGGTATCGGATATTCAAATATGCAATATCGAATATCGGCTATCCAATATCCGATATCCGTTTACCGAATATCGATTATCGACTTTTCGAATTTCGGGTATCGAGTTTTTAAATATCGAATTTTCGAAAATCGAATATCGGATATCCGAATATGCAATATCGAATACCGGCTATCCAATATCCGATATCCGTTTACCAAATATCGAATATCGACTTTTCGAATTTCCGGTATCGAGTTTTAAATACCGAATTTTCGAAAATCGAATATCGGATATCCGAATATGCAATATCGAATATCGGCTATCCAATATCCGATATCCGATTACCGAATCTCGACTTTTCGACTTTCCGGTAACGAGTTTTTAAATACCGAATTTTCGAAAATCGAATATTGGATATCCGAATATGCAATATCGAATGTCGGCTATCAAATATCCGATATCCAATTACCGAATATCGAATATCGACTTTTCGAATTTCCGGTATCGAGTTTTTGAATACCGAATTTTCGAAAATCGAATATCGGATATCCGAATATGCAATATCGAATATCGGCTATCCAATATCCGATATCCGTTTACCAAATATCGAATATCGACTTTTCGAATTTCGGGTATCGAGTTTTTAAATATCGAATTTTCGAAAATCGAATATCGGATATCCGAATAAGCAATATTGAATATCGGCTATCCAATATCCGATATCTGTTTGACGAATATCGAATATCGATTTTTCGAATTTCCGGTATCGAGTTTTTAAATACCGAATTTTCGTAAATCGAATATCGGATATCCGAATATGCAATATCGGATATCGGCTATCCACTATCCGATATCCGTTTACCGAATATCGAATATCGACTTTTCGAATTTCCGATATCGAGTTTTTAAAAACCGAATTTTCGAAAATCGAATATCGGATATCCGAATATGCAATATCGAAAATCGACTATCAAATATCCGATATCCAATTACCAAATATCGAAAATCAACTTTTCGATTTTCGGATATCGAGTTTTTTAATATCGAATTTTCGAAAATCGAATATCGGATATCCGAATTTGCAATACCGAATATCGGCTATCCAATATCCGATATCCGTTTACCGAATATCGAATATCGACTTTTCGAATTTCCGGTATCGAGTTTTTAAATACCGAATCTTCGAAAATCGAATGTCGGATATCCGAATATGCAGTATCGAATATCGGCTATCCAATATCCGATATCCGATTACCGAATATCGAATATCGACTTTTCGTATTTGGGGTATCGAGTTTTTAAATATCGAATTTTCGAAAATCGAATATCGGATATCCGAATATGCAGTATCGAATATCGGCTATTCAACATCCGATATCCGTTTACCAAATATCGAATATCGACTTTTCGAATTTCCGGTATCGAGTTTTTAAATACCGAATTTACGAAAATCGAATATCGGATATCCGAATATGCAATATCGAATATCGGCTATCCAATATCCGATATCCCATTACCGAATATCGAATATCGACTTTTCGAATTTCCGGTATCGAGTTTTTAAATACCGAATTTTCGAAAATCGAATATCGGATATCCGAATATGCAATATCGAATATCGGCTATCCAATATCCGATATCCGTATCCAGAATATCGAATGTCGACTTTTCGAATTTCGGGTATCGAGTTTTTAAATATCGAATTTTCGAAAATCGAATATCGGATATCCGAATATGCAATATCGAATACCGGCTATCTAATATCCGATATCCGTTTACCAAATATCGAATATCGACTTTTCGAATTTCCGGTATCGAGTTTTAAATACCGAATTTTCGAAAATCGAATATCGGATATCCGAATATGCAATATCGAATATCGGCTATCCAATATCCGATATCCGATTACCGAATCTCGACTTTTCGACTTTCCGGTAACGAGTTTTTAAACACCGAATTTTCGAAAATCGAATATTGGATATCCCAATATGCAATATCGAATGTCGGCTATCAAATATCCGATATCCGTTTACCGAATATCGAATATCGACTTTTCGAATTTCCGGTATCGAGTTTTTAAAAACCGAATTTTCGAAAATCGAATATCGGATATCCGAATATGCAATATCGAAAATCGGCTATTAAATATCCGATATCCAATTACCAAATATCGAAAATCAACTTTTCGACTTTCCGGTAACGAGTTTTTAAACACCGAATTTTCGAAAATCGAATATTGGATATCCGAATATGCAATATCGAATGTCGGCTATCAAATATCCGATATCCAATTACCGAATATCGAATATCGACTTTTCGAATTTCCGGTATCGAGTTTTTGAATACCGAATTTTCGAAAATCGAATATCGGATATCCGAATATGCAATATCGAATATCGGCTATCCAATATCCGATATCCGTTTACCAAATATGGAATATCGACTTTTCGAATTTCGGGTATCGAGTTTTTAAATACCGAATTTTCGAAAATCGAATATCGGATATCCGAATAAGCAATATTGAATATCGGCTATCCAATATCCGATATCTGTTTGCCGAATATCGAATATCGATTTTTCGAATTTCCGGTATCGAGTTTTTAAATACCGAATTTTCGAAAATCGAATATCGGATATCCGAATATGCAATACCGAATATCGGCTATCCAATATCCGATATCCCATTACCGAATATCGAATATCGACTTTTCGAATTTCCGGTATCGAGTTTTTAAATACCGAATTTTCGAAAATCGAATATCGGATATCCGAATATGCAATATCGAATATCGGCTATCCAATATCCGATATCCCATTACCGAATATCGAATATCGACTTTTCGAATTTCGGGTATCGAGTTTTTAAATATCGAATTTTCGAAAATCGAATATCGGATATCCGAATATGCAATATCGAATATCGGCTATCCAACATCCGATATCCGTTTACCGAATATCGAATATCGACTTTTCGAATTTCCGGTATCGAGTTTTTAAATACCGAATTTTCGAAAATCGAATATCGGATATCCGAATATGCAATATCGAATATCGGCTATCCAATATCCGATATCCCATTACCGAATATCGAATATCGACTTTTCGAATTTCGGGTATCGAGTTTTTAAATATGGAATTTTTGAAAATCGAATATCGGATATCCGAATAAGCAATATCGAATATCGGCTATCCAATATCCGATTACCGAATATCGAATATCGACTTTTCGAATTTCCGGCTTCGAGTTTTTAAATATCGAATTTTCGAAAATCGAATATCGGATATCCGAATATGCAGTATCGAATATCGGCTATTCAACATCCGATATCCGTTTACCAAATATCGAATATCGACTTTTCGAATTTCCGGTATCGAGTTTTTAAATACCGAATTTTCGAAAATCGAATATCGGATATCCGAATATGCAATATCGAATATCGGCTATCCAATATCCGATATCCCATTACCGAATATCGAATATCGACTTTTCGAATTTCCGGTATCGAGTTTTTAAATACCGAATTTTCGAAAATCGAAAATCGGATATCCGAATATGCAATATCGAATATCGGCTATCCAATATCCGATATCCGTTTACCAAATATCGAATATCGAATTTCCGGTATCGAGTTTTTGAATACCGAATTTTAAAAAATCGAATGTCGGATATCCGAATATGCAATATCGAATATCGGCTATAGAATATCCGACATCCAATTACCGAATATATAGTATCGACTTTTCGAATTTCGGGTAACGAGTTTTTAAATACCGAATTTTCGAAAATCGAATATCGGATATCCGAATATGCAATATCGAATATCGGCTATCCAATATCTGATATCCGTTTACCAAATATCGAATATCGACTTTTCGAATTTCCGGTATCGAGTTTTTAAATATGGAATTTTCGAAAATCGAATATCGGATATCCGAATAAGCAATATCGAATATCGGCTATCCAATATCCGATTACCGAATATCGAATATCGACTTTTCGAATTTCCGGTTTCGAGTTTTTAAATACCGAATTTTCGAAAATCGAATATTTGATATCCGAATATGCAATATCGAATATTTGCTATCCAATATCCGATATCCGTTTACCGAATATCGAATATTGACTTTTCGAATTTCCGGTATCGAGTTTTTAAATACCGAAATTTCGAAAATCGAATATCGGATATCCGAATATGCAATATCGGATATCGGCTATCCACTATCCGATATCCGTTTACCGAATATCGAATATCGACTTTTCGAATTTCCGGTATCGAGTTTTTAAATACCGAATTTTCGAAAATCAAATATCGGATATCCGAATATGCAATATCGAATATCGGCTATCCAATATCCGATATCCGTTTACTGAATATCGAATATCGACTTTTCGAATTTCCGGTATCGAGTTTTTAAAAACCGAATTTTCGAAAACCGAATTTTCGAAAATCGAATATCGGATATCCGAATATGCAATATCGAATATCGACTTTTCGAATTTCGGGTATCGAGTTTTTAAATATGGAATTTTCGAAAATCGAATATCGGATATCCGAATAAGCAATATCGAATATCGGCTATCCAATATCCGATTACCGAATATCGAATATCGACTTTTCGAATTTCCGGCTTCGAGTTTTTAAATATCGAATTTTCGAAAATCGAATATCGGATATCCGAATATGCAGTATCGAATATCGGCTATTCAACATCCGATATCCGTTTACCAAATATCGAATATCGACTTTTCGAATTTCCGGTATCGAGTTTTTAAATACCGAATTTTCGAAAATCGAATATCGGATATCCGAATATGCAATATCGAATATCGGCTATCCAATATCCGATATCCCATTACCGAATATCGAATATCGACTTTTCGAATTTCCGGTATCGAGTTTTTAAATACCGAATTTTCGAAAATCGAAAATCGGATATCCGAATATGCAATATCGAATATCGGCTATCCAATATCCGATATCCGTTTACCAAATATCGAATATCGACTTTTCGAATTTCCGGTATCGAGTTTTTGAATACCAAATTTTAAAAAATCGAATATCGTTTATCCGAATATGCAATATCGAATATCGGCTATAGAATATCCGACATCCAATTACCGAATATATAGTATCGACTTTTCGAATTTCGGGTATCGAGTTTTTAAAAACCGAATTTTCGAAAATCGAATATCGGATATCCGAATATGCAATATCGAAAATCGGCTATCAAATATCCGATATCCAATTACCAAATATCGAAAATCAACTTTTCGATTTTCGGATATCGAGTTTTTTAATATCGAATTTTCGAAAATCGAATATCGGATATCCGAATTTGCAATACCGAATATCGGCTATCCAATATCCAATATCCGATATCCGATTACCGAATCTCGACTTTTCGACTTTCCGGTAACGAGTTTTTAAACACCGAATTTTCGAAAATCGAATATTGGATATCCGAATATGCAATATCGAATGTCGGCTATCAAATATCCGATATCCAATTACCGAATATCGAATATCGACTTTTCGAATTTCCGGTATCGAGTTTTTGAATACCGAATTTTCGAAAATCGAATATCGGATATCCGAATATGCAATATCGAATATCGGCTATCCAATATCCGATATCCGTTTACCAAATATCGAATATCGACTTTTCGAATTTCGGGTATCGAGTTTTTAAATACCGAATTTTCGAAAATCGAATATCGGATATCCGAATAAGCAATATTGAATATCGGCTATCCAATATCCGATATCTGTTTGCCGAATATCGAATATCGATTTTTCGAATTTCCGGTATCGAGTTTTTAAATACCGAATTTTCGAAAATCGAATATCGGATATCCGAATATGCAATATCGGATATCGGCTATCCACTATCCGATATCCGTTTACCGAATATCGAATATCGACTTTTCGAATTTCCGGTATCGAGTTTTTAAAAACCGAATTTTCGAAAATCGAATATCGGATATCCGAATATGCAATATCGAAAATCGGCTATCAAATATCCGATATCCAATTACCAAATATCGAAAATCAACTTTTCGATTTTCGGATATCGAGTTTTTTAATATCGTATTTTCGAAAATCGAATATCGGATATCCGAATTTGCAATACCGAATATCGGCTATCCAATATCCGATATCCGTTTACCGAATATCGAATATCGACTTTTCGACTTTCCGGTAACGAGTTTTTAAACACCGAATTTTCGAAAATCGAATATTGGATATCCGAATATGCAATATCGAATGTCGGCTATCAAATATCCGATATCCAATTACCGAATATCGAATATCGACTTTTCGAATTTCCGGTATCGAGTTTTTGAATACCGAATTTTCGAAAATCGAATATCGGATATCCGAATATGCAATATCGAATATCGGCTATCCAATATCCGATATCCGTTTTCCAAATATCGAATATCGACTTTTCGAATTTCGGGTATCGAGTTTTTAAATACCGAATTTTCGAAAATCGAATATCGGATATCGGAATAAGCAATATTGAATATCGGCTATCCAATATCCGATATCTGTTTGCCGAATATCGAATATCGATTTTTCGAATTTCCGGTATCGAGTTTTTAAATACCGAATTTTCGAAAATCGAATATCGGATATCCGAATATGCAATATCGGATATCGGCTATCCACTATCCGATATCCGTTTACCGAATTTCGAATATCGACTTTTCGAATTTCCGGTATCGAGTTTTTAAAAACCGAATTTTCGAAAATCGAATATCGGATATCCGAATATGCAATATCGAAAATCGGCTATCAAATATCCGATATCCAATTACCAAATATCGAAAATCAACTTTTCGATTTTCGGATATCGAGTTTTTTAATATCGAATTTTCGAAAATCGAATATCGGATATCCGAATTTGCAATACCGAATATCGGCTATCCAATATCCGATATCCGTTAACCGAATATCGAATATCGACTTTTCGAATTTCCGGTATCGAGTTTTTAAATACCGAATTTTCGAAAATCGAATGTCGGATATCCGAATATGCAGTATCGAATATCGGCTATCCAATATCCGATATCCGATTACCGAATATCGAATATCGACTTTTCGAATTTCCGGCTTCGAGTTTTTAAATATCGAATTTTCGAAAATCGAATATCGGATATCCGAATATGCAGTATCGAATATCGGCTATTCAACATCCGATATCCGTTTACCAAATATCGAATATCGACTTTTCGAATTTCCGGTATCGAGTTTTTAAATACCGAATTTTCGAAAATCGAATATCGGATATCCGAATATGCAATATCGAATAGCGGCTGTCCAATATCCGATATCCCATTACCGAATATCGAATATCGACTTTTCGAATTTCCGGTATCGAGTTTTTAAATACCGAATTTTCGAAAATCGTATATCGGATATCCGAATATGCAATATCGAATATCGGCTATCCAATATCCGACACATCCAACCAGAGTGACAGCTTCTTCTGCCACTTGTATAGATAATATATTTTCCAGTTGCGATTATTTACAGAAGGAAATAGTAAATAAATTACCATCTGATCACAGTGGTCAAACAATAACATTTTGTGCTTACACTCCATTTCAAAAAACACAGATAAAGTTTAGGCCTATTACATGTAAAAATTTAGAGAAGTTAAATAATACATTATCAAGTAAATTATGTGAACGTAGCTTTAACAAAATAACTGACCCAAATGAGTTTTACGCAGAGTTCTTTTCCATCTTAAACACGCAATTTAGTAGTATGTTTCCATTGAAAACTAAAAGTGTCTGTACAAAGTTCCTGTTTAGTGATTGGGCAACCCCTGGTATTCGTAAAAGCAGAGCAAAACTTTATGAATTATACGGTCTTAAAAATCATATAAAAACTACTAGCTTTAGTCAGTATGTAGCAAAATACTCAAAAACTTTTAAAACCGTGTGCAAAACAGCGAAAGCTCTTTATATCAGTAATAAAATAAAATTTGCTGATGATAAAATAAAAGCTACTTGGAAAATAATAAATAATGAAACAGGTAGAAATAAAAAGCGGAATACTGAATTTAATTTAGAAACTGCACATGGCCCTATAAATAATGACAAAGAAATTGCTCAGGAATTTGAAAACTTTTTTTCTAACATACCTATTAAAACGACTGAAACTTTAAATTCTTCTGCAATGCTCTCTTCTGCCTTACTTAGGCAGAATGTAAAGTCATGTCCCGTGGAGTTTAGGTTTCATCACACAAACCCCCAAGCTGTCATTAAAGCTTTTAAAGATCTTAAAATTAAGTCAACAGAAGATCTTTGGGGAATGTCTGTTAAAGTCTGTAAATCTGTAATAGAAACCGTTGCTCCTTATTTAGCTATTATATTTAACAACAGTGTAGACCAAGGGGTATTTCCAGATCTTATGAAACACAGTAAAGTAGTCCCACTCTTCAAATCAGGTGATAGCAAGGAACCGAACAATTATAGACCTGTATCAATTTTACCAGTTTTAAGTAAGGTGTTTGAAAAGTTGATGCTTACTCAAATGTTACGTCACTTTAATAAAAATTCCATCTTTCATGAACATCAGTACGGTTTCACCAAAGGACGGTGTACAACTGACGCCGGTGTAACCCTACTTAAGAACATTTTTAACTCCTGGGAGGAAGCAGAAGATGCCATTGGAATTTTTTGCGACCTCTCAAAGGCGTTCGATTGCGTTGACCATGAAACACTTCTGCTGAAACTGGAGCATTACGGGATAAAAAATACTGCTCTTGATTTACTCAGATCATACTTGAAAGATAGAAAGGTAAAAGTTCAAGTAAACGGAATGAACTCGTTAGGGTCTAAAATGACAATGGGCGTTCCGCAAGGTTCGATTCTGGGTCCATTCCTCTTCTTAGTTTACATTAATGATTTACCTCACTTACTTAAAAATCAACCAAAGATGGTATTATTTGCAGATGATACCTCTCTAATTTTTAAAATAGACCGACGTTCACAAAATCTAAATGCGGTAAATGACGCTATTCATCAGGTTCAAAATTGGTTTACATTGAATAATCTTGTACTCAATGAAAAAAAAACAAAATGTATGAGATTCACTTTACCAAATGTTAGAAGTAGCGAATGTGACATCAAACTGAACGGAGAAAAACTGGAATTTGTTGATCAGACTGTTTTCCTAAGAATCACGCTAGACGATAAATTGCAATGGGGCCCCCATATAGCATCTCTTGCGGGACGATTAAGCTCAGCCGCTTACGCTGTTAGAAAGATAAGACAGTTAACAGACGTTGAAACTGCGCGTTTGGTATACTTTAGCTACTTTCACAGCATAATGTCTTATGGCATTCTACTGTGGGGCCGGGCAGCTGACATTGAATCCATTTTTATTTTGCAAAAACGAGCTGTCAGAGCAATTTACAATCTACGTCGTCGCGAATCTCTTAGGGAACTATTCAAAAATATTAACATAATGACAGTGCCTTGTCAATTTATTTATGAAAATATAATGTATGTAAGGAAAAATCTTCACCTTTTTAATAAAATAAGCGATAGACATAATTTTAATACTAGAAATAAAGATAAAATTGATCAACCTTATTTTAGATTGTCTAAAGTTCAAAAGTCTTTTATGGGGTACTGTGTTAAATGTTACAATAAAATACCTAACGAAATTTTAACTCTAAATGAAAGAAAATTTAAAAGCTATATAAAAAACACACTTAGTAAACAAGCATATTATAAATTAGAAGATTATATCCAAGATAAAAATGTTTGGAAACATGCTGGTCCTGCTTCATAGTACAATGTAGGGATTAAACGAAATCAAGCTGGTTGAAATTTGAATACTCACACACTTATATTTATAAATTTTGTAATTGCAATATATTTGTGAAAATGTGAACACCATGTACCTTTTTGCTTTTTTTAATTTTTCCTATTAATTTATTTTCATATTTTTAGTCTAGATTTTCAAGGTACATTGATTTCACATTCTTTGTTTCAAATGATGTTATAAAAATATTGTAAAACATTTTTAAAAAGAGTAAGTATGGAGTTTCTTGCCCATTCTTCTTCATACAACCTACCTTAGCGAATGGGTGTAGATTCAATCCCATCCCATCCCATTTCCTTAATTTTAAAAATCGACGTTTAAAAGTGCCTCTTCGATGGCCTAATTGAAATAAATGATTTGACTTTGACTTTGACTTTGACTTTGACCGATATCCCAATATCGAATATCGACTTTTCGAATTTCGGGTATCGAGTTTTTAAATATCGAATTTTCGAAAATCGAATATCGGATATCCGAATATGCAATATCGAATATCGGCTATCCAACATCCGATATCCGTTTACCGAATATCGAATATCGACTTTTCGAATTTCCGGTATCGAGTTTTTAAATACCGAATTTTCGAAAATCGAATATCGGATATCCGAATATGCAATATCGAATATCGGCTGTCCAATATCCGATATCCCATTACCGAATATCGAATATCGACTTTTCGAATTTCGGGTATCGAGTTTTTAAATATGGAATTTTCGAAAATCGAATATCGGATATCCGAATAAGCAATATCGAATATCGGCTATCCAATATCCGATTACCGAATATAGAATATCGACTTTTCGAGTTTTTAAATACCGAATTTTCGAAAATCGAATATTTGATATCCGAATATGCAATATCGAATATTTGCTATCCAATATCCGATATCCGTTTACCGAATATCGAATATTGACTTTTCGAATTTCCGGTATCGAGTTTTTAAATACCGAAATTTCGAAAATCGAATATCGGATATCCGAATATGCAATATCGAATATCGGCTATCCAATATCCGATATCCGTTTACTGAAATCGAATATCGACTTTTCGAATTTCCGGTATCGAGTTTTTAAAAACCGAATTTTCGAAAATCGAATATCGGATATCCGAATATGCAATATCGAAAATCGGCTATCCAATATCCGATATCCGTTTACTGAATATCGAATATCGACTTTTCGAATTTCCGGTATCGAGTTTTTAAATACCGAATTTTCGAAAATCGGGTATCGGATATCCGAATATGCAATATCGAATATCGGCTATCCAATATCCTATATCCGTTTACCGAATATCGAATATCGACTTTTCGAATTTCCGGTATCGAGTTTTTAAAAACCGAATTTTCGAAAATCGAATATCGGATATCCGAATATGCAATATCGAAAATCGGCTATCAAATATCCGATATCCAATTACCAAATATCGAAAATCAACTTTTCGATTTTCGGATATCGAGTTTTTTAATATCGAATTTTCGAAAATCGAATATCGGATATCCGAATTAGCAATACCGAATATCGGCTTTCCAATATCCAATATCCGATATCCGATTACCGAATCTCGACTTTTCGACTTTCCGGTAACGAGTTTTTAAACACCGAATTTTCGAAAATCGAATATTGGATATCCGAATATGCAATATCGAATGTCGGCTATCAAATATCCGATATCCAATTACCGAATATCGAATATCGACTTTTCGAATTTCCGGTATCGAGTTTTTGAATACCGAATTTTCGAAAATCGAATATCGGATATCCGAATATGCAATATCGAATATCGGCTATCCAATATCCGATATCCGTTTACCAAATATCGAATATCGACTTTTCGAATTTCGGGTATCGAGTTTTTAAATACCGAATTTTCGAAAATCGAATATCGGATATCCGAATAAGCAATATTGAATATCGGCTATCCAATATCCGATATCTGTTTGCCGAATATCGAAAATCGATTTTTCGAATTTCCGGTATCGAGTTTTTAAATACCGAATTTTCGAAAATCGAATATCGGATATCCGAATATGCAATATCGGATATCGGCTATCCACTATCCGATATCCGTTTACCGAATATCGAATATCGACTTTTCGAATTTCCGGTATCGAGTTTTTAAAAACCGAATTTTCGAAAATCGAATATCGGATATCCGAATATGCAATATCGAAAATCGGCTATCAAATATCCGATATCCAATTACCAAATATCGAAAATCAACTTTTCGATTTTCGGATATCGAGTTTTTTAATATCGAATTTTCGAAAATCGAATATCGGATATCCGAATTTGCAATACCGAATATCGGCTATCCAATATCCGATATCCGTTTACCGAATATCGAATATCGACTTTTCGAATTTCCGGTATCGAGTTTTTAAGTACCGAATTTTCGAAAATCGAATGTCGGATATCCGAATATGCAGTATCGAATATCGGCTATCCAATATCCGATATCCGATAACCGAATATCGAATATCGACTTTTCGTATTTGGGGTATCGAGTTTTTTAATATCGAATTTTCGAAAATCGAATATCGGATATCCGAATATGCAGTATCGAATATCGGCTATTCAACATCCGATATCCGTTTACCGAATATCGAATATCGACTTTTCGAATTTCCGGTATCGAGTTTTTAAATACCGAATTTTCGAAAATCGAATATCGGATATGCGAATATGCAATATCGAATATCGGCTATCCAATATCCGATATCCCATTACCGAATACGAATATCGACTTTTCGAATTTCGGGTATCGAGTTTTTAAATATGGAATTTTCGAAAATCGAATATCGGATATCCGAATAAGCAATATCGAATATCGGCTATCCAATATCCGATTACCGAATATCGAATATCGACTTTTCGAATTTCCAGTTCCGAGTTTTTAAATATCGAATTTTCGAAAATCGAATATCGGATATCCGAATATGCAGTATCGAATATCGGCTATTCAACATCCGATATCCGTTTACCAAATATCGAATATCGACTTTTCGAATTTCCGGTATCGAGTTTTTAAATACCGAATTTTCGAAAATCGAATATCGGATATCCGAATATGCAATATCGAATATCGGCTATCCAATATCCGATATCCCATTACCGAATATCGAATATCGACTTTTCGAATTCCCGGTATCGAGTTTTTAAATACCGAATTTTAAAAAATCGAATATCGGATATCCGAATATGCAATATCGAATATCGGCTATCCAATATCCGATATCCGTTTACTGAATATCGAATATCGATTTTCGAATTTCCGGTATCGAGTTTTTAAATACCGAATTTTCGAAAATCGGGTATCGGATATTCGAATATGCAATATCGAATATCGGCTATCCAATATCCGATATCCGTTTACCGAATATCGATTATCGACTTTTCGAATTTCCGGTATAGAGTATTTAAATACCGAATTTTCGAAAATCGAATATCGGATATCCGAATATGCAATATCGAATATCGGCTATCCAATATCCGATGTCCGTATCCAGAATATCGAATGTCGACTTTTCGAATTTCGGGTATCGAGTTTTTAAATATCGAATTTTCGAAAATCGAATATCGGATATCCGAATATGCAATATAGAATACCGGCTATCTAATATCCGATATCCGTTTACCAAATATCGAATATCGACTTTTCGAATTTCCGGTATCGAGTTTTAAATACCGAATTTTCGAAAATCGAATATCGGATATCCGAATAAGCAATATCGAATATCGGCTATCCAATATCCGATTACCGAATATCGAATATCGACTTTTCGAATTTCCGGTTTCGAGTTTTTAAATATCGAATTTTCGAAAATCGAATATCGGATATCCGAATATGCAGTATCGAATATCGGCTATTCAACATCCGATATCCGTTTACCAAATATCGAATATCGACTTTTCGAATTTCCGGTATCGAGTTTTTAAATACCGAATTTTCGAAAATCGAATATCGGATATCCGAATATGCAATATCGAATATCGGCTATCCAATATCCGATATCCCATTACCGAATATCGAATATCGACTTTTCGAATTTCCGGTATCGAGTTTTTAAATACCGAATTTTCGAAAATCGAAAATCGGATATCCGAATATGCAATATCGAATATCGGCTATCCAATATCCGATATCCGTTTACCAAATATCGAATATCGACTTTTCGAATTTCCGGTATCGAGTTTTTGAATACCGAATTTTAAAAAATCGAATATCGGATATCCGAATATGCAATATCGAATATCGGCTATAGAATATCCGACATCCAATTACCGAATATATAGTATCGACTTTTCGAATTTCGGGTAACGAGTTTTTAAATACCGAATTTTCGAAAATCGAATATCGGATATCCGAATATGCAATATCGAATATCGGCTATCCAATATCTGATATCCGTTTACCAAATATCGAATATCGACTTTTCGAATTTCCGGTATCGAGTTTTTGAATAACAAATTTTAAAAAATCGAATATCGGATATCCGAATATGCAATATCGAATATCGGCTATCCAATATCCGATATCCGTTTACTGAATATCGAATATCGATTTTCGAATTTCCGGTATCGAGTTTTTAAATACCGAATTTTCGAAAATCGGGTATCGGATATTCGAATATGCAATATCGAATATCGGCTATCCAATATCCGATATCCGTTTACCGAATATCGATTATCGACTTTTCGAATTTCCGGTATAGAGTATTTAAATACCGAATTTTCGAAAATCGAATATCGGATATCCGAATATGCAATATCGAATATCGGCTATCCAATATCCGATATCCGTATCCAGAATATCGAATGTCGACTTTTCGAATTTCGGGTATCGAGTTTTTAAATATCGAATTTTCGAAAATCGAATATCAAATATCCGAATATGCAATATAGAATACCGGCTATCTAATATCCGATATCCGTTTACCAAATATCGAATATCGACTTTTCGAATTTCCGGTATCGAGTTTTAAATACCGAATTTTCGAAAATCGAATATCGGATATCCGAATATGCAATATCGAATATCGGCTATCCAATATCCGATATCCGATAACCGAATTTCGACTTTTCGACTTTCCGGTAACGAGTTTTTAAATACCGAAATTTCGAAAATCGAATATCGGATATCCGAATATGCAATATCGGATATCGGCTATCCACTATCCGATATCCGTTTACCGAATATCGAATATCGACTTTTCGAATTTCCGGTATCGAGTTTTTAAATACCGAATTTTCGAAAATCAAATATCGGATATCCGAATATGCAATATCGAATATCGGCTATCCAATATCCGATATCCGTTTACTGAATATCGAATATCGACTTTTCGAATTTCCGGTATCGAGTTTTTAAAAACCGAATTTTCGAAAACCGAATTTTCGAAAATCGAATATCGGATATCCGAATATGCAATATCGAATATCGACTTTTCGAATTTCGGGTATCGAGTTTTTAAATATGGAATTTTCGAAAATCGAATATCGGATATCCGAATAAGCAATATCGAATATCGGCTATCCAATATCCGATTACCGAATATCGAATATCGACTTTTCGAATTTCCGGCTTCGAGTTTTTAAATATCGAATTTTCGAAAATCGAATATCGGATATCCGAATATGCAGTATCGAATATCGGCTATTCAACATCCGATATCCGTTTACCAAATATCGAATATCGACTTTTCGAATTTCCGGTATCGAGTTTTTAAATACCGAATTTTCGAAAATCGAATATCGGATATCCGAATATGCAATATCGAATATCGGCTATCCAATATCCGATATCCCATTACCGAATATCGAATATCGACTTTTCGAATTTCCGGTATCGAGTTTTTAAATACCGAATTTTCGAAAATCGAAAATCGGATATCCGAATATGCAACATCGAATATCGGCTATCCAATATCCGATATCCGTTTACCAAATATCGAATATCGACTTTTCGAATTTCCGGTATCGAGTTTTTGAATACCAAATTTTAAAAAATCGAATATCGTTTATCCGAATATGCAATATCGAATATCGGCTATAGAATATCCGACATCCAATTACCGAATATATAGTATCGACTTTTCGAATTTCGGGTATCGAGTTTTTAAAAACCGAATTTTCGAAAATCGAATATCGGATATCCGAATATGCAATATCGAAAATCGGCTATCAAATATCCGATATCCAATTACCAAATATCGAAAATCAACTTTTCGATTTTCGGATATCGAGTTTTTTAATATCGAATTTTCGAAAATCGAATATCGGATATCCGAATTTGCAATACCGAATATCGGCTATCCAATATCCAATATCCGATATCCGATTACCGAATCTCGACTTTTCGACTTTCCGGTAACGAGTTTTTAAACACCGAATTTTCGAAAATCGAATATTGGATATCCGAATATGCAATATCGAATGTCGGCTATCAAATATCCGATATCCAATTACCGAATATCGAATATCGACTTTTCGAATTTCCGGTATCGAGTTTTTGAATACCGAATTTTCGAAAATCGAATATCGGATATCCGAATATGCAATATCGAATATCGGCTATCCAATATCCGATATCCGTTTACCAAATATCGAATATCGACTTTTCGAATTTCGGGTATCGAGTTTTTAAATACCGAATTTTCGAAAATCGAATATCGGATATCCGAATAAGCAATATTGAATATCGGCTATCCAATATCCGATATCTGTTTGCCGAATATCGAATATCGATTTTTCGAATTTCCGGTATCGAGTTTTTAAATACCGAATTTTCGAAAATCGAATATCGGATATCCGAATATGCAATATCGGATATCGGCTATCCACTATCCGATATCCGTTTACCGAATATCGAATATCGACTTTTCGAATTTCCGGTATCGAGTTTTTAAATACCGAATTTTCGAAAATCGAATATCGGATATCCGAATATGCAATATCGAATATCGGCTATCCAATATCCGATATCCCATTACCGAATATCGAATATCGACTTTTCGAATTTCCGGTATCGAGTTTTTAAATACCGAATTTTCGAAAATCGAAAATCGGATATCCGAATATGCAATATCGAATATCGGCTATCCAATATCCGATATCCGTTTACCAAATATCGAATATCGACTTTTCGAATTTCCGGTATCGAGTTTTTGAATACCGAATTTTAAAAAATCGTATATCGGATATCCGAATATGCAATATCGAATATCGGCTATAGAATATCCGACATCCAATTACCGAATATATAGTATCGACTTTTCGAATTTCGGGTAACGAGTTTTTAAATACCGAATTTTCGAAAATCGAATATCGGATATCCGAATATGCAATATCGAATATCGGCTATCCAATATCTGATATCCGTTTACCAAATATCGAATATCGACTTTTCGAATTTCCGGTATCGAGTTTTTGAATACCAAATTTTAAAAAATCGAATATCGGATATCCGAATATGCAATATCGAATATCGGCTATCCAATATCCGATATCCGTTTACTGAATATCGAATATCGACTTTCGAATTTCCGGTATCGAGTTTTTAAATACCGAATTTTCGAAAATCGGGTATCGGATATTCGAATATGCAATATCGAATATCGGCTATCCAATATCCGATATCCGTTTACCGAATATCGATTATCGACTTTTCGAATTTCCGGTATAGAGTATTTAAATACCGAATTTTCGAAAATCGAATATCGGATATCCGAATATACAATATCGAATATCGGCTATCCAATATCCGATATCCGTATCCAGAATATCGAATGTCGACTTTTCGAATTTCGGGTATCGAGTTTTTAAATATCGAATTTTCGAAAATCGAATATCGGATATCCGAATATGCAATATCAAATACCGGCTATCTAATATCCGATATCCGTTTACCAAATATCGAATATCGACTTTTCGAATTTCCGGTATCGAGTTTTAAGTACCGAATTTTCGAAAATCGAATATCGGATATCCGAATATGCAATATCGAATATCGGCTATCCAATATCCGATATCCGATTACCGAATCTCGACTTTTCGACTTTCCGGTAACGAGTTTTTAAACACCGAATTTTCGAAAATCGAATAATGGATATCCGAATATGCAATATCGAATGTCGGCTATCAAATATCCGATATCCAATTACCGAATATCGAATATCGACTTTTCGAATTTCCGGTATCGAGTTTTTGAATACCGAATTTTCGAAAATCGAATATCGGATATCCGAATATGCAATATCGAATATCGGCTATCCAATATCCGATATCCCATTACCGAATATCGAATATCGACTTTTCGAATTTCGGGTATCGAGTTTTTGAATACCGAATTTTAAAAAATCGAATATCGGATATCCGAATATGCAATATCGAATATCGGCTATAGAATATCCGACATCCAATTACCGAATATATAGTATCGACTTTTCGAATTTCGGGTAACGAGTTTTTAAATACCGAATTTTCGAAAATCGAATATCGGATATCCGAATATGCAATATCGAATATCGGCTATCCAATATCTGATATCCGTTTACCAAATATCGAATATCGACTTTTCGAATTTCCGGTATCGAGTTTTTAAATATGGAATTTTCGAAAATCGAATATCGGATATCCGAATAAGCAATATCGAATATCGGCTATCCAATATCCGATTACCGAATATCGAATATCGACTTTTCGAATTTCCGGTTTCGAGTTTTTAAATACCGAATTTTCGAAAATCGAATATTTGATATCCGAATATGCAATATCGAATATTTGCTATCCAATATCCGATATCCGTTTACCGAATATCGAATATTGACTTTTCGAATTTCCGGTATCGAGTTTTTAAATACCGAAATTTCGAAAATCGAATATCGGATATCCGAATATGCAATATCGGATATCGGCTATCCACTATCCGATATCCGTTTACCGAATATCGAATATCGACTTTTCGAATTTCCGGTATCGAGTTTTTAAATACCGAATTTTCGAAAATCAAATATCGGATATCCGAATATGCAATATCGAATATCGGCTATCCAATATCCGATATCCGTTTACTGAATATCGAATATCGACTTTTCGAATTTCCGGTATCGAGTTTTTAAAAACCGAATTTTCGAAAACCGAATTTTCGAAAATCGAATATCGGATATCCGAATATGCAATATCGAATATCGACTTTTCGAATTTCGGGTATCGAGTTTTTAAATATGGAATTT
The DNA here is from genome assembly GCA_954870645.1 of Agrotis clavis. NCBI lineage: Eukaryota > Metazoa > Arthropoda > Insecta > Lepidoptera > Noctuidae > Agrotis > Agrotis clavis. The sequence continues at coordinate 22,176 of OX940918.1, forward strand.
TCGAAAATCGAATATCGGATATCCGAATAAGCAATATCGAATATCGGCTATCCAATATCCGATTACCGAATATCGAATATCGACTTTTCGAATTTCCGGCTTCGAGTTTTTAAATATCGAATTTTCGAAAATCGAATATCGGATATCCGAATATGCAGTATCGAATATCGGCTATTCAACATCCGATATCCGTTTACCAAATATCGAATATCGACTTTTCGAATTTCCGGTATCGAGTTTTTAAATACCGAATTTTCGAAAATCGAATATCGGATATCCGAATATGCAATATCGAATATCGGCTATCCAATATCCGATATCCCATTACCGAATATCGAATATCGACTTTTCGAATTTCCGGTATCGAGTTTATAAATACCGAATTTTCGAAAATCGAAAATCGGATATCCGAATATGCAATATCGAATATCGGCTATCCAATATCCGATATCCGTTTACCAAATATCGAATATCGACTTTTCGAATTTCCGGTATCGAGTTTTTGAATACCGAATTTTAAAAAATCGAATATCGTTTATCCGAATATGCAATATCGAATATCGGCTATAGAATATCCGACATCCAATTACCGAATATATAGTATCGACTTTTCGAATTTCGGGTAACGAGTTTTTAAATACCGAATTTTCGAAAATCGAATATCGGATATCCGAATATGCAATATCGAATATCGGCTATCCAATATCTGATATCCGTTTACCAAATATCGAATATCGACTTTTCGAATTTCCGGTATCGAGTTTTTGAATACCAAATTTTAAAATATCGAATATCGGATATCCGAACATGCAATATCGAATATCGGCTATCCAATATCCGATATCCGTTTACTGAATATCGAATATCGATTTTCGAATTTCCGGTATCGAGTTTTTAAATACCGAATTTTCGAAAATCGGGTATCGGATATTCGAATATGCAATATCGAATATCGGCTATCCAATATCCGATATCCGTTTACCGAATATCGATTATCGACTTTTCGAATTTCCGGTATAGAGTATTTAAATACCGAATTTTCGAAAATCGAATATCGGATATCCGAATATGCAATATCGAATATCGGCTATCCAATATCTGATATCCGTTTACCAAATATCGAATATCGACTTTTCGAATTTCCGGTATCGAGTTTTTGAATAACAAATTTTAAAAAATCGAATATCGGATATCCGAATATGCAATATCGAATATCGGCTATCCAATATCCGATATCCGTTTACTGAATATCGAATATCGATTTTCGAATTTCCGGTATCGAGTTTTTAAATACCGAATTTTCGAAAATCGGGTATCGGATATTCGAATATGCAATATCGAATATCGGCTATCCAATATCCGATATCCGTTTACCGAATATCGATTATCGACTTTTCGAATTTCCGGTATAGAGTATTTAAATACCGAATTTTCGAAAATCGAATATCGGATATCCGAATATGCAATATCGAATATCAGCTATCCAATATCCGATATCCGTATCCAGAATATCGAATGTCGACTTTTCGAATTTCGGGTATCGAGTTTTAAAATATCGAATTTTCGAAAATCGAATATCAAATATCCGAATATGCAATATAGAATACCGGCTATCTAATATCCGATATCCGTTTACCAAATATCGAATATCGACTTTTCGAATTTCCGGTATCGAGTTTTAAATACCGAATTTTCGAAAATCGAATATCGGATACCCGAATATGCAATATCGAATATCGGCTATCCAATATCCAATATCCGATTACCGAATTTCGACTTTTCGACTTTCCGGTAACGAGTTTTTAAATACCGAAATTTCGAAAATCGAATATCGGATATCCGAATAGGCAATATCGGATATCGGCTATCCACTATCCGATATCCGTTTACCGAATATCGAATATCGACTTTTCGAATTTCCGGTATCGAGTTTTTAAATACCGAATTTTCGAAAATCAAATATCGGATATCCGAATATGCAATATCGAATATCGGCTATCCAATATCCGATATCCGTTTACTGAATATCGAATATCGACTTTTCGAATTTCCGGTATCGAGTTTTTAAAAACCGAATTTTCGAAAACCGAATTTTCGAAAATCGAATATCGGATATCCGAATATGCAATATCGAATATCGACTTTTCGAATTTCGGGTATCGAGTTTTTAAATATGGAATTTTCGAAAATCGAATATCGGATATCCGAATAAGCAATATCGAATATCGGCTATCCAATATCCGATTACCGAATATCGAATATCGACTTTTCGAATTTCCGGCTTCGAGTTTTTAAATATCGAATTTTCGAAAATCGAATATCGGATATCCGAATATGCAGTATCGAATATCGGCTATTCAACATCCGATATCCGTTTACCGAATATCGAATATCGACTTTTCGAATTTCCGGTATCGAGTTTTTAAATACCGAATTTTCGAAAATCGAATATCGGATATGCGAATATGCAATATCGAATATCGGCTATCCAATATCCGATATCCCATTACCGAATACGAATATCGACTTTTCGAATTTCGGGTATCGAGTTTTTAAATATGGAATTTTCGAAAATCGAATATCGGATATCCGAATAAGCAATATCGAATATCGGCTATCCAATATCCGATTACCGAATATCGAATATCGACTTTTCGAATTTCCAGTTCCGAGTTTTTAAATATCGAATTTTCGAAAATCGAATATCGGATATCCGAATATGCAGTATCGAATATCGGCTATTCAACATCCGATATCCGTTTACCAAATATCGAATATCGACTTTTCGAATTTCCGGTATCGAGTTTTTAAATACCGAATTTTCGAAAATCGAATATCGGATATCCGAATATGCAATATCGAATATCGGCTATCCAATATCCGATATCCCATTACCGAATATCGAATATCGACTTTTCGAATTCCCGGTATCGAGTTTTTAAATACCGAATTTTAAAAAATCGAATATCGGATATCCGAATATGCAATATCGAATATCGGCTATCCAATATCCGATATCCGTTTACTGAATATCGAATATCGATTTTCGAATTTCCGGTATCGAGTTTTTAAATACCGAATTTTCGAAAATCGGGTATCGGATATTCGAATATGCAATATCGAATATCGGCTATCCAATATCCGATATCCGTTTACCGAATATCGATTATCGACTTTTCGAATTTCCGGTATAGAGTATTTAAATACCGAATTTTCGAAAATCGAATATCGGATATCCGAATATGCAATATCGAATATCGGCTATCCAATATCCGATGTCCGTATCCAGAATATCGAATGTCGACTTTTCGAATTTCGGGTATCGAGTTTTTAAATATCGAATTTTCGAAAATCGAATATCGGATATCCGAATATGCAATATAGAATACCGGCTATCTAATATCCGATATCCGTTTACCAAATATCGAATATCGACTTTTCGAATTTCCGGTATCGAGTTTTAAATACCGAATTTTCGAAAATCGAATATCGGATATCCGAATAAGCAATATCGAATATCGGCTATCCAATATCCGATTACCGAATATCGAATATCGACTTTTCGAATTTCCGGTTTCGAGTTTTTAAATATCGAATTTTCGAAAATCGAATATCGGATATCCGAATATGCAGTATCGAATATCGGCTATTCAACATCCGATATCCGTTTACCAAATATCGAATATCGACTTTTCGAATTTCCGGTATCGAGTTTTTAAATACCGAATTTTCGAAAATCGAATATCGGATATCCGAATATGCAATATCGAATATCGGCTATCCAATATCCGATATCCCATTACCGAATATCGAATATCGACTTTTCGAATTTCCGGTATCGAGTTTTTAAATACCGAATTTTCGAAAATCGAAAATCGGATATCCGAATATGCAATATCGAATATCGGCTATCCAATATCCGATATCCGTTTACCAAATATCGAATATCGACTTTTCGAATTTCCGGTATCGAGTTTTTGAATACCGAATTTTAAAAAATCGAATATCGGATATCCGAATATGCAATATCGAATATCGGCTATAGAATATCCGACATCCAATTACCGAATATATAGTATCGACTTTTCGAATTTCGGGTAACGAGTTTTTAAATACCGAATTTTCGAAAATCGAATATCGGATATCCGAATATGCAATATCGAATATCGGCTATCCAATATCTGATATCCGTTTACCAAATATCGAATATCGACTTTTCGAATTTCCGGTATCGAGTTTTTGAATAACAAATTTTAAAAAATCGAATATCGGATATCCGAATATGCAATATCGAATATCGGCTATCCAATATCCGATATCCGTTTACTGAATATCGAATATCGATTTTCGAATTTCCGGTATCGAGTTTTTAAATACCGAATTTTCGAAAATCGGGTATCGGATATTCGAATATGCAATATCGAATATCGGCTATCCAATATCCGATATCCGTTTACCGAATATCGATTATCGACTTTTCGAATTTCCGGTATAGAGTATTTAAATACCGAATTTTCGAAAATCGAATATCGGATATCCGAATATGCAATATCGAATATCGGCTATCCAATATCCGATATCCGTATCCAGAATATCGAATGTCGACTTTTCGAATTTCGGGTATCGAGTTTTTAAATATCGAATTTTCGAAAATCGAATATCAAATATCCGAATATGCAATATAGAATACCGGCTATCTAATATCCGATATCCGTTTACCAAATATCGAATATCGACTTTTCGAATTTCCGGTATCGAGTTTTAAATACCGAATTTTCGAAAATCGAATATCGGATATCCGAATATGCAATATCGAATATCGGCTATCCAATATCCGATATCCGATAACCGAATTTCGACTTTTCGACTTTCCGGTAACGAGTTTTTAAATACCGAAATTTCGAAAATCGAATATCGGATATCCGAATATGCAATATCGGATATCGGCTATCCACTATCCGATATCCGTTTACCGAATATCGAATATCGACTTTTCGAATTTCCGGTATCGAGTTTTTAAATACCGAATTTTCGAAAATCAAATATCGGATATCCGAATATGCAATATCGAATATCGGCTATCCAATATCCGATATCCGTTTACTGAATATCGAATATCGACTTTTCGAATTTCCGGTATCGAGTTTTTAAAAACCGAATTTTCGAAAACCGAATTTTCGAAAATCGAATATCGGATATCCGAATATGCAATATCGAATATCGACTTTTCGAATTTCCGGTATCGAGTTTTTAAAAACCGAATTTTCGAAAATCGAATATCGGATATCCGAATATGCAATATCGAAAATCGGCTATCCAATATCCGATATCCGTTTACTGAATATCGAATATCGACTTTTCGAATTTCCGGTATCGAGTTTTTAAATACCGAATTTTCGAAAATCGGGTATCGGATATCCGAATATGCAATATCGAATATCGGCTATCCAATATCCTATATCCGTTTACCGAATATCGAATATCGACTTTTCGAATTTCCGGTATCGAGTTTTTAAAAACCGAATTTTCGAAAATCGAATATCGGATATCCGAATATGCAATATCGAAAATCGGCTATCAAATATCCGATATCCAATTACCAAATATCGAAAATCAACTTTTCGATTTTCGGATATCGAGTTTTTTAATATCGAATTTTCGAAAATCGAATATCGGATATCCGAATTAGCAATACCGAATATCGGCTTTCCAATATCCAATATCCGATATCCGATTACCGAATCTCGACTTTTCGACTTTCCGGTAACGAGTTTTTAAACACCGAATTTTCGAAAATCGAATATTGGATATCCGAATATGCAATATCGAATGTCGGCTATCAAATATCCGATATCCAATTACCGAATATCGAATATCGACTTTTCGAATTTCCGGTATCGAGTTTTTGAATACCGAATTTTCGAAAATCGAATATCGGATATCCGAATATGCAATATCGAATATCGGCTATCCAATATCCGATATCCGTTTACCAAATATCGAATATCGACTTTTCGAATTTCGGGTATCGAGTTTTTAAATACCGAATTTTCGAAAATCGAATATCGGATATCCGAATAAGCAATATTGAATATCGGCTATCCAATATCCGATATCTGTTTGCCGAATATCGAAAATCGATTTTTCGAATTTCCGGTATCGAGTTTTTAAATACCGAATTTTCGAAAATCGAATATCGGATATCCGAATATGCAATATCGGATATCGGCTATCCACTATCCGATATCCGTTTACCGAATATCGAATATCGACTTTTCGAATTTCCGGTATCGAGTTTTTAAAAACCGAATTTTCGAAAATCGAATATCGGATATCCGAATATGCAATATCGAAAATCGGCTATCAAATATCCGATATCCAATTACCAAATATCGAAAATCAACTTTTCGATTTTCGGATATCGAGTTTTTTAATATCGAATTTTCGAAAATCGAATATCGGATATCCGAATTTGCAATACCGAATATCGGCTATCCAATATCCGATATCCGTTTACCGAATATCGAATATCGACTTTTCGAATTTCCGGTATCGAGTTTTTAAGTACCGAATTTTCGAAAATCGAATGTCGGATATCCGAATATGCAGTATCGAATATCGGCTATCCAATATCCGATATCCGATAACCGAATATCGAATATCGACTTTTCGTATTTGGGGTATCGAGTTTTTTAATATCGAATTTTCGAAAATCGAATATCGGATATCCGAATATGCAGTATCGAATATCGGCTATTCAACATCCGATATCCGTTTACCGAATATCGAATATCGACTTTTCGAATTTCCGGTATCGAGTTTTTAAATACCGAATTTTCGAAAATCGAATATCGGATATGCGAATATGCAATATCGAATATCGGCTATCCAATATCCGATATCCCATTACCGAATACGAATATCGACTTTTCGAATTTCGGGTATCGAGTTTTTAAATATGGAATTTTCGAAAATCGAATATCGGATATCCGAATAAGCAATATCGAATATCGGCTATCCAATATCCGATTACCGAATATCGAATATCGACTTTTCGAATTTCCAGTTCCGAGTTTTTAAATATCGAATTTTCGAAAATCGAATATCGGATATCCGAATATGCAGTATCGAATATCGGCTATTCAACATCCGATATCCGTTTACCAAATATCGAATATCGACTTTTCGAATTTCCGGTATCGAGTTTTTAAATACCGAATTTTCGAAAATCGAATATCGGATATCCGAATATGCAATATCGAATATCGGCTATCCAATATCCGATATCCCATTACCGAATATCGAATATCGACTTTTCGAATTCCCGGTATCGAGTTTTTAAATACCGAATTTTAAAAAATCGAATATCGGATATCCGAATATGCAATATCGAATATCGGCTATCCAATATCCGATATCCGTTTACTGAATATCGAATATCGATTTTCGAATTTCCGGTATCGAGTTTTTAAATACCGAATTTTCGAAAATCGGGTATCGGATATTCGAATATGCAATATCGAATATCGGCTATCCAATATCCGATATCCGTTTACCGAATATCGATTATCGACTTTTCGAATTTCCGGTATAGAGTATTTAAATACCGAATTTTCGAAAATCGAATATCGGATATCCGAATATGCAATATCGAATATCGGCTATCCAATATCCGATGTCCGTATCCAGAATATCGAATGTCGACTTTTCGAATTTCGGGTATCGAGTTTTTAAATATCGAATTTTCGAAAATCGAATATCGGATATCCGAATATGCAATATAGAATACCGGCTATCTAATATCCGATATCCGTTTACCAAATATCGAATATCGACTTTTCGAATTTCCGGTATCGAGTTTTAAATACCGAATTTTCGAAAATCGAATATCGGATATCCGAATAAGCAATATCGAATATCGGCTATCCAATATCCGATTACCGAATATCGAATATCGACTTTTCGAATTTCCGGTTTCGAGTTTTTAAATATCGAATTTTCGAAAATCGAATATCGGATATCCGAATATGCAGTATCGAATATCGGCTATTCAACATCCGATATCCGTTTACCAAATATCGAATATCGACTTTTCGAATTTCCGGTATCGAGTTTTTAAATACCGAATTTTCGAAAATCGAATATCGGATATCCGAATATGCAATATCGAATATCGGCTATCCAATATCCGATATCCCATTACCGAATATCGAATATCGACTTTTCGAATTTCCGGTATCGAGTTTTTAAATACCGAATTTTCGAAAATCGAAAATCGGATATCCGAATATGCAATATCGAATATCGGCTATCCAATATCCGATATCCGTTTACCAAATATCGAATATCGACTTTTCGAATTTCCGGTATCGAGTTTTTGAATACCGAATTTTAAAAAATCGAATATCGGATATCCGAATATGCAATATCGAATATCGGCTATAGAATATCCGACATCCAATTACCGAATATATAGTATCGACTTTTCGAATTTCGGGTAACGAGTTTTTAAATACCGAATTTTCGAAAATCGAATATCGGATATCCGAATATGCAATATCGAATATCGGCTATCCAATATCTGATATCCGTTTACCAAATATCGAATATCGACTTTTCGAATTTCCGGTATCGAGTTTTTGAATAACAAATTTTAAAAAATCGAATATCGGATATCCGAATATGCAATATAGAATACCGGCTATCTAATATCCGATATCCGTTTACCAAATATCGAATATCGACTTTTCGAATTTCCGGTATCGAGTTTTAAATACCGAATTTTCGAAAATCGAATATCGGATATCCGAATATGCAATATCGAATATCGGCTATCCAATATCCGATATCCGATAACCGAATTTCGACTTTTCGACTTTCCGGTAACGAGTTTTTAAATACCGAAATTTCGAAAATCGAATATCGGATATCCGAATATGCAATATCGGATATCGGCTATCCACTATCCGATATCCGTTTACCGAATATCGAATATCGACTTTTCGAATTTCCGGTATCGAGTTTTTAAATACCGAATTTTCGAAAATCAAATATCGGATATCCGAATATGCAATATCGAATATCGGCTATCCAATATCCTATATCCGTTTACCGAATATCGAATATCGACTTTTCGAATTTCCGGTATCGAGTTTTTAAAAACCGAATTTTCGAAAATCGAATATCGGATATCCGAATATGCAATATCGAAAATCGGCTATCAAATATCCGATATCCAATTACCAAATATCGAAAATCAACTTTTCGATTTTCGGATATCGAGTTTTTTAATATCGAATTTTCGAAAATCGAATATCGGATATCCGAATTAGCAATACCGAATATCGGCTTTCCAATATCCAATATCCGATATCCGATTACCGAATCTCGACTTTTCGACTTTCCGGTAACGAGTTTTTAAACACCGAATTTTCGAAAATCGAATATTGGATATCCGAATATGCAATATCGAATGTCGGCTATCAAATATCCGATATCCAATTACCGAATATCGAATATCGACTTTTCGAATTTCCGGTATCGAGTTTTTGAATACCGAATTTTCGAAAATCGAATATCGGATATCCGAATATGCAATATCGAATATCGGCTATCCAATATCCGATATCCGTTTACCAAATATCGAATATCGACTTTTCGAATTTCGGGTATCGAGTTTTTAAATACCGAATTTTCGAAAATCGAATATCGGATATCCGAATAAGCAATATTGAATATCGGCTATCCAATATCCGATATCTGTTTGCCGAATATCGAAAATCGATTTTTCGAATTTCCGGTATCGAGTTTTTAAATACCGAATTTTCGAAAATCGAATATCGGATATCCGAATATGCAATATCGGATATCGGCTATCCACTATCCGATATCCGTTTACCGAATATCGAATATCGACTTTTCGAATTTCCGGTATCGAGTTTTTAAAAACCGAATTTTCGAAAATCGAATATCGGATATCCGAATATGCAATATCGAAAATCGGCTATCAAATATCCGATATCCAATTACCAAATATCGAAAATCAACTTTTCGATTTTCGGATATCGAGTTTTTTAATATCGAATTTTCGAAAATCGAATATCGGATATCCGAATTTGCAATACCGAATATCGGCTATCCAATATCCGATATCCGTTTACCGAATATCGAATATCGACTTTTCGAATTTCCGGTATCGAGTTTTTAAGTACCGAATTTTCGAAAATCGAATGTCGGATATCCGAATATGCAGTATCGAATATCGGCTATCCAATATCCGATAACCGAATATCGAATATCGACTTTTCGTATTTGGGGTATCGAGTTTTTTAATATCGAATTTTCGAAAATCGAATATCGGATATCCGAATATGCAGTATCGAATATCGGCTATTCAACATCCGATATCCGTTTACCGAATATCGAATATCGACTTTTCGAATTTCCGGTATCGAGTTTTTAAATACCGAATTTTCGAAAATCGAATATCGGATATGCGAATATGCAATATCGAATATCGGCTATCCAATATCCGATATCCCATTACCGAATACGAATATCGACTTTTCGAATTTCGGGTATCGAGTTTTTAAATATGGAATTTTCGAAAATCGAATATCGGATATCCGAATAAGCAATATCGAATATCGGCTATCCAATATCCGATTACCGAATATCGAATATCGACTTTTCGAATTTCCAGTTCCGAGTTTTTAAATATCGAATTTTCGAAAATCGAATATCGGATATCCGAATATGCAGTATCGAATATCGGCTATTCAACATCCGATATCCGTTTACCAAATATCGAATATCGACTTTTCGAATTTCCGGTATCGAGTTTTTAAATACCGAATTTTCGAAAATCGAATATCGGATATCCGAATATGCAATATCGAATATCGGCTATCCAATATCCGATATCCCATTACCGAATATCGAATATCGACTTTTCGAATTCCCGGTATCGAGTTTTTAAATACCGAATTTTAAAAAATCGAATATCGGATATCCGAATATGCAATATCGAATATCGGCTATCCAATATCCGATATCCGTTTACTGAATATCGAATATCGATTTTCGAATTTCCGGTATCGAGTTTTTAAATACCGAATTTTCGAAAATCGGGTATCGGATATTCGAATATGCAATATCGAATATCGGCTATCCAATATCCGATATCCGTTTACCGAATATCGATTATCGACTTTTCGAATTTCCGGTATAGAGTATTTAAATACCGAATTTTCGAAAATCGAATATCGGATATCCGAATATGCAATATCGAATATCGGCTATCCAATATCCGATGTCCGTATCCAGAATATCGAATGTCGACTTTTCGAATTTCGGGTATCGAGTTTTTAAATATCGAATTTTCGAAAATCGAATATCGGATATCCGAATATGCAATATAGAATACCGGCTATCTAATATCCGATATCCGTTTACCAAATATCGAATATCGACTTTTCGAATTTCCGGTATCGAGTTTTAAATACCGAATTTTCGAAAATCGAATATCGGATATCCGAATAAGCAATATCGAATATCGGCTATCCAATATCCGATTACCGAATATCGAATATCGACTTTTCGAATTTCCGGTTTCGAGTTTTTAAATATCGAATTTTCGAAAATCGAATATCGGATATCCGAATATGCAGTATCGAATATCGGCTATTCAACATCCGATATCCGTTTACCAAATATCGAATATCGACTTTTCGAATTTCCGGTATCGAGTTTTTAAATACCGAATTTTCGAAAATCGAATATCGGATATCCGAATATGCAATATCGAATATCGGCTATCCAATATCCGATATCCCATTACCGAATATCGAATATCGACTTTTCGAATTTCCGGTATCGAGTTTTTAAATACCGAATTTTCGAAAATCGAAAATCGGATATCCGAATATGCAATATCGAATATCGGCTATCCAATATCCGATATCCGTTTACCAAATATCGAATATCGACTTTTCGAATTTCCGGTATCGAGTTTTTGAATACCGAATTTTAAAAAATCGAATATCGGATATCCGAATATGCAATATCGAATATCGGCTATAGAATATCCGACATCCAATTACCGAATATATAGTATCGACTTTTCGAATTTCGGGTAACGAGTTTTTAAATACCGAATTTTCGAAAATCGAATATCGGATATCCGAATATGCAATATCGAATATCGGCTATCCAATATCTGATATCCGTTTACCAAATATCGAATATCGACTTTTCGAATTTCCGGTATCGAGTTTTTGAATAACAAATTTTAAAAAATCGAATATCGGATATCCGAATATGCAATATCGAATATCGGCTATCCAATATCCGATATCCGTTTACTGAATATCGAATATCGATTTTCGAATTTCCGGTATCGAGTTTTTAAATACCGAATTTTCGAAAATCGGGTATCGGATATTCGAATATGCAATATCGAATATCGGCTATCCAATATCCGATATCCGTTTACCGAATATCGATTATCGACTTTTCGAATTTCCGGTATAGAGTATTTAAATACCGAATTTTCGAAAATCGAATATCGGATATCCGAATATGCAATATCGAATATCGGCTATCCAATATCCGATATCCGTATCCAGAATATCGAATGTCGACTTTTCGAATTTCGGGTATCGAGTTTTTAAATATCGAATTTTCGAAAATCGAATATCAAATATCCGAATATGCAATATAGAATACCGGCTATCTAATATCCGATATCCGTTTACCAAATATCGAATATCGACTTTTCGAATTTCCGGTATCGAGTTTTAAATACCGAATTTTCGAAAATCGAATATCGGATATCCGAATATGCAATATCGAATATCGGCTATCCAATATCCGATATCCGATAACCGAATTTCGACTTTTCGACTTTCCGGTAACGAGTTTTTAAATACCGAAATTTCGAAAATCGAATATCGGATATCCGAATATGCAATATCGGATATCGGCTATCCACTATCCGATATCCGTTTACCGAATATCGAATATCGACTTTTCGAATTTCCGGTATCGAGTTTTTAAATACCGAATTTTCGAAAATCAAATATCGGATATCCGAATATGCAATATCGAATATCGGCTATCCAATATCCGATATCCGTTTACTGAATATCGAATATCGACTTTTCGAATTTCCGGTATCGAGTTTTTAAAAACCGAATTTTCGAAAACCGAATTTTCGAAAATCGAATATCGGATATCCGAATATGCAATATCGAATATCGACTTTTCGAATTTCGGGTATCGAGTTTTTAAATATGGAATTTTCGAAAATCGAATATCGGATATCCGAATAAGCAATATCGAATATCGGCTATCCAATATCCGATTACCGAATATCGAATATCGACTTTTCGAATTTCCGGCTTCGAGTTTTTAAATATCGAATTTTCGAAAATCGAATATCGGATATCCGAATATGCAGTATCGAATATCGGCTATTCAACATCCGATATCCGTTTACCAAATATCGAATATCGACTTTTCGAATTTCCGGTATCGAGTTTTTAAATACCGAATTTTCGAAAATCGAATATCGGATATCCGAATATGCAATATCGAATATCGGCTATCCAATATCCGATATCCCATTACCGAATATCGAATATCGACTTTTCGAATTTCCGGTATCGAGTTTTTAAATACCGAATTTTCGAAAATCGAAAATCGGATATCCGAATATGCAACATCGAATATCGGCTATCCAATATCCGATATCCGTTTACCAAATATCGAATATCGACTTTTCGAATTTCCGGTATCGAGTTTTTGAATACCAAATTTTAAAAAATCGAATATCGTTTATCCGAATATGCAATATCGAATATCGGCTATAGAATATCCGACATCCAATTACCGAATATATAGTATCGACTTTTCGAATTTCGGGTATCGAGTTTTTAAAAACCGAATTTTCGAAAATCGAATATCGGATATCCGAATATGCAATATCGAAAATCGGCTATCAAATATCCGATATCCAATTACCAAATATCGAAAATCAACTTTTCGATTTTCGGATATCGAGTTTTTTAATATCGAATTTTCGAAAATCGAATATCGGATATCCGAATTTGCAATACCGAATATCGGCTATCCAATATCCAATATCCGATATCCGATTACCGAATCTCGACTTTTCGACTTTCCGGTAACGAGTTTTTAAACACCGAATTTTCGAAAATCGAATATTGGATATCCGAATATGCAATATCGAATGTCGGCTATCAAATATCCGATATCCAATTACCGAATATCGAATATCGACTTTTCGAATTTCCGGTATCGAGTTTTTGAATACCGAATTTTCGAAAATCGAATATCGGATATCCGAATATGCAATATCGAATATCGGCTATCCAATATCCGATATCCGTTTACCAAATATCGAATATCGACTTTTCGAATTTCGGGTATCGAGTTTTTAAATACCGAATTTTCGAAAATCGAATATCGGATATCCGAATAAGCAATATTGAATATCGGCTATCCAATATCCGATATCTGTTTGCCGAATATCGAATATCGATTTTTCGAATTTCCGGTATCGAGTTTTTAAATACCGAATTTTCGAAAATCGAATATCGGATATCCGAATATGCAATATCGGATATCGGCTATCCACTATCCGATATCCGTTTACCGAATATCGAATATCGACTTTTCGAATTTCCGGTATCGAGTTTTTAAATACCGAATTTTCGAAAATCGAATATCGGATATCCGAATATGCAATATCGAATATCGGCTATCCAATATCCGATATCCCATTACCGAATATCGAATATCGACTTTTCGAATTTCCGGTATCGAGTTTTTAAATACCGAATTTTCGAAAATCGAAAATCGGATATCCGAATATGCAATATCGAATATCGGCTATCCAATATCCGATATCCGTTTACCAAATATCGAATATCGACTTTTCGAATTTCCGGTATCGAGTTTTTGAATACCGAATTTTAAAAAATCGTATATCGACACCGGAAGTATCAATTAACGTAAGGGACAAAATACGACTTTTCAGGAGAGCCAAAAAACGATTTTTATTTTTTTATTTTGTCTATAACTTTTTACTGTCTGGTCCAATTTTTATGGTGTTCAGAGCAAAGTTTCTTAGAATTTCCCCTTCTTTCTTGTTTTATACGAAAGGTTTAGGAATACCCAGTAGTTTCAAAAATAGCATGTCCTTTACATTAAAAAAAAATGTTTAGATGACCGTTACGTTACTGAAATTTTATAGATATTCCGTCGAGCGTAGTGTAAGCAGCAAGAGAAATATAAAATTATACGAAATATTATTGTAAAGGACTTTATCAGTGTTGCAATTTAATGTAACAATAGATTATCTACTAAAATTTATACTATTTTAGCACTTTAGAAATGAGATTAAAGAGTAAATGAGTTCAGTTTCAGGTTTTACTGCTAGCTATAGCAGATTTAAGTCTGATTTGAGTAGCACCACGTCCTACTGCTCCGAGCTAGCTCGGTTAATAGGCTCAGAATGAAGCAGGATTGACCTGTTCACTTTCTCGGAGAAAATTGCTAGATGTGCGATGTTCTTCGTGATCTCTGAATCAAAGGAATGTCCAAAGTCCAAATTCTTCTCCTTTTCACAGATTACTATCCTTTTGCTATAAAAGACTTATGTTTTTTCCGTCTTAACTCTTCGATTAACATGTCTCTGACAATTCAGATACTATTTAATACAAAATCCGTTTTTTTTCTTTGTTGACTATAAAATATTTAACAGAATTAACCACTATCCGAGTACACTTTGTATGCAACTTACTCGTTCGAGCCCACTCGGTCCGAGCACACTCTGACCGTGTCAACGCGGCTTTAATTGGCTTTATAATTTGATTATATGAACAATTTAAGTTTTCTTGGAATTTATTGCTACCTACCACTTTTTCTCCACCTGGCAAGAAGTGATGATGTGTAGGTAGCGGCTCTGAAGAGGATACCTATCTTCTTCAGAGCCGATGAATGAATGAATGTAATGGAAACGAAAGGTCGATGAATTAAGGCATAGGAATTGTGCGAAACATGATATTAGTATGATAAAGTAGAAGTGACGAGTAGAGAGGACGTAAGGGGAAAAGATAGAATAAAAGGTGCATGGGTTGTGTGAAAGATGAAGCAATAAATATCTGTTTGACGTATTTCATCTGCAGTAATTTCAGCTCATTTCGACTTAGAATGGAGATCGTGCGCTGTGGTGCTCCTTGTGTGAAGGAAGCCTATGTCCAAAAGTGGTCTTTAATATTTAGAAATGATAATGGTGATGAATTTCACCTGCAGATTGATTTGTGTTGTCTATAGTTTATGTGTTTTTATGTCTAATAGCCGTAATTTTCCAAATCCCTTCATCCTTTTCTGTTGCATTTAAATTTTTTCGAGGTAATTTTTCGGTTTTTTTATGTCGTAAGTGTCACGATTCTTCAGATTTCGTCAAACAATTTTTTAAAGTAAGGGACATATTGTTACAGTGAGAGACATTTTATTTACAGTAAGGGGCATGGTTTTTAAAGTTAGGGGCATTTTATTTAAAGTAAGGGACATTGTCATTTAAATCGACTTATTTTTGACTAAGGTAAGGGTGTAAATTATTTAGTACGGTGACTTACTTCAATTTTTTGAGAAGAAAAAATATTAATGACTGTTACATCACATTTTTTTTCAGAAATCGTTTTTCGCGGTCAAAATTTTTGTACTTGTCTGCTTGTGAGACATAAGAGGGTCCTATTCTAGTTGTGAATAAAACCCGAGAACTTGATTTTAACTTGTTTACTTGAAATAAATTGAAAATGTACATGAAAACGATGTGAACTGTGTTCGGTGACGGTGAAGGAATATAATAATAAATTGCCGCTGGGGGTATGTTGATAATTGTTAGACGTCATTCTTAACGCCTGTTGAAATCCGTTGAGCGGCGACTCGTAGAAATGCACGTTGCTATGTAGATACTGTGTGGCGCTCAAGCTGCGCCATGCTCCCCCCTTTGAAAGGCTTGTCTTTCAACTTAGACTTCTTCTTCTGGAATGGGGAGGGGGCACAAGCGTACCAAAGCTCGTCGAAGGCAGTTTGTTGAAGTTTTTACATCTGCCACTCGTACCACGCCATCAGGTCCCGGAAACAATTTTGTTACTCTTCCGAGTCTCCAACACAGGGGTGGCAAATTTTCTTCTTTAATTAGAACTAAGTCATCCACCTTGAGTTGTGGAGTGTCTTTCATCCATTTTTGTCTTCTCTGTAGTTCATTGATGTATTCACTTTGCCAACGACGCCAAAAATGCTGTCTGATTTGCTCCAATCTCTGATACCGCTTTAGCTTATTGGGATCCACCTCTTCTATTTGTGGAGAGGGGAACGTTGTTAGCGCTCTCCCGATGAGAAAGTGTCCCGGAGAAAGAGGAAGGAAGTCATTGGGATTTGAGGTCATGGGACACAAGGGCCGGCTGTTTAATATTGCCTCCACTTGTGCAAATAATGTTTGCAATTCTTCAAAGGTCAGGTGAAGATTGCCTATAACGCGTTTAACGTGGTGCTTTGCGGATTTGATGCCTGATTCCCAAATGCCGCCGAAGTGAGGGGAGTAAGCGGGGATGAAATTAAATTTTATGCCTTGTTGTGCAGCGAAGTCAGAAAACAAGTGGTTATGTGTTTTTAAAAATGATCCTAGTTCCTTAGCCGCTGCGACAAAATTACGACCGTTATCGGAGAATATTTCCGCTGGCTTACCGCGTCGGGCAATAAAACGTCTTAAAGTCATCAAAAAATCATCTTTGGA
Organism: Agrotis clavis; assembly: GCA_954870645.1. Lineage (NCBI taxonomy): Eukaryota > Metazoa > Arthropoda > Insecta > Lepidoptera > Noctuidae > Agrotis > Agrotis clavis. The sequence goes on from OX940918.1 coordinate 40,003, forward strand.
TAGGCCGCCTACTGCCTCTAAATGTATGCATTTGTAGCGCAAGCAAATAAATAAACACATGTAGCATTTCGTCAGTCTTGCTCCTCGTCCTCTTCGGTTAACAATAAAGAACGGGCCAGCGAAATCTAGACCAACTGAAATAAAGGGAAAGTTGAGGGTAATGCGCTGTGCAGGAAGATTCCCCATTTTGGGTTGCAGAGTCTTTCCTTGAAATCTTCTACATGTTGTACAGTTGTGCACTGTCCGACGTGCCAGATGACGACCATTGATAGGCCAAATGGTTTCTCTAACTGTAGCTAGTAAGAGTTGTGGCCCGGCGTGCATCTGACGAACATGTTCATACCGAAAAAATAATTTAGTTAGAAGGTGAGAAGAGTCAAGAAGTATTTGATGCTTCTTTTCATACGGAAAATCAGAAGCTTGAATTCTACCACCAACTCTAATCAAATCATTAGTGTCAATAAATGGTGATAATGGTAAAATTTTGGATTTACTGTTTAACGGCTTGTTTTGTTTTAAAAGTTTGTACTCTAAAGAAAATGTTTGTTGTTGAGCCATAAAACAGAGGCTATAGAAAGACTGATTTAATTCATTTGTTGTTAAAAAACCAGTATGTTTTGCATGAGAATTAATAGAGTTATAAATAAATCTTTTGACATAAGCTATTACTCGTTGGAGTTTAGTAAATGATGAATAATTTGCAAAATTAATTAACGGTTCAACAATAGTACTGTGTAAATTGATCTTAACTTCAGGTAAGTTTTCTTTATTTGAAATATTAGAATGTAGTAAAGGCCAATCTGATTCATCTTGGTATAAAAAACGTGGACCGTACCACCACAGATCTAACTTCGGCAGCTGACTCGGATTGACACCCCTTGAAATAAGATCAGCTGGGTTATCTGAAGTGGGTACGTATCTCCATGATGATGGCTGTGTAAGTTCTACGATTTCACCTATACGATTTGCTACAAATGTTTTTAAATTTCTAGGTACGCTATGAATCCATGCGAGGACTACGCTGCTGTCACACCAATGGACTACGCGGGAAGGTTCGTATTTTATTGCATTACAAACTGCTTTAGTCAATCTGGCGGCGAGCAACGCGGCACAGAGTTCCAAACGAGGAATTGTTACAGGTTTTAAAGGTGAGACCTTAGATTTTGAACAAAACAGTTTAATACTAACTTCATTATTTTGATTAATAGATTTGACATAAACACAAGCACCGTAGGCGCACTGTGATGCATCACTGAATGCATGTATTTCAATAATCTTTGCGTTCTCACAAATAACGTTTCTAGGTATTTGTAAGTTGGCTAGAAAATGTAAATTACTTACAAACTCGTCCCAAGATTCTTGAATACCTTGGGGAACAGGCTCGTCCCAATCTAATCGAAGGAGCCACAACTTTTGTAGCATAATTTTGGGTATGATTATGCACGGACTTAATAATCCTAGTGGATCAAATATTTTTAATGAATTTGACATTATGATTCGCTTTGTTAATTTTCCAACAACTGTCATAGGTTTGATTGGAAAATGCAGTTGATCAGTAGAAGGATTCCATCCTAATCCGAGGGTGCTAGACGATTCACTTGTAATTAATTTATCCTGTTGCATGTCGGTGTTGTCATGCAAAATGGTCATCAAGTTACTTTTATATTTCCGCAATGGAAAACATGCTGAATTTAAAGCCTTTGATACCGATTCTTTTATGTGGCGCAGTTCATCTTCGTTATTTGATCCAGTGATGAGATCATCCACATAAAAGTCGTTTTGTATTATAGATTTGATGAATTCGTCCTCACATTCCTCTCCGATCTGCCACAGGCACCGCGTACTTAAATAACTCGCACTTGCTGTACCGTAAGTGACGGTATTTAATTTATACGTTTTGATTGGCTGTGACTCATCTTCTCTCCATAAGATTAGTTGTAGATTTTGATCATCACTGTGACACGCCACCTGGCGGAACATTTTTTCAACATCAGCAGTGAGTAGAAACTTGTATTGTCTAGCCCTGATCAAAATAGAAAAAAGAGAATCTTGCTTATTAGGGCCTACCATGAGAATATCATTGAGCGAGCGGCCGGAGGAAGTGGGGGCAGAACCGTCGAACACCACTCGAATTTTGGTGGATTCACTTTCTGCCTTGAATACTGCGTGATGGCACAAGAAATAATTAGTAGTAGGTTTTGCAACATGAGATAGGGATAAATGGTCTAACTTGGCATATTCATTAATAAATTCAGTGTATTGTGTTTTGAGTTCTGGATTTTTACGAAATCGTTTTTCCAAATTCAGTAACCGTATTCTGGCTAAATTATATGAATCACCGAGAGTGTTAGGGTTGTCAAGCAATGGAAGCTTGACGCAAAACCTACCTGAACCTAAACGTGTGGTATTTGCCATGAAATGTTCTTCACACATCTTTTCAGTTGGAGATAAACTAGTCTTCTGGGGAAGCTCTTCGACTTCCCAAAATCTAGTCAACTTCTGATCAATATTTGTAATTGAATCAGATTTATATGATTTGTTTGAACTTGAATGGTTACATTGAATATATTTAGAATAACTTGAAAACATGGGACCAGCTACGAGCCAGCCAAATTTTGAATTTATCAATTTTGGGTTCTTGGGACCCAGGGAATATTGTTCCGAACCTACAACATCCCAAAATATATCCGCCCCGAGAATAACGTCTGCCTTTGCTGGTACGTTAAAGCTAGGGTCGGCCAACTTTATGTAGTCGGGTAATGTAATGTGTTTAATGTTTATAGGAGCCTTAGGTAGCTCTCCTGTCAGCTCATCAAGCACTAGACAGGATAAGGTAACACTGTATGGGTTGTTCATTGAACTAAGTGTAATTTTACATGATTCTGTAACCTTATGACATAAGTTATTGCCTATACCTATTATATTTATTTCATTTGTTTGATTTGTATCTAATTGTAATTTCTGTTTCAGGTTTTTAGTTATCAGTGAAGATTGACTGCCGCAGTCTAACAGAGCGCGTACCTTCTCCGTGGCGTTTGTGAGCGGATTTGACATTTCGATGATGACGGTTGATAGAAATACATGATCTGTGTATGGCTCCGAGAAAGTTGACAGTACTTCAGCGGAGTTCGTCGATAGTACAGCACGCGATTGATGCAGGAGGGAATTGTGGCGCTCATTGCATTCCTTAAAAATACAAGGTCCCAATGGACAGTCGGCTGCTTGATGACCCTCTCTCAAACAATTATGACACAGATTATATTTCTGAACATCAGCCAATCTTTCACTCACACTTTTATTTTTAAATGTAGGACATGAATACAGTCTGTGTGACTCATTACAAATAACGCAATTAATTCCCTTTTGTGTATGTTGATTACTAATGAAAGATTTAACGTATGACTTATTATTTTTGTTATTGAAGCTATTGTTTTGTTGTTTATTATTTGAATGAGATTGCTGGTTTTGAGAACTCTGGCTAGGACGCAATATTTCCCGTGGCACTCTATTAGTGTTGTCGGTTTTATTGCGATTTATTGCTTCCAATACGCCAGCACGGTCTGTTATGAATCTATGAAATTGAGTTAAAGTTGGCAGATCATTGACAGAATTAAATGTATTTTGTAACTCTTCCCACTTCATTAAACTGTGACTGTCTAATTTGGATGTCATCATAAATATGATTATGTCATCCCACTTATCGGTGGGTCGACCCAAGTTAGCAAGTGCTCGTAAATTTTTTGTTACGTGGTCCGCTAAAAATCGTAAAGATCGTTCGGATTCGTTGGTGATCGGTTTCATATTAATCAATTCTGACAAATGATAATTAATGAGCAACCTCTTGTTGTCGTATCGCTCACATAGTAAAGACCAGGCCTCTTTATAATTTGATGATGAAACTTCAAGATTTGAAATAATACGAGCCGCATCTCCTTCAAGATATGAAATTAAATAATGAAATTTGTGAATATCGGAAATACGTTCGTTATTATGAACTAACGCTTGAAAAGTGTCTCGAAACTCAAGCCAGCGAAAATATGCTCCGTTAAACTTAGAAATCTCAATCCGCGGTAACTTGAAACCAGCAGGCTCAGAATTATGAGGGTGATGGCATGAGAAGGCTGAAGATCTTCGACGCGCTTCAGATTGATTGTTCGCGTTTTCAATTAAATTCTTTGCCGTAGCTATACATAAAATAATATCTTGCTCGATGCTATCACGCTCATCGATTTCTGAATCCAAATTTTTATGATTTAAAACTTCAATTTCAGTTTGAAGGTCATCGAACTTGCTAGACAAACTTTCAAACTTACTTAACTTTAATGATAACTCGACAAGTTGTATACTAGACAATTGCACTAATTCTAATGTCGATAAGTAATTTTTAAACTTTGTTATTTGTCCTTTAATAGAACTACGTCTCAAACTTAACTCTTTATACTTTAAACTATATTTCTCTGACTCAGTAGTCATTGTTGTGTTTTTAATTTAAAACAAACAAATAACTACTGAGTCAGAGAAATACCTGTCCTGTCACGGTCGCCAAATTATGTCTGCTTGTGAGACATAAGAGGGTCCTATTCTAGTTGTGAATAAAACCCGAGAACTTGATTTTAACTTGTTTACTTGAAATAAATTGAAAATGTACATGAAAACGATGTGAACTGTGTTCGGTGACGGTGAAGGAATATAATAATAAATTGCCGCTGGGGGTATGTTGATAATTGTTAGACGTCATTCTTAACGCCTGTTGAAATCCGTTGAGCGGCGACTCGTAGAAATGCACGTTGCTATGTAGATACTGTGTGGCGCTCAAGCTGCGCCAGTACTGTAAGGGACATTTTTTTAAAGATAGAATTTTTTTAATAATACCAATCGATAGAGCGCGAAATTCTGAATCCAATGATATATATAACTCATTTTCGTCAAAATGTCCCTTACGTTAATTGATACTTCCGGTGTCGATATCGGATATCCGAATATGCAATATCGAATATCGGCTATAGAATATCCGACATCCAATTACCGAATATATAGTATCGACTTTTCGAATTTCGGGTAACGAGTTTTTAAATACCGAATTTTCGAAAATCGAATATCGGATATCCGAATATGCAATATCGAATATCGGCTATCCAATATCTGATATCCGTTTACCAAATATCGAATATCGACTTTTCGAATTTCCGGTATCGAGTTTTTGAATACCAAATTTTAAAAAATCGAATATCGGATATCCGAATATGCAATATCGAATATCGGCTATCCAATATCCGATATCCGTTTACTGAATATCGAATATCGACTTTCGAATTTCCGGTATCGAGTTTTTAAATACCGAATTTTCGAAAATCGGGTATCGGATATTCGAATATGCAATATCGAATATCGGCTATCCAATATCCGATATCCGTTTACCGAATATCGATTATCGACTTTTCGAATTTCCGGTATAGAGTATTTAAATACCGAATTTTCGAAAATCGAATATCGGATATCCGAATATACAATATCGAATATCGGCTATCCAATATCCGATATCCGTATCCAGAATATCGAATGTCGACTTTTCGAATTTCGGGTATCGAGTTTTTAAATATCGAATTTTCGAAAATCGAATATCGGATATCCGAATATGCAATATCAAATACCGGCTATCTAATATCCGATATCCGTTTACCAAATATCGAATATCGACTTTTCGAATTTCCGGTATCGAGTTTTAAGTACCGAATTTTCGAAAATCGAATATCGGATATCCGAATATGCAATATCGAATATCGGCTATCCAATATCCGATATCCGATTACCGAATCTCGACTTTTCGACTTTCCGGTAACGAGTTTTTAAACACCGAATTTTCGAAAATCGAATAATGGATATCCGAATATGCAATATCGAATGTCGGCTATCAAATATCCGATATCCAATTACCGAATATCGAATATCGACTTTTCGAATTTCCGGTATCGAGTTTTTGAATACCGAATTTTCGAAAATCGAATATCGGATATCCGAATATGCAATATCGAATATCGGCTATCCAATATCCGATATCCCATTACCGAATATCGAATATCGACTTTTCGAATTTCGGGTATCGAGTTTTTGAATACCGAATTTTAAAAAATCGAATATCGGATATCCGAATATGCAATATCGAATATCGGCTATAGAATATCCGACATCCAATTACCGAATATATAGTATCGACTTTTCGAATTTCGGGTAACGAGTTTTTAAATACCGAATTTTCGAAAATCGAATATCGGATATCCGAATATGCAATATCGAATATCGGCTATCCAATATCTGATATCCGTTTACCAAATATCGAATATCGACTTTTCGAATTTCCGGTATCGAGTTTTTAAATATGGAATTTTCGAAAATCGAATATCGGATATCCGAATAAGCAATATCGAATATCGGCTATCCAATATCCGATTACCGAATATCGAATATCGACTTTTCGAATTTCCGGTTTCGAGTTTTTAAATACCGAATTTTCGAAAATCGAATATTTGATATCCGAATATGCAATATCGAATATTTGCTATCCAATATCCGATATCCGTTTACCGAATATCGAATATGGACTTTTCGAATTTCCGGTATCGAGTTTTTAAATACCGAAATTTCGAAAATCGAATATCGGATATCCGAATATGCAATATCGGATATCGGCTATCCACTATCCGATATCCGTTTACCGAATATCGAATATCGACTTTTCGAATTTCCGGTATCGAGTTTTTAAATACCGAATTTTCGAAAATCAAATATCGGATATCCGAATATGCAATATCGAATATCGGCTATCCAATATCCGATATCCGTTTACTGAATATCGAATATCGACTTTTCGAATTTCCGGTATCGAGTTTTTAAAAACCGAATTTTCGAAAACCGAATTTTCGAAAATCGAATATCGGATATCCGAATATGCAATATCGAATATCGACTTTTCGAATTTCGGGTATCGAGTTTTTAAATATGGAATTTTCGAAAATCGAATATCGGATATCCGAATAAGCAATATCGAATATCGGCTATCCAATATCCGATTACCGAATATCGAATATCGACTTTTCGAATTTCCGGCTTCGAGTTTTTAAATATCGAATTTTCGAAAATCGAATATCGGATATCCGAATATGCAGTATCGAATATCGGCTATTCAACATCCGATATCCGTTTACCAAATATCGAATATCGACTTTTCGAATTTCCGGTATCGAGTTTTTAAATACCGAATTTTCGAAAATCGAATATCGGATATCTGAATATGCAATATCGAATATCGGCTATCCAATATCCGATATCCCATTACCGAATATCGAATATCGACTTTTCGAATTTCCGGTATCGAGTTTATAAATACCGAATTTTCGAAAATCGAAAATCGGATATCCGAATATGCAATATCGAATATCGGCTATCCAATATCCGATATCCGTTTACCAAATATCGAATATCGACTTTTCGAATTTCCGGTATCGAGTTTTTGAATACCGAATTTTAAAAAATCGAATATCGTTTATCCGAATATGCAATATCGAATATCGGCTATAGAATATCCGACATCCAATTACCGAATATATAGTATCGACTTTTCGAATTTCGGGTAACGAGTTTTTAAATACCGAATTTTCGAAAATCGAATATCGGATATCCGAATATGCAATATCGAATATCGGCTATCCAATATCTGATATCCGTTTACCAAATATCGAATATCGACTTTTCGAATTTCCGGTATCGAGTTTTTGAATACCAAATTTTAAAATATCGAATATCGGATATCCGAACATGCAATATCGAATATCGGCTATCCAATATCCGATATCCGTTTACTGAATATCGAATATCGATTTTCGAATTTCCGGTATCGAGTTTTTAAATACCGAATTTTCGAAAATCGGGTATCGGATATTCGAATATGCAATATCGAATATCGGCTATCCAATATCCGATATCCGTTTACCGAATATCGATTATCGACTTTTCGAATTTCCGGTATAGAGTATTTAAATACCGAATTTTCGAAAATCGAATATCGGATATCCGAATATGCAATATCGAATATCGGCTATCCAATATCTGATATCCGTTTACCAAATATCGAATATCGACTTTTCGAATTTCCGGTATCGAGTTTTTGAATAACAAATTTTAAAAAATCGAATATCGGATATCCGAATATGCAATATCGAATATCGGCTATCCAATATCCGATATCCGTTTACTGAATATCGAATATCGATTTTCGAATTTCCGGTATCGAGTTTTTAAATACCGAATTTTCGAAAATCGGGTATCGGATATTCGAATATGCAATATCGAATATCGGCTATCCAATATCCGATATCCGTTTACCGAATATCGATTATCGACTTTTCGAATTTCCGGTATAGAGTATTTAAATACCGAATTTTCGAAAATCGAATATCGGATATCCGAATATGCAATATCGAATATCAGCTATCCAATATCCGATATCCGTATCCAGAATATCGAATGTCGACTTTTCGAATTTCGGGTATCGAGTTTTTAAATATCGAATTTTCGAAAATCGAATATCAAATATCCGAATATGCAATATAGAATACCGGCTATCTAATATCCGATATCCGTTTACCAAATATCGAATATCGACTTTTCGAATTTCCGGTATCGAGTTTTAAATACCGAATTTTCGAAAATCGAAAATCGGATATCCGAATATGCAATATCGAATATCGGCTATCCAATATCCGATATCCGTTTACCAAATATCGAATATCGACTTTTCGAATTTCCGGTATCGAGTTTTTGAATACCAAATTTTAAAAAATCGAATATCGTTTATCCGAATATGCAATATCGAATATCGGCTATAGAATATCCGACATCCAATTACCGAATATATAGTATCGACTTTTCGAATTTCGGGTATCGAGTTTTTAAAAACCGAATTTTCGAAAATCGAATATCGGATATCCGAATATGCAATATCGAATATCGGCTATCCAATATCCGATATCCGTTTACCAAATATCGAATATCGACTTTTCGAATTTCCGGTATCGAGTTTTTGAATACCGAATTTTCGAAAATCGAATATCGGATATCCGAATATGCAATTTCGAATATCGGCTATCCAATATCCGATATCCGTTTACCAAATATCGAATATCGACTTTTCGAATTTCGGGTATCGAGTTTTTAAATACCGAATTTTCGAAAATCGAATATCGGATATCCGAATAAGCAATATTGAATATCGGCTATCCAATATCCGATATCTGTTTGCCGAATATCGAATATCGATTTTTCGAATTTCCGGTATCGAGTTTTTAAATACCGAATTTTCGAAAATCGAAAATCGGATATCCGAATATGCAATATCGGATATCGGCTATCCACTATCCGATATCCGTTTACCGAATATCGAATATCGACTTTTCGAATTTCCGGTATCGAGTTTTTAAATACCGAATTTTCGAAAATCGAATATCGGATATCCGAATATGCAATATCGGATATCGGCTATCCACTATCCGATATCCAATTACCAAATATCGAAAATCAACTTTTCGATTTTCGGATATCGAGTTTTTTAATATCGAATTTTCGAAAATCGAATATCGGATATCCGAATTTGCAATACCGAATATCGGCTATCCAATATCCAATATCCGATATCCGATTACCGAATCTCGACTTTTCGAATTTCCGGTATCGAGTTTTTAAATACCGAATTTTCGAAAATCGAATATCGGATATCCGAATATGCAATATCGAATATCGGCTATCCAATATCCGATATCCGTTTACCAAATATCGAATATCGACTTTTCGAATTTCCGGTATCGAGTTTTTGAATACCAAATTTTAAAATATCGAATATCGGATATCCGAACATGCAATATCGAATATCGGCTATCCAATATCCGATATCCGTTTACTGAATATCGAATATCGATTTTCGAATTTCCGGTATCGAGTTTTTAAATACCGAATTTTCGAAAATCGGGTATCGGATATTCGAATATGCAATATCGAATATCGGCTATCCAATATCCGATATCCGTTTACCGAATATCGATTATCGACTTTTCGAATTTCCGGTATAGAGTATTTAAATACCGAATTTTCGAAAATCGAATATTGGATATCCGAATATGCAATATCGAATATCGGCTATCCAATATCTGATATCCGTTTACCAAATATCGAATATCGACTTTTCGAATTTCCGGTATCGAGTTTTTGAATAACAAATTTTAAAAAATCGAATATCGGATATCCGAATATGCAATATCGAATATCGGCTATCCAATATCCGATATCCGTTTACTGAATATCGAATATCGATTTTCGAATTTCCGGTATCGAGTTTTTAAATACCGAATTTTCGAAAATCGGGTATCGGATATTCGAATATGCAATATCGAATATCGGCTATCCAATATCCGATATCCGTTTACCGAATATCGATTATCGACTTTTCGAATTTCCGGTATAGAGTATTTAAATACCGAATTTTCGAAAATCGAATATCGGATATCCGAATATGCAATATCGAATATCGGCTATCCAATATCCGATATCCGTATCCAGAATATCGAATGTCGACTTTTCGAATTTCGGGTATCGAGTTTTTAAATATCGAATTTTCGAAAATCGAATATCAAATATCCGAATATGCAATATAGAATACCGGCTATCTAATATCCGATATCCGTTTACCAAATATCGAATATCGACTTTTCGAATTTCCGGTATCGAGTTTTAAATACCGAATTTTCGAAAATCGAATATCGGATATCCGAATATGCAATATCGAATATCGGCTATCCAATATCCGATATCCGATTACCGAATTTCGACTTTTCGACTTTCCGGTAACGAGTTTTTAAATACCGAAATTTCGAAAATCGAATATCGGATATCCGAATATGCAATATCGGATATCGGCTATCCACTATCCGATATCCGTTTACCGAATATCGAATATCGACTTTTCGAATTTCCGGTATCGAGTTTTTAAATACCGAATTTTCGAAAATCAAATATCGGATATCCGAATATGCAATATCGAATATCGGCTATCCAATATCCGATATCCGTTTACTGAATATCGAATATCGACTTTTCGAATTTCCGGTATCGAGTTTTTAAAAACCGAATTTTCGAAAACCGAATTTTCGAAAATCGAATATCGGATATCCGAATATGCAATATCGAATATCGACTTTTCGAATTTCGGGTATCGAGTTTTTAAATATGGAATTTTCGAAAATCGAATATCGGATATCCGAATAAGCAATATCGAATATCGGCTATCCAATATCCGATTACCGAATATCGAATATCGACTTTTCGAATTTCCGGCTTCGAGTTTTTAAATATCGAATTTTCGAAAATCGAATATCGGATATCCGAATATGCAGTATCGAATATCGGCTATTCAACATCCGATATCCGTTTACCAAATATCGAATATCGACTTTTCGAATTTCCGGTATCGAGTTTTTAAATACCGAATTTTCGAAAATCGAATATCGGATATCCGAATATGCAATATCGAATATCGGCTATCCAATATCCGATATCCCATTACCGAATATCGAATATCGACTTTTCGAATTTCCGGTATCGAGTTTTTAAATACCGAATTTTCGAAAATCGAAAATCGGATATCCGAATATGCAATATCGAATATCGGCTATCCAATATCCGATATCCGTTTACCAAATATCGAATATCAACTTTTCGAATTTCCGGTATCGAGTTTTTGAATACCAAATTTTAAAAAATCGAATATCGTTTATCCGAATATGCAATATCGAATATCGGCTATAGAATATCCGACATCCAATTACCGAATATATAGTATCGACTTTTCGAATTTCGGGTATCGAGTTTTTAAAAACCGAATTTTCGAAAATCGAATATCGGATATCCGAATATGCAATATCGAATATCGGCTATCCAATATCCGATATCCGTTTACCAAATATCGAATATCGACTTTTCGAATTTCCGGTATCGAGTTTTTGAATACCGAATTTTCGAAAATCGAATATCGGATATCCGAATATGCAATATCGAATATCGGCTATCCAATATCCGATATCCGTTTACCAAATATCAAATATCGACTTTTCGAATTTCGGGTATCGAGTTTTTAAATACCGAATTTTCGAAAATCGAATATCGGATATCCGAATAAGCAATATTGAATATCGGCTATCCAATATCCGATATCTGTTTGCCGAATATCGAATATCGATTTTTCGAATTTCCGGTATCGAGTTTTTAAATACCGAATTTTCGAAGATCGAATATCGGATATCCGAATATGCAATATCGGATATCGGCTATCCACTATCCGATATCCGTTTACCGAATATCGAATATCGACTTTTCGAATTTCCGGTATCGAGTTTTTAAATACCGAATTTTCGAAAATCGAATATCGGATATCCGAATATGCAATATCGGATATCGGCTATCCACTATCCGATATCCAATTACCAAATATCGAAAATCAACTTTTCGATTTTCGGATATCGAGTTTTTTAATATCGAATTTTCGAAAATCGAATATCGGATATCCGAATTTGCAATACCGAATATCGGCTATCCAATATCCAATATCCGATATCCGATTACCGAATCTCGACTTTTCGAATTTCCGGTATCGAGTTTTTAAATACCGAATTTTCGAAAATCGAATATCGGATATCCGAATATGCAATATCGAATATCGGCTATCCAATATCCGATATCCCATTACCGAATATCGAATATCGACTTTTCGAATTTCCGGTATGGAGTTTTTAAATACCGAATTTTCGAAAATCGAAAATCGGATATCCGAATATGCAATATCGAATATCGGCTATCCAATATCCGATATCCGTTTACCAAATATCGAATATCGACTTTTCGAATTTCCGGTATCGAGTTTTTGAATACCGAATTTTAAAAAATCGAATATCGGATATCCGAATATGCAATATCGAATATCGGCTATAGAATATCCGACATCCAATTACCGAATATATAGTATCGACTTTTCGAATTTCGGGTAACGAGTTTTTAAATACCGAATTTTCGAAAATCGAATATCGGATATCCGAATATGCAATATCGAATATCGGCTATCCAATATCTGATATCCGTTTACCAAATATCGAATATCGACTTTTCGAATTTCCGGTATCGAGTTTTTGAATACCAAATTTTAAAAAATCGAATATCGGATATCCGAATATGCAGTATCGAATATCGGCTATTCAACATCCGATATCCGTTTACCAAATATCGAATATCGACTTTTCGAATTTCCGGTATCGAGTTTTTAAATACCGAATTTTCGAAAATCGAATATCGGATATCCGAATATGCAATATCGAATATCGGCTATCCAATATCCGATATCCCATTACCGAATATCGAATATCGACTTTTCGAATTCCCGGTATCGAGTTTTTAAATACCGAATTTTAAAAAATCGAATATCGGATATCCGAATATGCAATATCGAATATCGGCTATCCAATATCCGATATCCGTTTACTGAATATCGAATATCGATTTTCGAATTTCCGGTATCGAGTTTTTAAATACCGAATTTTCGAAAATCGGGTATCGGATATTCGAATATGCAATATCGAATATCGGCTATCCAATATCCGATATCCGTTTACCGAATATCGATTATCGACTTTTCGAATTTCCGGTATAGAGTATTTAAATACCGAATTTTCGAAAATCGAATATCGGATATCCGAATATGCAATATCGAATATCGGCTATCCAATATCCGATGTCCGTATCCAGAATATCGAATGTCGACTTTTCGAATTTCGGGTATCGAGTTTTTAAATATCGAATTTTCGAAAATCGAATATCGGATATCCGAATATGCAATATAGAATACCGGCTATCTAATATCCGATATCCGTTTACCAAATATCGAATATCGACTTTTCGAATTTCCGGTATCGAGTTTTAAATACCGAATTTTCGAAAATCGAATATCGGATATCCGAATAAGCAATATCGAATATCGGCTATCCAATATCCGATTACCGAATATCGAATATCGACTTTTCGAATTTCCGGTTTCGAGTTTTTAAATATCGAATTTTCGAAAATCGAATATCGGATATCCGAATATGCAGTATCGAATATCGGCTATTCAACATCCGATATCCGTTTACCAAATATCGAATATCGACTTTTCGAATTTCCGGTATCGAGTTTTTAAATACCGAATTTTCGAAAATCGAATATCGGATATCCGAATATGCAATATCGAATATCGGCTATCCAATATCCGATATCCCATTACCGAATATCGAATATCGACTTTTCGAATTTCCGGTATCGAGTTTTTAAATACCGAATTTTCGAAAATCGAAAATCGGATATCCGAATATGCAATATCGAATATCGGCTATCCAATATCCGATATCCGTTTACCAAATATCGAATATCGACTTTTCGAATTTCCGGTATCGAGTTTTTGAATACCGAATTTTAAAAAATCGAATATCGGATATCCGAATATGCAATATCGAATATCGGCTATAGAATATCCGACATCCAATTACCGAATATATAGTATCGACTTTTCGAATTTCGGGTAACGAGTTTTTAAATACCGAATTTTCGAAAATCGAATATCGGATATCCGAATATGCAATATCGAATATCGGCTATCCAATATCTGATATCCGTTTACCAAATATCGAATATCGACTTTTCGAATTTCCGGTATCGAGTTTTTGAATAACAAATTTTAAAAAATCGAATATCGGATATCCGAATATGCAATATCGAATATCGGCTATCCAATATCCGATATCCGTTTACTGAATATCGAATATCGATTTTCGAATTTCCGGTATCGAGTTTTTAAATACCGAATTTTCGAAAATCGGGTATCGGATATTCGAATATGCAATATCGAATATCGGCTATCCAATATCCGATATCCGTTTACCGAATATCGATTATCGACTTTTCGAATTTCCGGTATAGAGTATTTAAATACCGAATTTTCGAAAATCGAATATCGGATATCCGAATATGCAATATCGAATATCGGCTATCCAATATCCGATATCCGTATCCAGAATATCGAATGTCGACTTTTCGAATTTCGGGTATCGAGTTTTTAAATATCGAATTTTCGAAAATCGAATATCAAATATCCGAATATGCAATATAGAATACCGGCTATCTAATATCCGATATCCGTTTACCAAATATCGAATATCGACTTTTCGAATTTCCGGTATCGAGTTTTAAATACCGAATTTTCGAAAATCGAATATCGGATATCCGAATATGCAATATCGAATATCGGCTATCCAATATCCGATATCCGATAACCGAATTTCGACTTTTCGACTTTCCGGTAACGAGTTTTTAAATACCGAAATTTCGAAAATCGAATATCGGATATCCGAATATGCAATATCGGATATCGGCTATCCACTATCCGATATCCGTTTACCGAATATCGAATATCGACTTTTCGAATTTCCGGTATCGAGTTTTTAAATACCGAATTTTCGAAAATCAAATATCGGATATCCGAATATGCAATATCGAATATCGGCTATCCAATATCCGATATCCGTTTACTGAATATCGAATATCGACTTTTCGAATTTCCGGTATCGAGTTTTTAAAAACCGAATTTTCGAAAACCGAATTTTCGAAAATCGAATATCGGATATCCGAATATGCAATATCGAATATCGACTTTTCGAATTTCGGGTATCGAGTTTTTAAATATGGAATTTTCGAAAATCGAATATCGGATATCCGAATAAGCAATATCGAATATCGGCTATCCAATATCCGATTACCGAATATCGAATATCGACTTTTCGAATTTCCGGCTTCGAGTTTTTAAATATCGAATTTTCGAAAATCGAATATCGGATATCCGAATATGCAGTATCGAATATCGGCTATTCAACATCCGATATCCGTTTACCAAATATCGAATATCGACTTTTCGAATTTCCGGTATCGAGTTTTTAAATACCGAATTTTCGAAAATCGAATATCGGATATCCGAATATGCAATATCGAATATCGGCTATCCAATATCCGATATCCCATTACCGAATATCGAATATCGACTTTTCGAATTTCCGGTATCGAGTTTTTAAATACCGAATTTTCGAAAATCGAAAATCGGATATCCGAATATGCAATATCGAATATCGGCTATCCAATATCCGATATCCGTTTACCAAATATCGAATATCGACTTTTCGAATTTCCGGTATCGAGTTTTTGAATACCAAATTTTAAAAAATCGAATATCGTTTATCCGAATATGCAATATCGAATATCGGCTATAGAATATCCGACATCCAATTACCGAATATATAGTATCGACTTTTCGAATTTCGGGTATCGAGTTTTTAAAAACCGAATTTTCGAAAATCGAATATCGGATATCCGAATATGCAATATCGAAAATCGGCTATCAAATATCCGATATCCAATTACCAAATATCGAAAATCAACTTTTCGATTTTCGGATATCGAGTTTTTTAATATCGAATTTTCGAAAATCGAATATCGGATATCCGAATTTGCAATACCGAATATCGGCTATCCAATATCCAATATCCGATATCCGATTACCGAATCTCGACTTTTCGACTTTCCGGTAACGAGTTTTTAAACACCGAATTTTCGAAAATCGAATATTGGATATCCGAATATGCAATATCGAATGTCGGCTATCAAATATCCGATATCCAATTACCGAATATCGAATATCGACTTTTCGAATTTCCGGTATCGAGTTTTTGAATACCGAATTTTCGAAAATCGAATATCGGATATCCGAATATGCAATATCGAATATCGGCTATCCAATATCCGATATCCGTTTACCAAATATCGAATATCGACTTTTCGAATTTCGGGTATCGAGTTTTTAAATACCGAATTTTCGAAAATCGAATATCGGATATCCGAATAAGCAATATTGAATATCGGCTATCCAATATCCGATATCTGTTTGCCGAATATCGAATATCGATTTTTCGAATTTCCGGTATCGAGTTTTTAAATACCGAATTTTCGAAAATCGAATATCGGATATCCGAATATGCAATATCGGATATCGGCTATCCACTATCCGATATCCGTTTACCGAATATCGAATATCGACTTTTCGAATTTCCGGTATCGAGTTTTTAAATACCGAATTTTCGAAAATCGAATATCGGATATCCGAATATGCAATATCGAATATCGGCTATCCAATATCCGATATCCCATTACCGAATATCGAATATCGACTTTTCGAATTTCCGGTATCGAGTTTTTAAATACCGAATTTTCGAAAATCGAAAATCGGATATCCGAATATGCAATATCGAATATCGGCTATCCAATATCCGATATCCGTTTACCAAATATCGAATATCGACTTTTCGAATTTCCGGTATCGAGTTTTTGAATACCGAATTTTAAAAAATCGTATATCGGATATCCGAATATGCAATATCGAATATCGGCTATAGAATATCCGACATCCAATTACCGAATATATAGTATCGACTTTTCGAATTTCGGGTAACGAGTTTTTAAATACCGAATTTTCGAAAATCGAATATCGGATATCCGAATATGCAATATCGAATATCGGCTATCCAATATCTGATATCCGTTTACCAAATATCGAATATCGACTTTTCGAATTTCCGGTATCGAGTTTTTGAATACCAAATTTTAAAAAATCGAATATCGGATATCCGAATATGCAATATCGAATATCGGCTATCCAATATCCGATATCCGTTTACTGAATATCGAATATCGACTTTCGAATTTCCGGTATCGAGTTTTTAAATACCGAATTTTCGAAAATCGGGTATCGGATATTCGAATATGCAATATCGAATATCGGCTATCCAATATCCGATATCCGTTTACCGAATATCGATTATCGACTTTTCGAATTTCCGGTATAGAGTATTTAAATACCGAATTTTCGAAAATCGAATATCGGATATCCGAATATACAATATCGAATATCGGCTATCCAATATCCGATATCCGTATCCAGAATATCGAATGTCGACTTTTCGAATTTCGGGTATCGAGTTTTTAAATATCGAATTTTCGAAAATCGAATATCGGATATCCGAATATGCAATATCAAATACCGGCTATCTAATATCCGATATCCGTTTACCAAATATCGAATATCGACTTTTCGAATTTCCGGTATCGAGTTTTAAGTACCGAATTTTCGAAAATCGAATATCGGATATCCGAATATGCAATATCGAATATCGGCTATCCAATATCCGATATCCGATTACCGAATCTCGACTTTTCGACTTTCCGGTAACGAGTTTTTAAACACCGAATTTTCGAAAATCGAATAATGGATATCCGAATATGCAATATCGAATGTCGGCTATCAAATATCCGATATCCAATTACCGAATATCGAATATCGACTTTTCGAATTTCCGGTATCGAGTTTTTGAATACCGAATTTTCGAAAATCGAATATCGGATATCCGAATATGCAATATCGAATATCGGCTATCCAATATCCGATATCCCATTACCGAATATCGAATATCGACTTTTCGAATTTCGGGTATCGAGTTTTTGAATACCGAATTTTAAAAAATCGAATATCGGATATCCGAATATGCAATATCGAATATCGGCTATAGAATATCCGACATCCAATTACCGAATATATAGTATCGACTTTTCGAATTTCGGGTAACGAGTTTTTAAATACCGAATTTTCGAAAATCGAATATCGGATATCCGAATATGCAATATCGAATATCGGCTATCCAATATCTGATATCCGTTTACCAAATATCGAATATCGACTTTTCGAATTTCCGGTATCGAGTTTTTGAATACCAAATTTTAAAAAATCGAATATCGTTTATCCGAATATGCAATATCGAATATCGGCTATAGAATATCCGACATCCAATTACCGAATATATAGTATCGACTTTTCGAATTTCGGGTATCGAGTTTTTAAAAACCGAATTTTCGAAAATCGAATATCGGATATCCGAATATGCAATATCGAAAATCGGCTATCAAATATCCGATATCCAATTACCAAATATCGAAAATCAACTTTTCGATTTTCGGATATCGAGTTTTTTAATATCGAATTTTCGAAAATCGAATATCGGATATCCGAATTTGCAATACCGAATATCGGCTATCCAATATCCAATATCCGATATCCGATTACCGAATCTCGACTTTTCGACTTTCCGGTAACGAGTTTTTAAACACCGAATTTTCGAAAATCGAATATTGGATATCCGAATATGCAATATCGAATGTCGGCTATCAAATATCCGATATCCAATTACCGAATATCGAATATCGACTTTTCGAATTTCCGGTATCGAGTTTTTGAATACCGAATTTTCGAAAATCGAATATCGGATATCCGAATATGCAATATCGAATATCGGCTATCCAATATCCGATATCCGTTTACCAAATATCGAATATCGACTTTTCGAATTTCGGGTATCGAGTTTTTAAATACCGAATTTTCGAAAATCGAATATCGGATATCCGAATAAGCAATATTGAATATCGGCTATCCAATATCCGATATCTGTTTGCCGAATATCGAATATCGATTTTTCGAATTTCCGGTATCGAGTTTTTAAATACCGAATTTTCGAAAATCGAATATCGGATATCCGAATATGCAATATCGGATATCGGCTATCCACTATCCGATATCCGTTTACCGAATATCGAATATCGACTTTTCGAATTTCCGGTATCGAGTTTTTAAATACCGAATTTTCGAAAATCGAATATCGGATATCCGAATATGCAATATCGAATATCGGCTATCCAATATCCGATATCCCATTACCGAATATCGAATATCGACTTTTCGAATTTCCGGTATCGAGTTTTTAAATACCGAATTTTCGAAAATCGAAAATCGGATATCCGAATATGCAATATCGAATATCGGCTATCCAATATCCGATATCCGTTTACCAAATATCGAATATCGACTTTTCGAATTTCCGGTATCGAGTTTTTGAATACCGAATTTTAAAAAATCGTATATCGGATATCCGAATATGCAATATCGAATATCGGCTATAGAATATCCGACATCCAATTACCGAATATATAGTATCGACTTTTCGAATTTCGGGTAACGAGTTTTTAAATACCGAATTTTCGAAAATCGAATATCGGATATCCGAATATGCAATATCGAATATCGGCTATCCAATATCTGATATCCGTTTACCAAATATCGAATATCGACTTTTCGAATTTCCGGTATCGAGTTTTTGAATACCAAATTTTAAAAAATCGAATATCGGATATCCGAATATGCAATATCGAATATCGGCTATCCAATATCCGATATCCGTTTACTGAATATCGAATATCGACTTTCGAATTTCCGGTATCGAGTTTTTAAATACCGAATTTTCGAAAATCGGGTATCGGATATTCGAATATGCAATATCGAATATCGGCTATCCAATATCCGATATCCGTTTACCGAATATCGATTATCGACTTTTCGAATTTCCGGTATAGAGTATTTAAATACCGAATTTTCGAAAATCGAATATCGGATATCCGAATATACAATATCGAATATCGGCTATCCAATATCCGATATCCGTATCCAGAATATCGAATGTCGACTTTTCGAATTTCGGGTATCGAGTTTTTAAATATCGAATTTTCGAAAATCGAATATCGGATATCCGAATATGCAATATCAAATACCGGCTATCTAATATCCGATATCCGTTTACCAAATATCGAATATCGACTTTTCGAATTTCCGGTATCGAGTTTTAAGTACCGAATTTTCGAAAATCGAATATCGGATATCCGAATATGCAATATCGAATATCGGCTATCCAATATCCGATATCCGATTACCGAATCTCGACTTTTCGACTTTCCGGTAACGAGTTTTTAAACACCGAATTTTCGAAAATCGAATAATGGATATCCGAATATGCAATATCGAATGTCGGCTATCAAATATCCGATATCCAATTACCGAATATCGAATATCGACTTTTCGAATTTCCGGTATCGAGTTTTTGAATACCGAATTTTCGAAAATCGAATATCGGATATCCGAATATGCAATATCGAATATCGGCTATCCAATATCCGATATCCCATTACCGAATATCGAATATCGACTTTTCGAATTTCGGGTATCGAGTTTTTGAATACCGAATTTTAAAAAATCGAATATCGGATATCCGAATATGCAATATCGAATATCGGCTATAGAATATCCGACATCCAATTACCGAATATATAGTATCGACTTTTCGAATTTCGGGTAACGAGTTTTTAAATACCGAATTTTCGAAAATCGAATATCGGATATCCGAATATGCAATATCGAATATCGGCTATCCAATATCTGATATCCGTTTACCAAATATCGAATATCGACTTTTCGAATTTCCGGTATCGAGTTTTTAAATATGGAATTTTCGAAAATCGAATATCGGATATCCGAATAAGCAATATCGAATATCGGCTATCCAATATCCGATTACCGAATATCGAATATCGACTTTTCGAATTTCCGGTTTCGAGTTTTTAAATACCGAATTTTCGAAAATCGAATATTTGATATCTGAATATGCAATATCGAATATTTGCTATCCAATATCCGATATCCGTTTACCGAATATCGAATATTGACTTTTCGAATTTCCGGTATCGAGTTTTTAAATACCGAAATTTAAAAAATCGAATATCGGATATCCGAATATGCAATATCGGATATCGGCTATCCACTATCCGATATCCGTTTACCGAATATCGAATATCGACTTTTCGAATTTCCGGTATCGAGTTTTTAAATACCGAATTTTCGAAAATCAAATATCGGATATCCGAATATGCAATATCGAATATCGGCTATCCAATATCCGATATCCGTTTACTGAATATCGAATATCGACTTTTCGAATTTCCGGTATCGAGTTTTTAAAAACCGAATTTTCGAAAACCGAATTTTCGAAAATCGAATATCGGATATCCGAATAAGCAATATTGAATATCGGCTATCCAATATCCGATATCTGTTTGCCGAATATCGAATATCGATTTTTCGAATTTCCGGTATCGAGTTTTTAAATACCGAATTTTCGAAAATCGAAAATCGGATATCCGAATATGCAATATCGGATATCGGCTATCCACTATCCGATATCCGTTTACCGAATATCGAATATCGACTTTTCGAATTTCCGGTATCGAGTTTTTAAATACCGAATTTTCGAAAATCGAATATCGGATATCCGAATATGCAATATCGGATATCGGCTATCCACTATCCGATATCCAATTACCAAATATCGAAAATCAACTTTTCGATTTTCGGATATCGAGTTTTTTAATATCGAATTTTCGAAAATCGAATATCGGATATACGAATTTGCAATACCGAATATCGGCTATCCAATATCCAATATCCGATATCCGATTACCGAATCTCGACTTTTCGAATTTCCGGTATCGAGTTTTTAAATACCGAATTTTCGAAAATCGAATATCGGATATCCGAATATGCAATATCGAATATCGGCTATCCAATATCCGATATCCGTTTACCAAATATCGAATATCGACTTTTCGAATTTCCGGTATCGAGTTTTTGAATACCGAATTTTAAAAAATCGAATATCGTTTATCCGAATATGCAATATCGAATATCGGCTATAGAATATCCGACATCCAATTACCGAATATATAGTATCGACTTTTCGAATTTCGGGTAACGAGTTTTTAAATACCGAATTTTCGAAAATCGAATATCGGATATCCGAATATGCAATATCGAATATCGGCTATCCAATATCTGATATCCGTTTACCAAATATCGAATATCGACTTTTCGAATTTCCGGTATCGAGTTTTTGAATACCAAATTTTAAAATATCGAATATCGGATATCCGAACATGCAATATCGAATATCGGCTATCCAATATCCGATATCCGTTTACTGAATATCGAATATCGATTTTCGAATTTCCGGTATCGAGTTTTTAAATACCGAATTTTCGAAAATCGGGTATCGGATATTCGAATATGCAATATCGAATATCGGCTATCCAATATCCGATATCCGTTTACCGAATATCGATTATCGACTTTTCGAATTTCCGGTATAGAGTATTTAAATACCGAATTTTCGAAAATCGAATATTGGATATCCGAATATGCAATATCGAATATCGGCTATCCAATATCTGATATCCGTTTACCAAATATCGAATATCGACTTTTCGAATTTCCGGTATCGAGTTTTTGAATAACAAATTTTAAAAAATCGAATATCGGATATCCGAATATGCAATATCGAATATCGGCTATCCAATATCCGATATCCGTTTACTGAATATCGAATATCGATTTTCGAATTTCCGGTATCGAGTTTTTAAATACCGAATTTTCGAAAATCGGGTATCGGATATTCGAATATGCAATATCGAATATCGGCTATCCAATATCCGATATCCGTTTACCGAATATCGATTATCGACTTTTCGAATTTCCGGTATAGAGTATTTAAATACCGAATTTTCGAAAATCGAATATCGGATATCCGAATATGCAATATCGAATATCGGCTATCCAATATCCGATATCCGTATCCAGAATATCGAATGTCGACTTTTCGAATTTCGGGTATCGAGTTTTTAAATATCGAATTTTCGAAAATCGAATATCAAATATCCGAATATGCAATATAGAATACCGGCTATCTAATATCCGATATCCGTTTACCAAATATCGAATATCGACTTTTCGAATTTCCGGTATCGAGTTTTAAATACCGAATTTTCGAAAATCGAATATCGGATATCCGAATATGCAATATCGAATATCGGCTATCCAATATCCGATATCCGATTACCGAATTTCGACTTTTCGACTTTCCGGTAACGAGTTTTTAAATACCGAAATTTCGAAAATCGAATATCGGATATCCGAATATGCAATATCGGATATCGGCTATCCACTATCCGATATCCGTTTACCGAATATCGAATATCGACTTTTCGAATTTCCGGTATCGAGTTTTTAAATACCGAATTTTCGAAAATCAAATATCGGATATCCGAATATGCAATATCGAATATCGGCTATCCAATATCCGATATCCGTTTACTGAATATCGAATATCGACTTTTCGAATTTCCGGTATCGAGTTTTTAAAAACCGAATTTTCGAAAACCGAATTTTCGAAAATCGAATATCGGATATCCGAATATGCAATATCGAATATCGACTTTTCGAATTTCGGGTATCGAGTTTTTAAATATGGAATTTTCGAAAATCGAATATCGGATATCCGAATAAGCAATATCGAATATCGGCTATCCAATATCCGATTACCGAATATCGAATATCGACTTTTCGAATTTCCGGCTTCGAGTTTTTAAATATCGAATTTTCGAAAATCGAATATCGGATATCCGAATATGCAGTATCGAATATCGGCTATTCAACATCCGATATCCGTTTACCAAATATCGAATATCGACTTTTCGAATTTCCGGTATCGAGTTTTTAAATACCGAATTTTCGAAAATCGAATATCGGATATCCGAATATGCAATATCGAATATCGGCTATCCAATATCCGATATCCCATTACCGAATATCGAATATCGACTTTTCGAATTTCCGGTATCGAGTTTTTAAATACCGAATTTTCGAAAATCGAAAATCGGATATCCGAATATGCAATATCGAATATCGGCTATCCAATATCCGATATCCGTTTACCAAATATCGAATATCGACTTTTCGAATTTCCGGTATCGAGTTTTTGAATACCAAATTTTAAAAAATCGAATATCGTTTATCCGAATATGCAATATCGAATATCGGCTATAGAATATCCGACATCCAATTACCGAATATATAGTATCGACTTTTCGAATTTCGGGTATCGAGTTTTTAAAAACCGAATTTTCGAAAATCGAATATCGGATATCCGAATATGCAATATCGAATATCGGCTATCCAATATTCGATATCCGTTTACCAAATATCGAATATCGACTTTTCGAATTTCCGGTATCGAGTTTTTGAATACCGAATTTTCGAAAATCGAATATCGGATATCCGAATATGCAATATCGAATATCGGCTATCCAATATCCGATATCCGTTTACCAAATATCAAATATCGACTTTTCGAATTTCGGGTATCGAGTTTTTAAATACCGAATTTTCGAAAATCGAATATCGGATATCCGAATATGCAATATCGGATATCGGCTATCCACTATCCGATATCCGTTTACCGAATATCGAATATCGACTTTTCGAATTTCCGGTATCGAGTTTTTAAATACCGAATTTTCGAAAATCGAATATCGGATATCCGAATATGCAATATCGGATATCGGCTATCCACTATCCGATATCCAATTACCAAATATCGAAAATCAACTTTTCGATTTTCGGATATCGAGTTTTTTAATATCGAATTTTCGAAAATCGAATATCGGATATCCGAATTTGCAATACCGAATATCGGCTATCCAATATCCAATATCCGATATCCGATTACCGAATCTCGACTTTTCGAATTTCCGGTATCGAGTTTTTAAATACCGAATTTTCGAAAATCGAATATCGGATATCCGAATATGCAATATCGAATATCGGCTATCCAATATCCGATATCCCATTACCGAATATCGAATATCGACTTTTCGAATTTCCGGTATCGAGTTTTTAAATACCGAATTTTCGAAAATCGAAAATCGGATATCCGAATATGCAATATCGAATATCGGCTATCCAATATCCGATATCCGTTTACCAAATATCGAATATCGACTTTTCGAATTTCCGGTATCGAGTTTTTGAATACCGAATTTTAAAAAATCGTATATCGGATATCCGAATATGCAATATCGAATATCGGCTATAGAATATCCGACATCCAATTACCGAATATATAGTATCGACTTTTCGAATTTCGGGTAACGAGTTTTTAAATACCGAATTTTCGAAAATCGAATATCGGATATCCGAATATGCAATATCGAATATCGGCTATCCAATATCTGATATCCGTTTACCAAATATCGAATATCGACTTTTCGAATTTCCGGTATCGAGTTTTTGAATACCAAATTTTAAAAAATCGAATATCGGATATCCGAATATGCAATATCGAATATCGGCTATCCAATATCCGATATCCGTTTACTGAATATCGAATATCGACTTTCGAATTTCCGGTATCGAGTTTTTAAATACCGAATTTTCGAAAATCGGGTATCGGATATTCGAATATGCAATATCGAATATCGGCTATCCAATATCCGATATCCGTTTACCGAATATCGATTATCGACTTTTCGAATTTCCGGTATAGAGTATTTAAATACCGAATTTTCGAAAATCGAATATCGGATATCCGAATATACAATATCGAATATCGGCTATCCAATATCCGATATCCGTATCCAGAATATCGAATGTCGACTTTTCGAATTTCGGGTATCGAGTTTTTAAATATCGAATTTTCGAAAATCGAATATCGGATATCCGAATATGCAATATCAAATACCGGCTATCCAATATCCGATATCCCATTACCGAATATCGAATATCGACTTTTCGAATTTCCGGTATCGAGTTTTTAAATACCGAATTTTCGAAAATCGAAAATCGGATATCCGAATATGCAATATCGAATATCGGCTATCCAATATCCGATATCCGTTTACCAAATATCGAATATCGACTTTTCGAATTTCCGGTATCGAGTTTTTGAATACCGAATTTTAAAAAATCGAATATCGGATATCCGAATATGCAATATCGAATATCGGCTATAGAATATCCGACATCCAATTACCGAATATATAGTATCGACTTTTCGAATTTCGGGTAACGAGTTTTTAAATACCGAATTTTCGAAAATCGAATATCGGATATCCGAATATGCAATATCGAATATCGGCTATCCAATATCTGATATCCGTTTACCAAATATCGAATATCGACTTTTCGAATTTCCGGTATCGAGTTTTTGAATACCAAATTTTAAAAAATCGAATATCGGATATCCGAATATGCAGTATCGAATATCGGCTATTCAACATCCGATATCCGTTTACCAAATATCGAATATCGACTTTTCGAATTTCCGGTATCGAGTTTTTAAATACCGAATTTTCGAAAATCGAATATCGGATATCCGAATATGCAATATCGAATATCGGCTATCCAATATCCGATATCCCATTACCGAATATCGAATATCGACTTTTCGAATTCCCGGTATCGAGTTTTTAAATACCGAATTTTAAAAAATCGAATATCGGATATCCGAATATGCAATATCGAATATCGGCTATCCAATATCCGATATCCGTTTACTGAATATCGAATATCGATTTTCGAATTTCCGGTATCGAGTTTTTAAATACCGAATTTTCGAAAATCGGGTATCGGATATTCGAATATGCAATATCGAATATCGGCTATCCAATATCCGATATCCGTTTACCGAATATCGATTATCGACTTTTCGAATTTCCGGTATAGAGTATTTAAATACCGAATTTTCGAAAATCGAATATCGGATATCCGAATATGCAATATCGAATATCGGCTATCCAATATCCGATGTCCGTATCCAGAATATCGAATGTCGACTTTTCGAATTTCGGGTATCGAGTTTTTAAATATCGAATTTTCGAAAATCGAATATCGGATATCCGAATATGCAATATAGAATACCGGCTATCTAATATCCGATATCCGTTTACCAAATATCGAATATCGACTTTTCGAATTTCCGGTATCGAGTTTTAAATACCGAATTTTCGAAAATCGAATATCGGATATCCGAATAAGCAATATCGAATATCGGCTATCCAATATCCGATTACCGAATATCGAATATCGACTTTTCGAATTTCCGGTTTCGAGTTTTTAAATATCGAATTTTCGAAAATCGAATATCGGATATCCGAATATGCAGTATCGAATATCGGCTATTCAACATCCGATATCCGTTTACCAAATATCGAATATCGACTTTTCGAATTTCCGGTATCGAGTTTTTAAATACCGAATTTTCGAAAATCGAATATCGGATATCCGAATATGCAATATCGAATATCGGCTATCCAATATCCGATATCCCATTACCGAATATCGAATATCGACTTTTCGAATTTCCGGTATCGAGTTTTTAAATACCGAATTTTCGAAAATCGAAAATCGGATATCCGAATATGCAATATCGAATATCGGCTATCCAATATCCGATATCCGTTTACCAAATATCGAATATCGACTTTTCGAATTTCCGGTATCGAGTTTTTGAATAACAAATTTTAAAAAATCGAATATCGGATATCCGAATATGCAATATCGAATATCGGCTATCCAATATCCGATATCCGTTTACTGAATATCGAATATCGATTTTCGAATTTCCGGTATCGAGTTTTTAAATACCGAATTTTCGAAAATCGGGTATCGGATATTCGAATATGCAATATCGAATATCGGCTATCCAATATCCGATATCCGTTTACCGAATATCGATTATCGACTTTTCGAATTTCCGGTATAGAGTATTTAAATACCGAATTTTCGAAAATCGAATATCGGATATCCGAATATGCAATATCGAATATCGGCTATCCAATATCCGATATCCGTATCCAGAATATCGAATGTCGACTTTTCGAATTTCGGGTATCGAGTTTTTAAATATCGAATTTTCGAAAATCGAATATCAAATATCCGAATATGCAATATAGAATACCGGCTATCTAATATCCGATATCCGTTTACCAAATATCGAATATCGACTTTTCGAATTTCCGGTATCGAGTTTTAAATACCGAATTTTCGAAAATCGAATATCGGATATCCGAATATGCAATATCGAATATCGGCTATCCAATATCCGATATCCGATAACCGAATTTCGACTTTTCGACTTTCCGGTAACGAGTTTTTAAATACCGAAATTTCGAAAATCGAATATCGGATATCCGAATATGCAATATCGGATATCGGCTATCCACTATCCGATATCCGTTTACCGAATATCGAATATCGACTTTTCGAATTTCCGGTATCGAGTTTTTAAATACCGAATTTTCGAAAATCAAATATCGGATATCCGAATATGCAATATCGAATATCGGCTATCCAATATCCGATATCCGTTTACTGAATATCGAATATCGACTTTTCGAATTTCCGGTATCGAGTTTTTAAAAACCGAATTTTCGAAAACCGAATTTTCGAAAATCGAATATCGGATATCCGAATATGCAATATCGAATATCGACTTTTCGAATTTCGGGTATCGAGTTTTTAAATATGGAATTTTCGAAAATCGAATATCGGATATCCGAATAAGCAATATCGAATATCGGCTATCCAATATCCGATTACCGAATATCGAATATCGACTTTTCGAATTTCCGGCTTCGAGTTTTTAAATATCGAATTTTCGAAAATCGAATATCGGATATCCGAATATGCAGTATCGAATATCGGCTATTCAACATCCGATATCCATTTACCAAATATCGACTTTTCGAATTTCCGGTATCGAGTTTTTAAATACCGAATTTTCGAAAATCGAATATCGGATATCCGAATATGCAATATCGAATATCGGCTATCCAATATCCGATATCCCATTACCGAATATCGAATATCGACTTTTCGAATTTCCGGTATCGAGTTTTTAAATACCGAATTTTCGAAAATCGAAAATCGGATATCCGAATATGCAATATCGAATATCGGCTATCCAATATCCGATATCCGTTTACCAAATATCGAATATCGACTTTTCGAATTTCCGGTATCGAGTTTTTGAATACCAAATTTTAAAAAATCGAATATCGTTTATCCGAATATGCAATATCGAATATCGGCTATAGAATATCCGACATCCAATTACCGAATATATAGTATCGACTTTTCGAATTTCGGGTATCGAGTTTTTAAAAACCGAATTTTCGAAAATCGAATATCGGATATCCGAATATGCAATATCGAAAATCGGCTATCAAATATCCGATATCCAATTACCAAATATCGAAAATCAACTTTTCGATTTTCGGATATCGAGTTTTTTAATATCGAATTTTCGAAAATCGAATATCGGATATCCGAATTTGCAATACCGAATATCGGCTATCCAATATCCAATATCCGATATCCGATTACCGAATCTCGAATATCGACTTTTCGAATTTCGGGTATCGAGTTTTTAAATACCGAATTTTCGAAAATCGAATATCGGATATCCGAATAAGCAATATTGAATATCGGCTATCCAATATCCGATATCTGTTTGCCGAATATCGAATATCGATTTTTCGAATTTCCGGTATCGAGTTTTTAAATACCGAATTTTCGAAAATCGAATATCGGATATCCGAATATGCAATATCGGATATCGGCTATCCACTATCCGATATCCGTGTGGTGACACAAAGTAGCAATTATGCCAACGCAGCAGTTTCGATATACGAGGCGACGCCACGCGGTCGGGGAGCCAGTGCACCGCCCGACTTGGTATCGAATAGTCGCCCTCAAATATTGTAATATAGTCTAAGTGGGTTTGAACCAATAAACACACAAAGTTTTACCTCTCACACCTCCTTTTATTTACTTCGCCGATAAAGCCAGTAATAACACAAAAGTGGTGACCCCTGTGAGAGAACTAATAAAGTGGTGAGAGAACGAAATTACGGAGTTCAACATACGGAGACACGATGAACGCATCCACAACCATGGTTCCAGAATCGGCGGCACTCTCAGTAACAGCAAGGATTTCCGAATTCTGGACACACCAACCTCGGGTATGGTTCATCAGGACGGAAGCGACACTGGCCCCACAAAAACTAGGAGACCACGCAAAGTTTGACTTAGTTGTGTCAAAACTCAACAACGACACCGTAGACCAGTTGACAGATTTTTTAGTGAATCCTCCAGAAACAGATAAATACGAAGCGCTGAAGAAGAAACTGTTAAAAATATATGAAGACTCACAAACGAAACAAATCGAAAAACTAATGAACGAAATGGAACTTGGAGAACAGAAACCATCACAACTATTAGCAAAAATGAAAGTCCTCGCGCGAGACAAAGTCACAGACGCAACATTAAAGATATTGTGGCAAAACCTCCTGCCATCAACCGTACGCGCTGTACTCACCGTCACTGAAACGAAGGACTTGGAGAGACTAGCCAATATCGCCGATGACGTGAATGAAGTCACCAAGGCCGGTGCAGTAGCAGCAATGTCACAGCAACCGTCAACATCATCGTCGAGCGAAAAGGAGAAGACAGTGTTAGCGGAAATAGCGAAGTTAAACGCACGATTCGATGACATGGAAAACCGATACAGAAGAAACCGGGCACGCAGCAGGAATCGTTATCAGTCAGCAAACATCCGAAACAGAAGCAATTCACGAGTACGGCGCTCCGAAGAAGATCCAGATTGGGTATGTTTTTACCATTTCCGTTACGCAGACAAAGCGCAGAAATGCATAAAACCTTGTGCCTGGAAAAAAGAGGGAAACTAAAAACGGAGCAGCCAGAGGCGGAAATCTGCTCCGTGCGACCCGCCAACCGCCTCAGTGTAAGAGACTTAAATACAGGTTTGAACTTTCTTGTGGATACAGGAGCCAACGTGTCCGTCATCCCAGTGAATAAAAAAAATCAAGTGTTCCCAGACAGTACATATAAGTTATACGCAGTGAACGGAGCCGAAATCAAAACCTACGGTGTAAAGACGTTAGTGTTGAACCTGAATCTACGACGAGTTTTCCGATGGGACTTTATTATAGCCGACGTGAAACAACCGATACTCGGCGCAGACTTCCTAGGACACCATAAGCTTCTGGTCGACGTCGGTGCAAGAAAACTCATAGACCAAGTGACAGAACTAAGCACAGTGGCATCCCTCGTAAGTAGTGCTCAACTATCACTAAAAACGTTAAATGTAGACCACCCGTATCATGATATTATATCTAAGTACCCGGATATTACTAGGCCTACATCTTTTAAAGACCCTCCTAAGCATTCAGTAGTACATTACATCGAAACAAACGGTCCACCGGTACACTCGCGCGCAAGGCCACTACCGCCGGACCGGTATCTCAAAGTTAAGCAGGAGTTCCAAATAATGCAAGAGATGGGAATATGTAGGCCCAGTAAAAGCCCGTGGGCGAGCCCTTTACATGTGGTACCAAAACCTAATGGAGACATCAGACCCTGCGGTGACTACAGAAAATTAAACGCGATCACTAAACCCGATAGGTACCCCGTCCCACGGTTACAGGAGTTCACTTATATGTTAGCAAATAAACAAGTATTTACACATTTAGACATAAATAGAGCGTACCATTTTATACCAATTAACCCGGAGGACGTAGAAAAAACGGCCATAATCACACCTTTCGGCCTATTCGAATTCCCTAGAATGAGTTTCGGGTTGAGAAACGCCGCGCAAACATTCCAACGATTTATGAGTACAACAGTACTACAGGGATTAGACTTCTTATTCTCATATATCGATGACGTCATCATAGCCAGTAGCGACCACGAACAACACAAAGAACATTTAAAAATAGTATTCGAAAGATTCAGTGAATTCGGAATAACCATTAACACTTCAAAGTGCCAGTTTGGAAAAGATAAAGTAGATTTTCTCGGGTTTGAGGTGTGCAAAGAAGGCATCACACCACTAAAATCCAGGACACAGGCCATAATGGATTTTCCAAAACCAAAAACAGTGGAGGAATTAAGGAGATTCCTCGGAATGGTAAATTTTTATAGGTCCCACATTCCGAAAGCAGTAGAGTCGCAAATAAGCCTCAATAAATTCATACATGATTCTAAGAAACGCGATAAGACATTAGTACCGTGGGACGAAGAAGCCAACGAAGCTTTCGAACAATGTAAACTCAGCTTACAAAGCGCAGTTACATTGTCACACCCACACAATGGCGTACCTATGGCCCTCATGTGTGACGCGTCAGATTCATGCGTAGGCGCGGTATTACAGCAACGAGTTAAAAATAGATGGGAACCATTAGGGTATTTTTCAAAAAAACTTACAGAGGCGCAAAAAAAGTATTGTACGTACGATAGAGAGTTATTAGCAATCTACATGGCAATTCAGCATTTTAGGAAGTTGTTCGAGGGGCGAGAATTGACCGTATATACGGATCATAAACCAATAACTTACGCCCTTACAAAAATAAATAGCAGTAATTCAGAAACGCCTAGAAGAACGAGATATTTATTATTCATCAGCGAATTCACAAACGATATTCGCCACATAGACGGGCACAACAATGTTGTCGCTGACTCGTTATCACGTGTCGCGGAATTGTATTGCCCAACAAACATGGACTTCGCAGAATTAGCTGCCGCACAGGAAACGGACGAGTACATAGCACGGGTTTCGAAACGAAGCAACAAAAATAGCAACGTAAACATAAAGAAACTGTACTGGCCGACAGTAAATCAACCGATTTATTGCGAAATTTCGAAAGACACAAGCCGACCATACTTACCGGAACAATTCAGAAGGACAGCCTTCGATAATATACACAATATAAGCCATCCCGGGGTTAGGGCCACCAAAGCACTAGTTACACAAAAGTATTTTTGGCCCGGTATGAATTCACAGATAGGCACATGGGCAAAGTCGTGTATAGCATGTCAAAAATCAAAAATACAAAGGCACACAGTATCAGACTTAGGTGCCTACGCGGAATGCGGAAAGTTTGAACATATTCACATAGACATAATAGGACCGTTAACCGTCACAGCAGAGGGGTACAGATACTGTCTAACTATAATTGACAGGTTCACCAGATGGCCGGAAGCCATACCATTAAAAGAAATTACCGCGGAAAACGTCGCCAAGGCACTATATGATTGCTGGATCACACACTATGGGTGTCCCGTCAAAATCACTAGTGACCAAGGCAGACAATTTGAAAGTAACCTGTTCAAACAGCTGATGCAAGTAATGGGAATCGAAAGAAATAGGACAACAGCTTACCACCCCCAAAGCAACGGCATAGTGGAAAGATGGCACAGGTCGCTCAAAGCAGCATTAATGGCGAAAATAAAAACAGAATCATGGTTAAAAGAGTTACCTACTGTTTTATTCGGTTTACGCGCAGCTATCAGAAGCGATACCGGTTATAGCGCCGCGGAATTAGTATACGGGCGCACAATTAGGTTACCAGGGGAGTTTTTTACACACAGTCAAAAACAAAACGAGAACATGGATTCATATGTAAAGGAACTTAGAAATACAATAGGGAATTTCGCACCGCAATATAGAGAAAACAAAGCACGCTCTTCGTTTGTGCACCCAGAACTCGAAACGTGCAAACACGTTTTTGTTCGCAATGACACAGTACGCAAATCTCTTCAACCACCATATGATGGCCCATACCGCGTCATAAGTAGGAAAGAGAAATATTACGTTATCAAATTACCAAATAAAGAAGCATGTATTTCAATCGACCGATTAAAACCCGCATTTTTGCTAGAAGAATGCGAAAAAGAGGATAGTACAAAAGAAACGGTACATCAGGACCCTAACAGCGAAAAAAACACAAAACAAAGAACAACAAAAAAAAACCCAACAGGGCCTATAAATACAATGAACAAAGAACCGATAGTCACTCGCAGCGGTCGCGTCAGCAAAAGGGTACGTTTTTTTGACGAATAGACGAATGCACATATAACATACGAGAAACCACATTTAAAGGGTCGTAAGACACCCCTAGGAATATGTCGCTGTGAATGATATAAAATAAGTTATGTATGTGTTTTATACGGCGTGTGCATGCGAGATATTGTGGATTCTAATGGGATGATATTTTTTATGGCAGAATATCGAACATGCACACTACCCTTAAGAATAGGTTAAGAAATATATATTAAATAAAGTCGGCCCTGGAAGCAGGTGTCCGCAAAATAAAGTAATATAAGGGTACTCAAACCCATCTGTACACGCCTTAATATAAAACGCGTAGTACAAGCAAAAACGACCTACACTTAAGTCTTATATAAAGTATAAACAATAATCAAGTAACTACTAATATTGCTTAACCAAAATTTGTCACAGATGCATTTTGTAAAGTAGCAACCGTAAAGCAACAAGAGTTGAATAAGTCAGCACTTACGCAGTAGGTCAACTATGTTATAAAGTTATAAACTGGTAGTTTCAAAATTGACTGACTACATTAAGAGTAAGTCTGTTGTAGGCAACATACGGAAACAAGTGTATAACCCAAACCCGAAAATGTGTAACAGCCAAGCCAAACCACAACAGAACAATGTCGCGGTGTCCCAAACAATATCCAACGAGGTTATCGGACAACGAATCAGCATAGTGGAAATATTTATGATAGCATTTGGCATCTTATTTGGCATCATACTACTGTGGTTAATCAGACACCAGTGCAGAAAACATGTGCGGAACTGGTTTCGCAAAGAGGCAGAAATAATCGGGTTGGCACCGGTGGCCAAAGGCGTCACCGTGCAACAACCTGTTACTAGCCGTGCAACTGATGTATACTAAAATAATACGAAAGTGTGGTGCATAGTAGTTATAAGAAGAAATATCATGTAAAAGGTAAAACCTAACATAAGTACATAGTTTTAAGAAAATATAGAATGTATACAATGTCGTCATGTAAAACGATACTTGTTATTTGTAACGTCGCGCAGAACTCATAGCCACGGACATTGCTGATAAGCAAAACCCAGTGTGTAAATATGTAACATGTATTATGTTCAATAAGTAGAAACTAAGGATATAATGTCGCCACTCTTATAAGGTACTAAGCAGATCCAAGGGAATTATGCTCCCATTTTTTGTATAATTTTAACAAATTATAAAAATAGGGGGGGAATACTGTGGTGACACAAAGTAGCAATTATGCCAACGCAGCAGTTTCGATATACGAGGCGACGCCACGCGGTCGGGGAGCCAGTGCACCGCCCGACTTGGTATCGAATAGTCGCCCTCAAATATTGTAATATAGTCTAAGTGGGTTTGAACCAATAAACACACAAAGTTTTACCTCTCACACCTCCTTTTATTTACTTCGCCGATAAAGCCAGTAATAACACAAAATCCGTTTACCGAATATCGAATATCGACTTTTCGAATTTCCGGTATCGAGTTTTTAAATACCGAATTTTCGAAAATCGAATATCGGATATCCGAATATGCAATATCGAATATCGGCTATCCAATATCCGATATCCCATTACCGAATATCGAATATCGACTTTTCGAATTTCCGGTATCGAGTTTTTAAATACCGAATTTTCGAAAATCGAAAATCGGATATCCGAATATGCAATATCGAATATCGGCTATCCAATATCCGATATCCGTTTACCAAATATCGAATATCGACTTTTCGAATTTCCGGTATCGAGTTTTTGAATACCGAATTTTAAAAAATCGTATATCGGATATCCGAATATGCAATATCGAATATCGGCTATAGAATATCCGACATCCAATTCCCGAATATATAGTATCGACTTTTCGAATTTCGGGTAACGAGTTTTTAAATACCGAATTTTCGAAAATCGAATATCGGATATCCGAATATGCAATATCGAATATCGGCTATCCAATATCTGATATCCGTTTACCAAATATCGAATATCGACTTTTCGAATTTCCGGTATCGAGTTTTTGAATACCAAATTTTAAAAAATCGAATATCGGATATCCGAATATGCAATATCGAATATCGGCTATCCAATATCCGATATCCGTTTACTGAATATCGAATATCGACTTTCGAATTTCCGGTATCGAGTTTTTAAATACCGAATTTTCGAAAATCGGGTATCGGATATTCGAATATGCAATATCGAATATCGGCTATCCAATATCCGATATCCGTTTACCGAATATCGATTATCGACTTTTTGAATTTCCGGTATAGAGTATTTAAATACCGAATTTTCGAAAATCGAATATCGGATATCCGAATATACAATATCGAATATCGGCTATCCAATATCCGATATCCGTATCCAGAATATCGAATGTCGACTTTTCGAATTTCGGGTATCGAGTTTTTAAATATCGAATTTTCGAAAATCGGGTATCGGATATTCGAATATGCAATATCGAATATCGGCTATCCAATATCCGATATCCGTTTACTGAATATCGAATATCGACTTTCGAATTTCCGGTATCGAGTTTTTAAATACCGAATTTTCGAAAATCGGGTATCGGATATTCGAATATGCAATATCGAATATCGGCTATCCAATATCCGATATCCGTTTACCGAATATCGATTATCGACTTTTTGAATTTCCGGTATAGAGTATTTAAATACCGAATTTTCGAAAATCGAATATCGGATATCCGAATATGCAATATCAAATACCGGCTATCTAATATCCGATATCCGTTTACCAAATATCGAATATCGACTTTTCGAATTTCCGGTATCGAGTTTTAAGTACCGAATTTTCGAAAATCGAATATCGGATATCCGAATATGCAATATCGAATATCGGCTATCCAATATCCGATATCCGATTACCGAATCTCGACTTTTCGACTTTCCGGTAACGAGTTTTTAAACACCGAATTTTCGAAAATCGAATAATGGATATCCGAATATGCAATATCGAATGTCGGCTATCAAATATCCGATATCCAATTACCGAATATCGAATATCGACTTTTCGAATTTCCGGTATCGAGTTTTTGAATACCGAATTTTCGAAAATCGAATATCGGATATCCGAATATGCAATATCGAATATCGGCTATCCAATATCCGATATCCCATTACCGAATATCGAATATCGACTTTTCGAATTTCGGGTATCGAGTTTTTGAATACCGAATTTTAAAAAATCGAATATCGGATATCCGAATATGCAATATCGAATATCGGCTATAGAATATCCGACATCTAATTACCGAATATATAGTATCGACTTTTCGAATTTCGGGTAACGAGTTTTTAAATACCGAATTTTCGAAAATCGAATATCGGATATCCGAATATGCAATATCGAATATCGGCTATCCAATATCTGATATCCGTTTACCAAATATCGAATATCGACTTTTCGAATTTCCGGTATCGAGTTTTTAAATATGGAATTTTCGAAAATCGAATATCGGATATCCGAATAAGCAATATCGAATATCGGCTATCCAATATCCGATTACCGAATATCGAATATCGACTTTTCGAATTTCCGGTTTCGAGTTTTTAAATACCGAATTTTCGAAAATCGAATATTTGATATCCGAATATGCAATATCGAATATTTGCTATCCAATATCCGATATCCGTTTACCGAATATCGAATATTGACTTTTCGAATTTCCGGTATCGAGTTTTTAAATACCGAAATTTCGAAAATCGAATATCGGATATCCGAATATGCAATATCGGATATCGGCTATCCACTATCCGATATCCGTTTACCGAATATCGAATATCGACTTTTCGAATTTCCGGTATCGAGTTTTTAAATACCGAATTTTCGAAAATCAAATATCGGATATCCGAATATGCAATATCGAATATCGGCTATCCAATATCCGATATCCGTTTACTGAATATCGAATATCGACTTTTCGAATTTCCGGTATCGAGTTTTTAAAAACCGAATTTTCGAAAACCGAATTTTCGAAAATCGAATATCGGATATCCGAATATGCAATATCGAATATCGACTTTTCGAATTTCGGGTATCGAGTTTTTAAATATGGAATTTTCGAAAATCGAATATCGGATATCCGAATAAGCAATATCGAATATCGGCTATCCAATATCCGATTACCGAATATCGAATATCGACTTTTCGAATTTCCGGCTTCGAGTTTTTAAATATCGAATTTTCGAAAATCGAATATCGGATATCCGAATATGCAGTATCGAATATCGGCTATTCAACATCCGATATCCGTTTACCAAATATCGAATATCGACTTTTCGAATTTCCGGTATCGAGTTTTTAAATACCGAATTTTCGAAAATCGAATATCGGATATCCGAACATGCAATATCGAATATCGGCTATCCAATATCCGATATCCCATTACCGAATATCGAATATCGACTTTT
The DNA here is from genome assembly GCA_954870645.1 of Agrotis clavis. NCBI lineage: Eukaryota > Metazoa > Arthropoda > Insecta > Lepidoptera > Noctuidae > Agrotis > Agrotis clavis. Next base: position 79,255 of record OX940918.1, read on the forward strand.
CGAATTTCCGGTATCGAGTTTATAAATACCGAATTTTCGAAAATCGAAAATCGGATATCCGAATATGCAATATCGAATATCGGCTATCCAATATCCGATATCCGTTTACCAAATATCGAATATCGACTTTTCGAATTTCCGGTATCGAGTTTTTGAATACCGAATTTTAAAAAATCGAATATCGTTTATCCGAATATGCAATATCGAATATCGGCTATAGAATATCCGACATCCAATTACCGAATATATAGTATCGACTTTTCGAATTTCGGGTAACGAGTTTTTAAATACCGAATTTTCGAAAATCGAATATCGGATATCCGAATATGCAATATCGAATATCGGCTATCCAATATCTGATATCCGTTTACCAAATATCGAATATCGACTTTTCGAATTTCCGGTATCGAGTTTTTGAATACCAAATTTTAAAATATCGAATATCGGATATCCGAACATGCAATATCGAATATCGGCTATCCAATATCCGATATCCGTTTACTGAATATCGAATATCGATTTTCGAATTTCCGGTATCGAGTTTTTAAATACCGAATTTTCGAAAATCGGGTATCGGATATTCGAATATGCAATATCGAATATCGGCTATCCAATATCCGATATCCGTTTACCGAATATCGATTATCGACTTTTCGAATTTCCGGTATAGAGTATTTAAATACCGAATTTTCGAAAATCGAATATCGGATATCCGAATATGCAATATCGAATATCGGCTATCCAATATCTGATATCCGTTTACCAAATATCGAATATCGACTTTTCGAATTTCCGGTATCGAGTTTTTGAATAACAAATTTTAAAAAATCGAATATCGGATATCCGAATATGCAATATCGAATATCGGCTATCCAATATCCGATATCCGTTTACTGAATATCGAATATCGATTTTCGAATTTCCGGTATCGAGTTTTTAAATACCGAATTTTCGAAAATCGGGTATCGGATATTCGAATATGCAATATCGAATATCGGCTATCCAATATCCGATATCCGTTTACCGAATATCGATTATCGACTTTTCGAATTTCCGGTATAGAGTATTTAAATACCGAATTTTCGAAAATCGAATATCGGATATCCGAATATGCAATATCGAATATCAGCTATCCAATATCCGATATCCGTATCCAGAATATCGAATGTCGACTTTTCGAATTTCGGGTATCGAGTTTTTAAATATCGAATTTTCGAAAATCGAATATCAAATATCCGAATATGCAATATAGAATACCGGCTATCTAATATCCGATATCCGTTTACCAAATATCGAATATCGACTTTTCGAATTTCCGGTATCGAGTTTTAAATACCGAATTTTCGAAAATCGAATATCGGATACCCGAATATGCAATATCGAATATCGGCTATCCAATATCCAATATCCGATTACCGAATTTCGACTTTTCGACTTTCCGGTAACGAGTTTTTAAATACCGAAATTTCGAAAATCGAATATCGGATATCCGAATAGGCAATATCGGATATCGGCTATCCACTATCCGATATCCGTTTACCGAATATCGAATATCGACTTTTCGAATTTCCGGTATCGAGTTTTTAAATACCGAATTTTCGAAAATCAAATATCGGATATCCGAATATGCAATATCGAATATCGGCTATCCAATATCCGATATCCGTTTACTGAATATCGAATATCGACTTTTCGAATTTCCGGTATCGAGTTTTTAAAAACCGAATTTTCGAAAACCGAATTTTCGAAAATCGAATATCGGATATCCGAATATGCAATATCGAATATCGACTTTTCGAATTTCGGGTATCGAGTTTTTAAATATGGAATTTTCGAAAATCGAATATCGGATATCCGAATAAGCAATATCGAATATCGGCTATCCAATATCCGATTACCGAATATCGAATATCGACTTTTCGAATTTCCGGCTTCGAGTTTTTAAATATCGAATTTTCGAAAATCGAATATCGGATATCCGAATATGCAGTATCGAATATCGGCTATTCAACATCCGATATCCGTTTACCAAATATCGAATATCGACTTTTCGAATTTCCGGTATCGAGTTTTTAAATACCGAATTTTCGAAAATCGAATATCGGATATCCGAATATGCAATATCGAATATCGGCTATCCAATATCCGATATCCCATTACCGAATATCGAATATCGACTTTTCGAATTTCCGGTATCGAGTTTTTAAATACCGAATTTTCGAAAATCGAAAATCGGATATCCGAATATGCAATATCGAATATCGGCTATCCAATATCCGATATCTGTTTACCAAATATCGAATATCGACTTTTCGAATTTCCGGTATCGAGTTTTTGAATACCAAATTTTAAAAAATCGAATATCGTTTATCCGAATATGCAATATCGAATATCGGCTATAGAATATCCGACATCCAATTACCGAATATATAGTATCGACTTTTCGAATTTCGGGTATCGAGTTTTTAAAAACCGAATTTTCGAAAATCGAATATCGGATATCCGAATATGCAATATCGAATATCGGCTATCCAATATCCGATATCCGTTTACCAAATATCGAATATCGACTTTTCGAATTTCCGGTATCGAGTTTTTGAATACCGAATTTTCGAAAATCGAATATCGGATATCCGAATATGCAATATCGAATATCGGCTATCCAATATCCGATATCCGTTTACCAAATATCGAATATCGACTTTTCGAATTTCGGGTATCGAGTTTTTAAATACCGAATTTTCGAAAATCGAATATCGGATATCCGAATAAGCAATATTGAATATCGGCTATCCAATATCCGATATCTGTTTGCCGAATATCGAATATCGATTTTTCAAATTTCCGGTATCGAGTTTTTAAATACCGAATTTTCGAAAATCGAAAATCGGATATCCGAATATGCAATATCGGATATCGGCTATCCACTATCCGATATCCGTTTACCGAATATCGAATATCGACTTTTCGAATTTCCGGTATCGAGTTTTTAAATACCGAATTTTCGAAAATCGAATATCGGATATCCGAATATGCAATATCGGATATCGGCTATCCACTATCCGATATCCAATTACCAAATATCGAAAATCAACTTTTCGATTTTCGGATATCGAGTTTTTTAATATCGAATTTTCGAAAATCGAATATCGGATATCCGAATTTGCAATACCGAATATCGGCTATCCAATATCCAATATCCGATATCCGATTACCGAATCTCGACTTTTCGAATTTCCGGTATCGAGTTTTTAAATACCGAATTTTCGAAAATCGAATATCGGATATCCGAATATGCAATATCGAATATCGGCTATCCAATATCCGATATCCGTTTACCAAATATCGAATATCGACTTTTCGAATTTCCGGTATCGAGTTTTTGAATACCGAATTTTAAAAAATCGAATATCGTTTATCCGAATATGCAATATCGAATATCGGCTATAGAATATCCGACATCCAATTACCGAATATATAGTATCGACTTTTCGAATTTCGGGTAACGAGTTTTTAAATACCGAATTTTCGAAAATCGAATATCGGATATCCGAATATGCAATATCGAATATCGGCTATCCAATATCTGATATCCGTTTACCAAATATCGAATATCGACTTTTCGAATTTCCGGTATCGAGTTTTTGAATACCAAATTTTAAAATATCGAATATCGGATATCCGAACATGCAATATCGAATATCGGCTATCCAATATCCGATATCCGTTTACTGAATATCGAATATCGATTTTCGAATTTCCGGTATCGAGTTTTTAAATACCGAATTTTCGAAAATCGGGTATCGGATATTCGAATATGCAATATCGAATATCGGCTATCCAATATCCGATATCCGTTTACCGAATATCGATTATCGACTTTTCGAATTTCCGGTAAAGAGTATTTAAATACCGAATTTTCGAAAATCGAATATTGGATATCCGAATATGCAATATCGAATATCGGCTATCCAATATCTGATATCCGTTTACCAAATATCGAATATCGACTTTTCGAATTTCCGGTATCGAGTTTTTGAATAACAAATTTTAAAAAATCGAATATCGGATATCCGAATATGCAATATCGAATATCGGCTATCCAATATCCGATATCCGTTTACTGAATATCGAATATCGATTTTCGAATTTCCGGTATAGAGTATTTAAATACCGAATTTTCGAAAATCGAATATCGGATATCCGAATATGCAATATCGAATATCGGCTATCCAATATCCGATATCCGTATCCAGAATATCGAATGTCGACTTTTCGAATTTCGGGTATCGAGTTTTTAAATATCGAATTTTCGTAAATCGAATATCAAATATCCGAATATGCAATATAGAATACCGGCTATCTAATATCCGATATCCGTTTACCAAATATCGAATATCGACTTTTCGAATTTCCGGTATCGAGTTTTAAATACCGAATTTTCGAAAATCGAATATCGGATATCCGAATATGCAATATCGAATATCGGCTATCCAATATCCGATATCCGATTACCGAATTTCGACTATTCGACTTTCCGGTAACGAGTTTTTAAATACCGAAATTTCGAAAATCGAATATCGGATATCCGAATATGCAATATCGGATATCGGCTATCCACTATCCGATATCCGTTTACCGAATATCGAATATCGACTTTTCGAATTTCCGGTATCGAGTTTTTAAATACCGAATTTTCGAAAATCAAATATCGGATATCCGAATATGCAATATCGAATATCGGCTATCCAATATCCGATATCCGTTTACTGAATATCGAATATCGACTTTTCGAATTTCCGGTATCGAGTTTTTAAAAACCGAATTTTCGAAAACCGAATTTTCGAAAATCGAATATCGGATATCCGAATATGCAATATCGAATATCGACTTTTCGAATTTCGGGTATCGAGTTTTTAAATATGGAATTTTCGAAAATCGAATATCGGATATCCGAATAAGCAATATCGAATATCGGCTATCCAATATCCGATTACCGAATATCGAATATCGACTTTTCGAATTTCCGGCTTCGAGTTTTTAAATATCGAATTTTCGAAAATCGAATATCGGATATCCGAATATGCAGTATCGAATATCGGCTATTCAACATCCGATATCCGTTTACCAAATATCGAATATCGACTTTTCGAATTTCCGGTATCGAGTTTTTAAATACCGAATTTTCGAAAATCGAATATCGGATATCCGAATATGCAATATCGAATATCGGCTATCCAATATCCGATATCCCATTACCGAATATCGAATATCGACTTTTCGAATTTCCGGTATCGAGTTTTTAAATACCGAATTTTCGAAAATCGAAAATCGGATATCCGAATATGCAATATCGAATATCGGCTATCCAATATCCGATATCCGTTTACCAAATATCGAATATCGACTTTTCGAATTTCCGGTATCGAGTTTTTGAATACCAAATTTTAAAAAATCGAATATCGTTTATCCGAATATGCAATATCGAATATCGGCTATAGAATATCCGACATCCAATTACCGAATATATAGTATCGACTTTTCGAATTTCGGGTATCGAGTTTTTAAAAACCGAATTTTCGAAAATCGAATATCGGATATCCGAATATGCAATATCGAATAACGGCTATCCAATATCCGATATCCGTATCCAGAATATCGAATGTCGACTTTTCGAATTTCGGGTATCGAGTTTTAAATACCGAATTTTCGAAAATCGAATATCGGATATCCGAATATGCAATATCGAATATCGGCTATCCAATATCCGATATCCGATTACCGAATTTCGACTTTTCGACTTTCCGGTAACGAGTTTTTAAATACCGAAATTTCGAAAATCGAATATCGGATATCCGAATATGCAATATCGGATATCGGCTATCCACTATCCGATATCCGTTTACCGAATATCGAATATCGACTTTTCGAATTTCCGGAATCGAGTTTTTAAATACCGAATTTTCGAAAATCAAATATCGGATATCCGAATATGCAATATCGAATATCGGCTATCCAATATCCGATATCCGTTTACTGAATATCGAATATCGACTTTTCGAATTTCCGGTATCGAGTTTTTAAAAACCGAATTTTCGAAAACCGAATTTTCGAAAATCGAATATCGGATATCCGAATAAGCAATATCGAATATCGGCTATCCAATATCCGATTACCGAATATCGAATATCGACTTTTCGAATTTCCGGCTTCGAGTTTTTAAATATCGAATTTTCGAAAATCGAATATCGGATATCCGAATATGCAGTATCGAATATCGGCTATTCAACATCCGATATCCGTTTACCAAATATCGCATATCGACTTTTCGAATTTCCGGTATCGAGTTTTTAAATACTGAATTTTCGAAAATCGAATATCGGATATCCGAATATGCAATATCGAATATCGGCTATCCAATATCCGATATCCCATTACCGAATATCGAATATCGACTTTTCGAATTTCCGGTATCGAGTTTTTAAATACCGAATTTTCGAAAATCGAATATCGGATATCCGAATAAGCAATATTGAATATCGGCTATCCAATATCCGATATCTGTTTGCCGAATATCGAATATCGATTTTTCGAATTTCCGGTATCGAGTTTTTAAATACCGAATTTTCGAAAATCGAATATCGGATATCCGAATATGCAATATCGGATATCGGCTATCCACTATCCGATATCCGTTTACCGAATATCGAATATCGACTTTTCGAATTTCCGGTATCGAGTTTTTAAATACCGAATTTTCGAAAATCGAATATCGGATATCCGAATATGCAATATCGGATATCGGCTATCCACTATCCGATATCCAATTACCAAATATCGAAAATCAACTTTTCGATTTTCGGATATCGAGTTTTTTAATATCGAATTTTCGAAAATCGAATATCGGATATCCGAATTTGCAATACCGAATATCGGCTATCCAATATCCAATATCCGATATCCGATTACCGAATCTCGACTTTTCGAATTTCCGGTATCGAGTTTTTAAATACCGAATTTTCGAAAATCGAATATCGGATATCCGAATTTGCAATACCGAATATCGGCTATCCAATATCCAATATCCGATATCCGATTACCGAATCTCGACTTTTCGAATTTCCGGTATCGAGTTTTTAAATACCGAATTTTCGAAAATCGAATATCGGATATCCGAATATGCAATATCGAATATCGGCTATCCAATATCCGATATCCCATTACCGATTACCGAATCTCGACTTTTCGAATTTCCGGTATCGAGTTTTTAAATACCGAATTTTCGAAAATCGAATATCGGATATCCGAATATGCAATATCGAATATCGGCTATCCAATATCCGATATCCCATTACCGAATATCGAATATCGACTTTTCGAATTTCCGGTATCGAGTTTTTAAATACCGAATTTTCAAAAATCGAAAATCGGATATCCGAATATGCAATATCGAATATCGGCTATCCAATATCCGATATCCGTTTACCAAATATCGAATATCGACTTTTCGAATTTCCGGTATCGAGTTTTTGAATACCGAATTTTAAAAAATCGAATATCGGATATCCGAATATGCAATATCGAATATCGGCTATAGAATATCCGACATCCAATTACCGAATATATAGTATCGACTTTTCGAATTTCGGGTAACGAGTTTTTAAATACCGAATTTTCGAAAATCGAATATCGGATATCCGAATATGCAATATCGAATATCGGCTATCCAATATCTGATATCCGTTTACCAAATATCGAATATCGACTTTTCGAATTTCCGGTATCGAGTTTTTGAATACCAAATTTTAAAAAATCGAATATCGGATATCCGAATATGCAATATCGAATATCGGCTATCCAATATCCGATATCCGTTTACTGAATATCGAATATCGACTTTCGAATTTCCGGTATCGAGTTTTTAAATACCGAATTTTCGAAAATCGGGTATCGGATATTCGAATATGCAATATCGAATATCGGCTATCCAATATCCGATATCCGTTTACCGAATATCGATTATCGACTTTTCGAATTTCCGGTATAGAGTATTTAAATACCGAATTTTCGAAAATCGAATATCGGATATCCGAATATACAATATCGAATATCGGCTATCCAATATCCGATATCCGTATCCAGAATATCGAATGTCGACTTTTCGAATTTCGGGTATCGAGTTTTTAAATATCGAATTTTCGAAAATCGAATATCGGATATCCGAATATGCAATATCAAATACCGGCTATCTAATATCCGATATCCGTTTACCAAATATCGAATATCGACATTTCGAATTTCCGGTATCGAGTTTTAAATACCGAATTTTCGAAAATCGAATATCGGATATCCGAATATGCAATATCGAATATCGGCTATCCAATATCCGATATCCGATTACCGAATCTCGACTTTTCGACTTTCCGGTAACGAGTTTTTAAACACCGAATTTTCGAAAATCGAATAATGGATATCCGAATATGCAATATCGAATGTCGGCTATCAAATATCCGATATCCAATTACCGAATATCGAATATCGACTTTTCGAATTTCCGGTATCGAGTTTTTGAATACCGAATTTTCGAAAATCGAATATCGGATATCCGAATATGCAATATCGAATATCGGCTATCCAATATCCGATATCCCATTACCGAATATCGAATATCGACTTTTCGAATTTCCGGTATCGAGTTTTTAAATACCGAATTTTAAAAAATCGAATATCGGATATCCGAATATGCAATATCGAATATCGGCTATCCAATATCCGATATCCGTTTACTGAATATCGAATATCGATTTTCGAATTTCCGGTATCGAGTTTTTAAATACCGAATTTTCGAAAATCGGGTATCGGATATTCGAATATGCAATATCGAATATCGGCTATCCAATATCCGATATCCGTTTACCGAATATCGATTATCGACTTTTCGAATTTCCGGTATAGAGTATTTAAATACCGAATTTTCGAAAATCGAATATCGGATATCCGAATATGCAATATCGAATATCGGCTATCCAATATCCGATATCCGTATCCAGAATATCGAATGTCGACTTTTCGAATTTCGGGTATCGAGTTTTTAAATATCGAATTTTCGAAAATCGAATATCGGATATCCGAATATGCAATATAGAATACCGGCTATCTAATATCCGATATCCGTTTACCAAATATCGAATATCGACTTTTCGAATTTCCGGTATCGAGTTTTAAATACCGAATTTTCGAAAATCGGGTATCGGATATTCGAATATGCAATATCGAATATCGGCTATCCAATATCCGATATCCGTTTACCGAATATCGATTATCGACTTTTCGAATTTCCGGTATAGAGTATTTAAATACCGAATTTTCGAAAATCGAATATCGGATATCCGAATATGCAATATCGAATATCGGCTATCCAATATCCGATATCCGTATCCAGAATATCGAATGTCGACTTTTCGAATTTCGGGTATCGAGTTTTTAAATACCGAATTTTCGAAAATCGAATATCGGATATCCGAATATGCAATATCGAATATCGGCTATCCAATATCCGATATCCGTTTACCAAATATCGAATATCGACTTTTCGAATTTCCGGTATCGAGTTTTTGAATACCGAATTTTAAAAAATCGAATATCGGATATCCGAATATGCAATATCGAATATCGGCTATAGAATATCCGACATCCAATTACCGAATATATAGTATCGACTTTTCGAATTTCGGGTAACGAGTTTTTAAATACCGAATTTTCGAAAATCGAATATCGGATATCCGAATATGCAATATCGAATATCGGTTATCCAATATCTGATATCCGTTTACCAAATATCGAATATCGACTTTTCGAATTTCCGGTATCGAGTTTTTGAATAACAAATTTTAAAAAATCGAATATCGGATATCCGAATATGCAATATCGAATATCGGCTATCCAATATCCGATATCCGTTTACTGAATATCGAATATCGATTTTCGAATTTCCGGTATCGAGTTTTTAAATACCGAATTTTCGAAAATCGGGTATCGGATATTCGAATATGCAATATCGAATATCGGCTATCCAATATCCGATATCCGTTTACCGAATATCGATTATCGACTTTTCGAATTTCCGGTATCGAGTTTTTGAATACCAAATTTTAAAATATCGAATATCGGATATCCGAACATGCAATATCGAATATCGGCTATCCAATATCCGATATCCGTTTACTGAATATCGAATATCGATTTTCGAATTTCCGGTATCGAGTTTTTAAATACCGAATTTTCGAAAATCGGGTATCGGATATTCGAATATGCAATATCGAATATCGGCTATCCAATATCCGATATCCGTTTACCGAATATCGATTATCGACTTTTCGAATTTCCGGTATAGAGTATTTAAATACCGAATTTTCGAAAATCGAATATTGGATATCCGAATATGCAATATCGAATATCGGCTATCCAATATCTGATATCCGTTTACCAAATATCGAATATCGACTTTTCGAATTTCCGGTATCGAGTTTTTGAATAACAAATTTTAAAAAATCGAATATCGGATATCCGAATATGCAATATCGAATATCGGCTATCCAATATCCGATATCCGTTTACTGAATATCGAATATCGATTTTCGAATTTCCGGTATCGAGTTTTTAAATACCGAATTTTCGAAAATCGGGTATCGGATATTCGAATATGCAATATCGAATATCGGCTATCCAATATCCGATATCCGTTTACCGAATATCGATTATCGACTTTTCGAATTCCCGGTATAGAGTATTTAAATACCGAATTTTCGAAAATCGAATATCGGATATCCGAATATGCAATATCGAATATCGGCTATCCAATATCCGATATCCGTATCCAGAATATCGAATGTCGACTTTTCGAATTTCGGGTATCGAGTTTTTAAATATCGAATTTTCGAAAATCGAATATCGAATATCCGAATATGCAATATCGAATATCGGCTATCCAATATCCGATATCCGATTACCGAATTTCGACTTTTCGACTTTCCGGTAACGAGTTTTTAAATACCGAAATTTCGAAAATCGAATATCGGATATCCGAATATGCAATATCGGATATCGGCTATCCACTATCCGATATCCGTTTACCGAATATCGAATATCGACTTTTCGAATTTCCGGTATCGAGTTTTTAAATACCGAATTTTCGAAAATCAAATATCGGATATCCGAATATGCAATATCGAATATCGGCTATCCAATATCCGATATCCGTTTACTGAATATCGAATATCGACTTTTCGAATTTCCGGTATCGAGTTTTTAAAAACCGAATTTTCGAAAACCGAATTTTCGAAAATCGAATATCGGATATCCGAATATGCAATATCGAATATCGACTTTTCGAATTTCGGGTATCGAGTTTTTAAATATGGAATTTTCGAAAATCGAATATCGGATATCCGAATAAGCAATATCGAATATCGGCTATCCAATATCCGATTACCGAATATCGAATATCGACTTTTCGAATTTCCGGCTTCGAGTTTTTAAATATCGAATTTTCGAAAATCGAATATCGGATATCCGAATATGCAGTATCGAATATCGGCTATTCAACATCCGATATCCGTTTACCAAATATCGAATATCGACTTTTCGAATTTCCGGTATCGAGTTTTTAAATACCGAATTTTCGAAAATCGAATATCGGATATCCGAATATGCAATATCGAATATCGGCTATCCAATATCCGATATCCCATTACCGAATATCGAATATCGACTTTTCGAATTTCCGGTATCGAGTTTTTAAATACCGAATTTTCGAAAATCGAAAATCGGATATCCGAATATGCAATATCGAATATCGGCTATCCAATATCCGATATCCGTTTACCAAATATCGAATATCGACTTTTCGAATTTCCGGTATCGAGTTTTTGAATACCAAATTTTAAAAAATCGAATATCGTTTATCCGAATATGCAATATCGAATATCGGCTATAGAATATCCGACATCCAATTACCGAATATATAGTATCGACTTTTCGAATTTCGGGTATCGAGTTTTTAAAAACCGAATTTTCGAAAATCGAATATCGGATATCCGAATATGCAATATCGAATATCGGCTATCCAATATCCGATATCCGTTTACCAAATATCGAATATCGACTTTTCGAATTTCCGGTATCGAGTTTTTGAATACCGAATTTTCGAAAATCGAATATCGGATATCCGAATATGCAATATCGAATATCGGCTATCCAATATCCGATATCCGTTTACCAAATATCGAATATCGACTTTTCGAATTTCGGGTATCGAGTTTTTAAATACCGAATTTTCGAAAATCGAATATCGGATATCCGAATAAGCAATATTGAATATCGGCTATCCAATATCCGATATCTGTTTGCCGAATATCGAATATCGATTTTTCGAATTTCCGGTATCGAGTTTTTAAATACCGAATTTTCGAAAATCGAATATCGGATATCCGAATATGCAATATCGGATATCGGCTATCCACTATCCGATATCCGTTTACCGAATATCGAATATCGACTTTTCGAATTTCCGGTATCGAGTTTTTAAATACCGAATTTTCGAAAATCGAATATCGGATATCCGAATATGCAATATCGGATATCGGCTATCCACTATCCGATATCCAATTACCAAATATCGAAAATCAACTTTTCGATTTTCGGATATCGAGTTTTTTAATATCGAATTTTCGAAAATCGAATATCGGATATCCGAATTTGCAATACCGAATATCGGCTATCCAATATCCAATATCCGATATCCGATTACCGAATCTCGACTTTTCGAATTTCCGGTATCGAGTTTTTAAATACCGAATTTTCGAAAATCGAATATCGGATATCCGAATATGCAATATCGAATATCGGCTATCCAATATCCGATATCCCATTACCGAATATCGAATATCGACTTTTCGAATTTCCGGTATCGAGTTTTTAAATACCGAATTTTCGAAAATCGAAAATCGGATATCCGAATATGCAATATCGAATATCGGCTATCCAATATCCGATATCCGTTTACCAAATATCGAATATCGACTTTTCGAATTTCCGGTATCGAGTTTTTGAATACCGAATTTTAAAAAATCGAATATCGGATATCCGAATATGCAATATCGAATATCGGCTATAGAATATCCGACATCCAATTACCGAATATATAGTATCGACTTTTCGAATTTCGGGTAACGAGTTTTTAAATACCGAATTTTCGAAAATCGAATATCGGATAATCGAATATGCAATATCGAATATCGGCTATCCAATATCTGATATCCGTTTACCAAATATCGAATATCGACTTTTCGAATTTCCGGTATCGAGTTTTTGAATACCAAATTTTAAAAAATCGAATATCGGATATCCGAATATGCAATATCGAATATCGGCTATCCAATATCCGATATCCGTTTACTGAATATCGAATATCGACTTTCGAATTTCCGGTATCGAGTTTTTAAATACCGAATTTTCGAAAATCGGGTATCGGATATTCGAATATGCAATATCGAATATCGGCTATCCAATATCCGATATCCGTTTACCGAATATCGATTATCGACTTTTCGAATTTCCGGTATAGAGTATTTAAATACCGAATTTTCGAAAATCGAATATCGGATATCCGAATATACAATATCGAATATCGGCTATCCAATATCCGATATCCGTATCCAGAATATCGAATGTCGACTTTTCGAATTTCGGGTATCGAGTTTTTAAATATCGAATTTTCGAAAATCGAATATCGGATATCCGAATATGCAATATCAAATACCGGCTATCTAATATCCGATATCCGTTTACCAAATATCGAATATCGACTTTTCGAATTTCCGGTATCGAGTTTTAAATACCGAATTTTCGAAAATCGAATATCGGATATCCGAATATGCAATATCGAATATCGGCTATCCAATATCCGATATCCGATTACCGAATCTCGACTTTTCGACTTTCCGGTAACGAGTTTTTAAACACCGAATTTTCGAAAATCGAATAATGGATATCCGAATATGCAATATCGAATGTCGGCTATCAAATATCCGATATCCAATTACCGAATATCGAATATCGACTTTTCGAATTTCCGGTATCGAGTTTTTGAATACCGAATTTTCGAAAATCGAATATCGGATATCCGAATATGCAATATCGAATATCGGCTATCCAATATCCGATATCCCATTACCGAATATCGAATATCGACTTTTCGAATTTCCGGTATCGAGTTTTTAAATACCGAATTTTAAAAAATCGAATATCGGATATCCGAATATGCAATATCGAATATCGGCTATCCAATATCCGATATCCGTTTACTGAATATCGAATATCGATTTTCGAATTTCCGGTATCGAGTTTTTAAATACCGAATTTTCGAAAATCGGGTATCGGATATTCGAATATGCAATATCGAATATCGGCTATCCAATATCCGATATCCGTTTACCGAATATCGATTATCGACTTTTCGAATTTCGGGTATCGAGTTTTTAAATATCGAATTTTCGAAAATCGAATATCGGATATCCGAATATGCAATATAGAATACCGGCTATCTAATATCCGATATCCGTTTACCAAATATCGAATATCGACTTTTCGAATTTCCGGTATCGAGTTTTAAATACCGAATTTTCGAAAATCGAATATCGGATATCCGAATAAGCAATATCGAATATCGGCTATCCAATATCCGATTACCGAATATCGAATATCGACTTTTCGAATTTCCGGTTTCGAGTTTTTAAATATCGAATTTTCGAAAATCGAATATCGGATATCCGAATATGCAGTATCGAATATCGGCTATTCAACATCCGATATCCGTTTACCAAATATCGAATATCGACTTTTCGAATTTCCGGTATCGAGTTTTTAAATACCGAATTTTCGAAAATCGAAAATCGGATATCCGAATATGCAATATCGAATATCGGCTATCCAATATCCGATATCCGTTTACCAAATATCGAATATCGACTTTTCGAATTTCCGGTATCGAGTTTTTGAATACCGAATTTTAAAAAATCGAATATCGGATATCCGAATATGCAATATCGAATATCGGCTATAGAATATCCGACATCCAATTACCGAATATATAGTATCGACTTTTCGAATTTCGGGTAACGAGTTTTTAAATACCGAATTTTCGAAAATCGAATATCGGATATCCGAATATGCAATATCGAATATCGGCTATCCAATATCTGATATCCGTTTACCAAATATCGAATATCGACTTTTCGAATTTCCGGTATCGAGTTTTTGAATAACAAATTTTAAAAAATCGAATATCGGATATCCGAATATGCAATATCGAATATCGGCTATCCAATATCCGATATCCGTTTACTGAATATCGAATATCGATTTTCGAATTTCCGGTATCGAGTTTTTAAATACCGAATTTTCGAAAATCGGGTATCGGATATTCGAATATGCAATATCGAATATCGGCTATCCAATATCCGATATCCGTTTACCGAATATCGATTATCGACTTTTCGAATTTTCGGTATAGAGTATTTAAATACCGAATTTTCGAAAATCGAATATCGGATATCCGAATATGCAATATCGAATATCGGCTATCCAATATCCGATATCCGTATCCAGAATATCGAATGTCGACTTTTCGAATTTCGGGTATCGAGTTTTTAAATATCGAATTTTCGAAAATCGAATATCAAATATCCGAATATGCAATATAGAATACCGGCTATCTAATATCCGATATCCGTTTACCAAATATCGAATATCGACTTTTCGAATTTCCGGTATCGAGTTTTAAATACCGAATTTTCGAAAATCGAATATCGGATATCCGAATATGCAATATCAAATATCGGCTATCCAATATCCGATGTCCGATTACCGAATTTCGACTTTTCGACTTTCCGGTAACGAGTTTTTAAATACCGAAATTTCGAAAATCGAATATCGGATATCCGAATATGCAATATCGGATATCGGCTATCCACTATCCGATATCCGTTTACCGAATATCGAATATCGACTTTTCGAATTTCCGGTATCGAGTTTTTAAATACCGAATTTTCGAAAATCAAATATCGGATAACCGAATATGCAATATCGAATATCGGCTATCCAATATCCGATATCCGTTTACTGAATATCGAATATCGACTTTTCGAATTTCCGGTATCGAGTTTTTAAAAACCGAATTTTCGAAAACCGAATTTTCGAAAATCGAATATCGGATATCCGAATATGCAATATCGAATATCGACTTTTCGAATTTCGGGTATCGAGTTTTTAAATATGGAATTTTCGAAAATCGAATATCGGATATCCGAATAAGCAATATCGAATATCGGCTATCCAATATCCGATTACCGAATATCGAATATCGACTTTTCGAATTTCCGGCTTCGAGTTTTTAAATATCGAATTTTCGAAAATCGAATATCGGATATCCGAATATGCAGTATCGAATATCGGCTATTCAACATCCGATATCCGTTTACCAAATATCGAATATCGACTTTTCGAATTTCCGGTATCGAGTTTTTAAATACCGAATTTTCGAAAATCGAATATCGGATATCCGAATATGCAATATCGAATATCGGCTATCCAATATCCGATATCCCATTACCGAATATCGAATATCGACTTTTCGAATTTCCGGTATCGAGTTTTTAAATACCGAATTTTCGAAAATCGAAAATCGGATATCCGAATATGCAATATCGAATATCGGCTATCCAATATCCGAT
The DNA here is from genome assembly GCA_954870645.1 of Agrotis clavis. Taxonomy (NCBI): domain Eukaryota; kingdom Metazoa; phylum Arthropoda; class Insecta; order Lepidoptera; family Noctuidae; genus Agrotis; species Agrotis clavis. The sequence goes on from OX940918.1 coordinate 96,045, forward strand.
ATCCGTTTACCAAATATCGAATATCGATTTTCGAATTTCCGGTATCGAGTTTTTAAATACCGAATTTTCGAAAATCGGGTATCGGATATTCGAATATGCAATATCGAATATCGGCTATCCAATATCCGATATCCGTTTACCGAATATCGATTATCGACTTTTCGAATTTCCGGTATAGAGTATTTAAATACCGAATTTTCGAAAATCGAATATCGGATATCCGAATATGCAATATCGAATATCGGCTATCCAATATCTGATATCCGTTTACCAAATATCGAATATCGACTTTTCGAATTTCCGGTATCGAGTTTTTGAATAACAAATTTTAAAAAATCGAATATCGGATATCCGAATATGCAATATCGAATATCGGCTATCCAATATCCGATATCCGTTTACTGAATATCGAATATCGATTTTCGAATTTCCGGTATCGAGTTTTTAAATACCGAATTTTCGAAAATCGGGTATCGGATATTCGAATATGCAATATCGAATATCGGCTATCCAATATCCGATATCCGTTTACCGAATATCGATTATCGACTTTTCGAATTTCCGGTATCGAGTTTTTGAATACCAAATTTTAAAATATCGAATATCGGATATCCGAACATGCAATATCGAATATCGGCTATCCAATATCCGATATCCGTTTACTGAATATCGAATATCGATTTTCGAATTTCCGGTATCGAGTTTTTAAATACCGAATTTTCGAAAATCGGGTATCGGATATTCGAATATGCAATATCGAATATCGGCTATCCAATATCCGATATCCGTTTACCGAATATCGATTATCGACTTTTCGAATTTCCGGTATAGAGTATTTAAATACCGAATTTTCGAAAATCGAATATTGGATATCCGAATATGCAATATCGAATATCGGCTATCCAATATCTGATATCCGTTTACCAAATATCGAATATCGACTTTTCGAATTTCCGGTATCGAGTTTTTGAATAACAAATTTTAAAAAATCGAATATCGGATATCCGAATATGCAATATCGAATATCGGCTATCCAATATCCGATATCCGTTTACTGAATATCGAATATCGATTTTCGAATTTCCGGTATCGAGTTTTTAAATACCGAATTTTCGAAAATCGGGTATCGGATATTCGAATATGCAATATCGAATATCGGCTATCCAATATCCGATATCCGTTTACCGAATATCGATTATCGACTTTTCGAATTCCCGGTATAGAGTATTTAAATACCGAATTTTCGAAAATCGAATATCGGATATCCGAATATGCAATATCGAATATCGGCTATCCAATATCCGATATCCGTATCCAGAATATCGAATGTCGACTTTTCGAATTTCGGGTATCGAGTTTTTAAATATCGAATTTTCGAAAATCGAATATCAAATATCCGAATATGCAATATAGAATACCGGCTATCTAATATCCGATATCCGTTTACCAAATATCGAATATCGACTTTTCGAATTTCCGGTATCGAGTTTTAAATACCGAATTTTCGAAAATCGAATATCGGATATCCGAATATGCAATATCGAATATCGGCTATCCAATATCCGATATCCGATTACCGAATTTCGACTTTTCGACTTTCCGGTAACGAGTTTTTAAATACCGAAATTTCGAAAATCGAATATCGGATATCCGAATATGCAATATCGGATATCGGCTATCCACTATCCGATATCCGTTTACCGAATATCGAATATCGACTTTTCGAATTTCCGGTATCGAGTTTTTAAATACCGAATTTTCGAAAATCAAATATCGGATATCCGAATATGCAATATCGAATATCGGCTATCCAATATCCGATATCCGTTTACTGAATATCGAATATCGACTTTTCGAATTTCCGGTATCGAGTTTTTAAAAACCGAATTTTCGAAAACCGAATTTTCGAAAATCGAATATCGGATATCCGAATATGCAATATCGAATATCGGCTATCCAATATCCGATATCCGTTTACCAAATATCGAATATCGACTTTTCGAATTTCCGGTATCGAGTTTTTGAATACCAAATTTTAAAAAATCGAATATCGTTTATCCGAATATGCAATATCGAATATCGGCTATAGAATATCCGACATCCAATTACCGAATATATAGTATCGACTTTTCGAATTTCGGGTATCGAGTTTTTAAAAACCGAATTTTCGAAAATCGAATATCGGATATCCGAATATGCAATATCGAATATCGGCTATCCAATATCCGATATCCGTTTACCAAATATCGAATATCGACTTTTCGAATTTCCGGTATCGAGTTTTTGAATACCGAATTTTCGAAAATCGAATATCGGATATCCGAATATGCAATATCGAATATCGGCTATCCAATATCCGATATCCGTTTACCAAATATCGAATATCGACTTTTCGAATTTCGGGTATCGAGTTTTTAAATACCGAATTTTCGAAAATCGAATATCGGATATCCGAATAAGCAATATTGAATATCGGCTATCCAATATCCGATATCTGTTTGCCGAATATCGAATATCGATTTTTCGAATTTCCGGTATCGAGTTTTTAAATACCGAATTTTCGAAAATCGAATATCGGATATCCGAATATGCAATATCGGATATCGGCTATCCACTATCCGATATCCGTTTACCGAATATCGAATATCGACTTTTCGAATTTCCGGTATCGAGTTTTTAAATACCGAATTTTCGAAAATCGAATATCGGATATCCGAATATGCAATATCGGATATCGGCTATCCACTATCCGATATCCAATTACCAAATATCGAAAATCAACTTTTCGATTTTCGGATATCGAGTTTTTTAATATCGAATTTTCGAAAATCGAATATCGGATATCCGAATTTGCAATACCGAATATCGGCTATCCAATATCCAATATCCGATATCCGATTACCGAATCTCGACTTTTCGAATTTCCGGTATCGAGTTTTTAAATACCGAATTTTCGAAAATCGAATATCGGATATCCGAATATGCAATATCGAATATCGGCTATCCAATATCCGATATCCCATTACCGAATATCGAATATCGACTTTTCGAATTTCCGGTATCGAGTTTTTAAATACCGAATTTTCGAAAATCGAAAATCGGATATCCGAATATGCAATATCGAATATCGGCTATCCAATATCCGATATCCGTTTACCAAATATCGAATATCGACTTTTCGAATTTCCGGTATCGAGTTTTTGAATACCGAATTTTAAAAAATCGAATATCGGATATCCGAATATGCAATATCGAATATCGGCTATAGAATATCCGACATCCAATTACCGAATATATAGTATCGACTTTTCGAATTTCGGGTAACGAGTTTTTAAATACCGAATTTTCGAAAATCGAATATCGGATATCCGAATATGCAATATCGAATATCGGCTATCCAATATCTGATATCCGTTTACCAAATATCGAATATCGACTTTTCGAATTTCCGGTATCGAGTTTTTGAATACCAAATTTTAAAAAATCGAATATCGGATATCCGAATATGCAATATCGAATATCGGCTATCCAATATCCGATATCCGTTTACTGAATATCGAATATCGACTTTCGAATTTCCGGTATCGAGTTTTTAAATACCGAATTTTCGAAAATCGGGTATCGGATATTCGAATATGCAATATCGAATATCGGCTATCCAATATCCGATATCCGTTTACCGAATATCGATTATCGACTTTTCGAATTTCCGGTATAGAGTATTTAAATACCGAATTTTCGAAAATCGAATATCGGATATCCGAATATACAATATCGAATATCGGCTATCCAATATCCGATATCCGTATCCAGAATATCGAATGTCGACTTTTCGAATTTCGGGTATCGAGTTTTTAAATATCGAATTTTCGAAAATCGAATATCGGATATCCGAATATGCAATATCAAATACCGGCTATCTAATATCCGATATCCGTTTACCAAATATCGAATATCGACTTTTCGAATTTCCGGTATCGAGTTTTAAATACCGAATTTTCGAAAATCGAATATCGGATATCCGAATATGCAATATCGAATATCGGCTATCCAATATCCGATATCCGATTACCGAATCTCGACTTTTCGACTTTCCGGTAACGAGTTTTTAAACACCGAATTTTCGAAAATCGAATAATGGATATCCGAATATGCAATATCGAATGTCGGCTATCAAATATCCGATATCCAATTACCGAATATCGAATATCGACTTTTCGAATTTCCGGTATCGAGTTTTTGAATACCGAATTTTCGAAAATCGAATATCGGATATCCGAATATGCAATATCGAATATCGGCCATCCAATATCCGATATCCCATTACCGAATATCGAATATCGACTTTTCGAATTTCCGGTATCGAGTTTTTAAATACCGAATTTTAAAAAATCGAATATCGGATATCCGAATATGCAATATCGAATATCGGCTATCCAATATCCGATATCCGTTTACTGAATATCGAATATCGATTTTCGAATTTCCGGTATCGAGTTTTTAAATACCGAATTTTCGAAAATCGGGTATCGGATATTCGAATATGCAATATCGAATATCGGCTATCCAATATCCGATATCCGTTTACCGAATATCGATTATCGACTTTTCGAATTTCGGGTATCGAGTTTTTAAATATCGAATTTTCGAAAATCGAATATCGGATATCCGAATATGCAATATAGAATACCGGCTATCTAATATCCGATATCCGTTTACCAAATATCGAATATCGACTTTTCGAATTTCCGGTATCGAGTTTTAAATACCGAATTTTCGAAAATCGAATATCGGATATCCGAATAAGCAATATCGAATATCGGCTATCCAATATCCGATTACCGAATATCGAATATCGACTTTTCGAATTTCCGGTTTCGAGTTTTTAAATATCGAATTTTCGAAAATCGAATATCGGATATCCGAATATGCAGTATCGAATATCGGCTATTCAATATCCGATATCCCATTACCGAATATCGAATATCGACTTTTCGAATTTCCGGTATCGAGTTTTTAAATACCGAATTTTCGAAAATCGAAAATCGGATATCCGAATATGCAATATCGAATATCGGCTATCCAATATCCGATATCCGTTTACCAAATATCGAATATCGACTTTTCGAATTTCCGGTATCGAGTTTTTGAATACCGAATTTTAAAAAATCGAATATCGGATATCCGAATATGCAATATCGAATATCGGCTATAGAATATCCGACATCCAATTACCGAATATATAGTATCGACTTTTCGAATTTCGGGTAACGAGTTTTTAAATACCGAATTTTCGAAAATCGAATATCGGATATCCGAATATGCAATATCGAATATCGGCTATCCAATATCTGATATCCGTTTACCAAATATCGAATATCGACTTTTCGAATTTCCGGTATCGAGTTTTTGAATAACAAATTTTAAAAAATCGAATATCGGATATCCGAATATGCAATATCGAATATCGGCTATCCAATATCCGATATCCGTTTACTGAATATCGAATATCGATTTTCGAATTTCCGGTATCGAGTTTTTAAATACCGAATTTTCGAAAATCGGGTATCGGATATTCGAATATGCAATATCGAATATCGGCTATCCAATATCCGATATCCGTTTACCGAATATCGATTATCGACTTTTCGAATTTTCGGTATAGAGTATTTAAATACCGAATTTTCGAAAATCGAATATCGGATATCCGAATATGCAATATCGAATATCGGCTATCCAATATCCGATATCCGTATCCAGAATATCGAATGTCGACTTTTCGAATTTCGGGTATCGAGTTTTTAAATATCGAATTTTCGAAAATCGAATATCAAATATCCGAATATGCAATATAGAATACCGGCTATCTAATATCCGATATCCGTTTACCAAATATCGAATATCGACTTTTCGAATTTCCGGTATCGAGTTTTAAATACCGAATTTTCGAAAATCGAATATCGGATATCCGAATATGCAATATCAAATATCGGCTATACAATATCCGATATCCGATTACCGAATTTCGACTTTTCGACTTTCCGGTAACGAGTTTTTAAATACCGAAATTTCGAAAATCGAATATCGGATATCCGAATATGCAATATCGGATATCGGCTATCCACTATCCGATATCCGTTTACCGAATATCGAATATCGACTTTTCGAATTTCCGGTATCGAGTTTTTAAATACCGAATTTTCGAAAATCAAATATCGGATAACCGAATATGCAATATCGAATATCGGCTATCCAATATCCGATATCCGTTTACTGAATATCGAATATCGACTTTTCGAATTTCCGGTATCGAGTTTTTAAAAACCGAATTTTCGAAAACCGAATTTTCGAAAATCGAATATCGGATATCCGAATATGCAATATCGAATATCGACTTTTCGAATTTCGGGTATCGAGTTTTTAAATATGGAATTTTCGAAAATCGAATATCGGATATCCGAATAAGCAATATCGAATATCGGCTATCCAATATCCGATTACCGAATATCGAATATCGACTTTTCGAATTTCCGGCTTCGAGTTTTTAAATATCGAATTTTCGAAAATCGAATATCGGATATCCGAATATGCAGTATCGAATATCGGCTATTCAACATCCGATATCCGTTTACCAAATATCGAATATCGAATTTTCGAATTTCCGGTATCGAGTTTTTAAATACCGAATTTTCGAAAATCGAATATCGGATATCCGAATATGCAATATCGAATATCGGCTATCCAATATCCGATATCCGTATCCAGAATATCGAATGTCGACTTTTCGAATTTCGGGTATCGAGTTTTTAAATATCGAATTTTCGAAAATCGAATATCAAATATCCGAATATGCAATATAGAATACCGGCTATCTAATATCCGATATCCGTTTACCAAATATCGAATATCGACTTTTCGAATTTCCGGTATCGAGTTTTTGAATACCGAATTTTAAAAAATCGAATATCGTTTATCCGAATATGCAATATCGAATATCGGCTATAGAATATCCGACATCCAATTACCGAATATATAGTATCGACTTTTCGAATTTCGGGTAACGAGTTTTTAAATACCGAATTTTCGAAAATCGAATATCGGATATCCGAATATGCAATATCGAATATCGGGTATCCAATATCTGATATCCGTTTACCAAATATCGAATATCGACTTTTCGAATTTCCGGTATCGAGTTTTTGAATACCAAATTTTAAAATATCGAATATCGGATATCCGAACATGCAATATCGAATATCGGCTATCCAATATCCGATATCCGTTTACTGAATATCGAATATCGATTTTCGAATTTCCGGTATCGAGTTTTTAAATACCGAATTTTCGAAAATCGGGTATCGGATATTCGAATATGCAATATCGAATATCGGCTATCCAATATCCGATATCCGTTTACCGAATATCGATTATCGACTTTTCGAATTTCCGGTATAGAGTATTAAAATACCGAATTTTCGAAAATCGAATATCGGATATCCGAATATGCAATATCGAATATCGGCTATCCAATATCCGATATCCGTATCCAGAATATCGAATGTCGACTTTTCGAATTTCGGGTATCGAGTTTTTAAATATCGAATTTTCGAAAATCGAATATCAAATATCCGAATATGCAATATAGAATACCGGCTATCTAATATCCGATATCCGTTTACCAAATATCGAATATCGACTTTTCGAATTTCCGGTATCGAGTTTTAAATACCGAATTTTCGAATATCGGATATCCGAATATGCAATATCGAATATCGGCTATCCACTATCCGATATCCGTTTACCGAATATCGAATATCGACTTTTCGAATTTCCGGTATCGAGTTTTTAAATACCGAATTTTCGAAAATCAAATATCGGATATCCGAATATGCAATATCGAATATCGGCTATCCAATATCCGATATCCGTTTACTGAATATCGAATATCGACTTTTCGAATTTCCGGTATCGAGTTTTTAAAAACCGAATTTTCGAAAACCGAATTTTCGAAAATCGAATATCGGTTATCCGAATATGCAATATCGAATATCGACTTTTCGAATTTCGGGTATCGAGTTTTTAAATATGGAATTTTCGAAAATCGAATATCGGATATCCGAATAAGCAATATCGAATATCGGCTATCCAATATCCGATTACCGAATATCGAATATCGACTTTTCGAATTTCCGGCTTCGAGTTTTTAAATATCGAATTTTCGAAAATCGAATATCGGATATCCGAATATGCAGTATCGAATATCGGCTATTCAACATCCGATATCCGTTTACCAAATATCGAATATCGACTTTTCGAATTTCCGGTATCGAGTTTTTAAATACCGAATTTTCGAAAATCGAATATCGGATATCCGAATATGCAATATCGAATATCGGCTATCCAATATCCGATATCCCATTACCGAATATCGAATATCGACTTTTCGAATTTCCGGTATCGAGTTTTTAAATACCGAATTTTCGAAAATCGAAAATCGGATATCCGAATATGCAATATCGAATATCGGCTATCCAATATCCGATATCCGTTTACCAAATATCGAATATCAACTTTTCGAATTTCCGGTATCGAGTTTTTGAATACCAAATTTTAAAAAATCGAATATCGTTTATCCGAATATGCAATATCGAATATCGGCTATAGAATATCCGACATCCAATTACCGAATAAATAGTATCGACTTTTCGAATTTCGGGTATCGAGTTTTTAAAAACCGAATTTTCGAAAATCGAATATCGGATATCCGAATATGCAATATCGAAAATCGGCTATCAAATATCCGATATCCAATTACCAAATATCGAAAATCAACTTTTCGATTTTCGGATATCGAGTTTTTTAATATCGAATTTTCGAAAATCGAATATCGGATATCCGAATATGCAATATCGAATATCGGCTATCCAATATCCGATATCCGTTTACCAAATATCGAATATCGACTTTTCGAATTTCCGGTATCGAGTTTTTGAATACCAAATTTTAAAAAATCGAATATCGTTTATCCGAATATGCAATATCGAATATCGGCTATAGAATATCCGACATCCAATTACCGAATATATAGTATCGACTTTTCGAATTTCGGGTATCGAGTTTTTAAAAACCGAATTTTCGAAAATCGAATATCGGATATCCGAATATGCAATATCGAATATCGGCTATCCAATATCCGATATCCGTTTACCAAATATCGAATATCGACTTTTCGAATTTCCGGTATCGAGTTTTTGAATACCGAATTTTCGAAAATCGAATATCGGATATCCGAATATGCAATATCGAATATCGGCTATCCAATATCCGATATCCGTTTACCAAATATCGAATATCGACTTTTCGAATTTCGGGTATCGAGTTTTTAAATACCGAATTTTCGAAAATCGAATATCGGATATCCGAATAAGCAATATTGAATATCGGCTATCCAATATCCGATATCTGTTTGCCGAATATCGAATATCGATTTTTCGAATTTCCGGTATCGAGTTTTTAAATACCGAATTTTCGAAAATCGAATATCGGATATCCGAATATGCAATATCGGATATCGGCTATCCACTATCCGATATCCGTTTACCGAATATCGAATATCGACTTTTCGAATTTCCGGTATCGAGTTTTTAAATACCGAATTTTCGAAAATCGAATATCGGATATCCGAATATGCAATATCGGATATCGGCTATCCACTATCCGATATCCAATTACCAAATATCGAAAATCAACTTTTCGATTTTCGGATATCGAGTTTTTTAATATCGAATTTTCGAAAATCGAATATCGGATATCCGAATTTGCAATACCGAATATCGGCTATCCAATATCCAATATCCGATATCCGATTACCGAATCTCGACTTTTCGAATTTCCGGTATCGAGTTTTTAAATACCGAATTTTCGAAAATCGAATATCGGATATCCGAATATGCAATATCGAATATCGGCTATCCAATATCCGATATCCCATTACCGAATATCGAATATCGACTTTTCGAATTTCCGGTATCGAGTTTTTAAATACCGAATTTTCGAAAATCGAAAATCGGATATCCGAATATGCAATATCGAATATCGGCTATCCAATATCCGATATCCGTTTACCAAATATCGAATATCGACTTTTCGAATTTCCGGTATCGAGTTTTTGAATACCGAATTTTAAAAAATCGAATATCGGATATCCGAATATGCAATATCGAATATCGGCTATAGAATATCCGACATCCAATTACCGAATATATAGTATCGACTTTTCGAATTTCGGGTAACGAGTTTTTAAATACCGAATTTTCGAAAATCGAATATCGGATATCCGAATATGCAATATCGAATATCGGCTATCCAATATCTGATATCCGTTTACCAAATATCGAATATCGACTTTTCGAATTTCCGGTATCGAGTTTTTGAATACCAAATTTTAAAAAATCGAATATCGGATATCCGAATATGCAATATCGAATATCGGCTATCCAATATCCGATATCCGTTTACTGAATATCGAATATCGACTTTCGAATTTCCGGTATCGAGTTTTTAAATACCGAATTTTCGAAAATCGGGTATCGGATATTCGAATATGCAATATCGAATATCGGCTATCCAATATCCGATATCCGTTTACCGAATATCGATTATCGACTTTTCGAATTTCCGGTATAGAGTATTTAAATACCGAATTTTCGAAAATCGAATATCGGATATCCGAATATACAATATCGAATATCGGCTATCCAATATCCGATATCCGTATCCAGAATATCGAATGTCGACTTTTCGAATTTCGGGTATCGAGTTTTTAAATATCGAATTTTCGAAAATCGAATATCGGATATCCGAATATGCAATATCAAATACCGGCTATCTAATATCCGATATCCGTTTACCAAATATCGAATATCGACTTTTCGAATTTCCGGTATCGAGTTTTAAATACCGAATTTTCGAAAATCGAATATCGGATATCCGAATATGCAATATCGAATATCGGCTATCCAATATCCGATATCCGATTACCGAATCTCGACTTTTCGACTTTCCGGTAACGAGTTTTTAAACACCGAATTTTCGAAAATCGAATAATGGATATCCGAATATGCAATATCGAATGTCGGCTATCAAATATCCGATATCCAATTACCGAATATCGAATATCGACTTTTCGAATTTCCGGTATCGAGTTTTTGAATACCGAATTTTCGAAAATCGAATATCGGATATCCGAATATGCAATATCGAATATCGGCCATCCAATATCCGATATCCCATTACCGAATATCGAATATCGACTTTTCGAATTTCCGGTATCGAGTTTTTAAATACCGAATTTTAAAAAATCGAATATCGGATATCCGAATATGCAATATCGAATATCGGCTATCCAATATCCGATATCCGTTTACTGAATATCGAATATCGATTTTCGAATTTCCGGTATCGAGTTTTTAAATACCGAATTTTCGAAAATCGGGTATCGGATATTCGAATATGCAATATCGAATATCGGCTATCCAATATCCGATATCCGTTTACCGAATATCGATTATCGACTTTTCGAATTTCGGGTATCGAGTTTTTAAATATCGAATTTTCGAAAATCGAATATCGGATATCCGAATATGCAATATAGAATACCGGCTATCTAATATCCGATATCCGTTTACCAAATATCGAATATCGACTTTTCGAATTTCCGGTATCGAGTTTTAAATACCGAATTTTCGAAAATCGAATATCGGATATCCGAATAAGCAATATCGAATATCGGCTATCCAATATCCGATTACCGAATATCGAATATCGACTTTTCGAATTTCCGGTTTCGAGTTTTTAAATATCGAATTTTCGAAAATCGAATATCGGATATCCGAATATGCAGTATCGAATATCGGCTATTCAATATCCGATATCCCATTACCGAATATCGAATATCGACTTTTCGAATTTCCGGTATCGAGTTTTTAAATACCGAATTTTCGAAAATCGAAAATCGGATATCCGAATATGCAATATCGAATATCGGCTATCCAATATCCGATATCCGTTTACCAAATATCGAATATCGACTTTTCGAATTTCCGGTATCGAGTTTTTGAATACCGAATTTTAAAAAATCGAATATCGGATATCCGAATATGCAATATCGAATATCGGCTATAGAATATCCGACATCCAATTACCGAATATATAGTATCGACTTTTCGAATTTCGGGTAACGAGTTTTTAAATACCGAATTTTCGAAAATCGAATATCGGATATCCGAATATGCAATATCGAATATCGGCTATCCAATATCTGATATCCGTTTACCAAATATCGAATATCGACTTTTCGAATTTCCGGTATCGAGTTTTTGAATAACAAATTTTAAAAAATCGAATATCGGATATCCGAATATGCAATATCGAATATCGGCTATCCAATATCCGATATCCGTTTACTGAATATCGAATATCGATTTTCGAATTTCCGGTATCGAGTTTTTAAATACCGAATTTTCGAAAATCGGGTATCGGATATTCGAATATGCAATATCGAATATCGGCTATCCAATATCCGATATCCGTTTACCGAATATCGATTATCGACTTTTCGAATTTTCGGTATAGAGTATTTAAATACCGAATTTTCGAAAATCGAATATCGGATATCCGAATATGCAATATCGAATATCGGCTATCCAATATCCGATATCCGTATCCAGAATATCGAATGTCGACTTTTCGAATTTCGGGTATCGAGTTTTTAAATATCGAATTTTCGAAAATCGAATATCAAATATCCGAATATGCAATATAGAATACCGGCTATCTAATATCCGATATCCGTTTACCAAATATCGAATATCGACTTTTCGAATTTCCGGTATCGAGTTTTAAATACCGAATTTTCGAAAATCGAATATCGGATATCCGAATATGCAATATCAAATATCGGCTATACAATATCCGATATCCGATTACCGAATTTCGACTTTTCGACTTTCCGGTAACGAGTTTTTAAATACCGAAATTTCGAAAATCGAATATCGGATATCCGAATATGCAATATCGGATATCGGCTATCCACTATCCGATATCCGTTTACCGAATATCGAATATCGACTTTTCGAATTTCCGGTATCGAGTTTTTAAATACCGAATTTTCGAAAATCAAATATCGGATAACCGAATATGCAATATCGAATATCGGCTATCCAATATCCGATATCCGTTTACTGAATATCGAATATCGACTTTTCGAATTTCCGGTATCGAGTTTTTAAAAACCGAATTTTCGAAAACCGAATTTTCGAAAATCGAATATCGGATATCCGAATATGCAATATCGAATATCGACTTTTCGAATTTCGGGTATCGAGTTTTTAAATATGGAATTTTCGAAAATCGAATATCGGATATCCGAATAAGCAATATCGAATATCGGCTATCCAATATCCGATTACCGAATATCGAATATCGACTTTTCGAATTTCCGGCTTCGAGTTTTTAAATATCGAATTTTCGAAAATCGAATATCGGATATCCGAATATGCAGTATCGAATATCGGCTATTCAACATCCGATATCCGTTTACCAAATATCGAATATCGAATTTTCGAATTTCCGGTATCGAGTTTTTAAATACCGAATTTTCGAAAATCGAATATCGGATATCCGAATATGCAATATCGAATATCGGCTATCCAATATCCGATATCCGTATCCAGAATATCGAATGTCGACTTTTCGAATTTCGGGTATCGAGTTTTTAAATATCGAATTTTCGAAAATCGAATATCAAATATCCGAATATGCAATATAGAATACCGGCTATCTAATATCCGATATCCGTTTACCAAATATCGAATATCGACTTTTCGAATTTCCGGTATCGAGTTTTTGAATACCGAATTTTAAAAAATCGAATATCGTTTATCCGAATATGCAATATCGAATATCGGCTATAGAATATCCGACATCCAATTACCGAATATATAGTATCGACTTTTCGAATTTCGGGTAACGAGTTTTTAAATACCGAATTTTCGAAAATCGAATATCGGATATCCGAATATGCAATATCGAATATCGGGTATCCAATATCTGATATCCGTTTACCAAATATCGAATATCGACTTTTCGAATTTCCGGTATCGAGTTTTTGAATACCAAATTTTAAAATATCGAATATCGGATATCCGAACATGCAATATCGAATATCGGCTATCCAATATCCGATATCCGTTTACTGAATATCGAATATCGATTTTCGAATTTCCGGTATCGAGTTTTTAAATACCGAATTTTCGAAAATCGGGTATCGGATATTCGAATATGCAATATCGAATATCGGCTATCCAATATCCGATATCCGTTTACCGAATATCGATTATCGACTTTTCGAATTTCCGGTATAGAGTATTAAAATACCGAATTTTCGAAAATCGAATATCGGATATCCGAATATGCAATATCGAATATCGGCTATCCAATATCCGATATCCGTATCCAGAATATCGAATGTCGACTTTTCGAATTTCGGGTATCGAGTTTTTAAATATCGAATTTTCGAAAATCGAATATCAAATATCCGAATATGCAATATAGAATACCGGCTATCTAATATCCGATATCCGTTTACCAAATATCGAATATCGACTTTTCGAATTTCCGGTATCGAGTTTTAAATACCGAATTTTCGAATATCGGATATCCGAATATGCAATATCGAATATCGGCTATCCACTATCCGATATCCGTTTACCGAATATCGAATATCGACTTTTCGAATTTCCGGTATCGAGTTTTTAAATACCGAATTTTCGAAAATCAAATATCGGATATCCGAATATGCAATATCGAATATCGGCTATCCAATATCCGATATCCGTTTACTGAATATCGAATATCGACTTTTCGAATTTCCGGTATCGAGTTTTTAAAAACCGAATTTTCGAAAACCGAATTTTCGAAAATCGAATATCGGTTATCCGAATATGCAATATCGAATATCGACTTTTCGAATTTCGGGTATCGAGTTTTTAAATATGGAATTTTCGAAAATCGAATATCGGATATCCGAATAAGCAATATCGAATATCGGCTATCCAATATCCGATTACCGAATATCGAATATCGACTTTTCGAATTTCCGGCTTCGAGTTTTTAAATATCGAATTTTCGAAAATCGAATATCGGATATCCGAATATGCAGTATCGAATATCGGCTATTCAACATCCGATATCCGTTTACCAAATATCGAATATCGACTTTTCGAATTTCCGGTATCGAGTTTTTAAATACCGAATTTTCGAAAATCGAATATCGGATATCCGAATATGCAATATCGAATATCGGCTATCCAATATCCGATATCCCATTACCGAATATCGAATATCGACTTTTCGAATTTCCGGTATCGAGTTTTTAAATACCGAATTTTCGAAAATCGAAAATCGGATATCCGAATATGCAATATCGAATATCGGCTATCCAATATCCGATATCCGTTTACCAAATATCGAATATCAACTTTTCGAATTTCCGGTATCGAGTTTTTGAATACCAAATTTTAAAAAATCGAATATCGTTTATCCGAATATGCAATATCGAATATCGGCTATAGAATATCCGACATCCAATTACCGAATAAATAGTATCGACTTTTCGAATTTCGGGTATCGAGTTTTTAAAAACCGAATTTTCGAAAATCGAATATCGGATATCCGAATATGCAATATCGAAAATCGGCTATCAAATATCCGATATCCAATTACCAAATATCGAAAATCAACTTTTCGATTTTCGGATATCGAGTTTTTTAATATCGAATTTTCGAAAATCGAATATCGGATATCCGAATTTGCAATACCGAATATCGGCTATCCAATATCCAATATCCGATATCCGATTACCGAATCTCGACTTTTCGACTTTCCGGTAACGAGTTTTTAAACACCGAATTTTCGAAAATCGAATATTGGATATCCGAATATGCAATATCGAATGTCGGCTATCAAATATCCGATATCCAATTACCGAATATCGAATATCAACTTTTCGAATTTCCGGTATCGAGTTTTTGAATACCGAATTTTCGAAAATCGAATATCGGATATCCGAATATGCAATATCGAATATCGGCTATCCAATATCCGATATCCGTTTACCAAATATCGAATATCGACTTTTCGAATTTCGGGTATCGAGTTTTTAAATACCGAATTTTCGAAAATCGAATATCGGATATCCGAATAAGCAATATTGAATATCGGCTATCCAATATCCGATATCTGTTTGCCGAATATCGAATATCGATTTTTCGAATTTCCGGTATCGAGTTTTTAAATACCGAATTTTCGAAAATCGAATATCGGATATCCGAATATGCAATATCGGATATCGGCTATCCACTATCCGATATCCGTTTACCGAATATCGAATATCGACTTTTCGAATTTCCGGTATCGAGTTTTTAAATACCGAATTTTCGAAAATCGAATATCGGATATCCGAATATGCAATATCGAATATCGGCTATCCAATATCCGATATCCCATTACCGAATATCGAATATCGACTTTTCGAATTTCCGGTATCGAGTTTTTAAATACCGAATTTTCGAAAATCGAAAATCGGATATCCGAATATGCAATATCGAATATCGGCTATCCAATATCCGATATCCGTTTACCAAATATCGAATATCGACTTTTCGAATTTCCGGTATCGAGTTTTTGAATACCGAATTTAAAAAAATCGAATATCGGATATCCGAATATGCAATATCGAATATCGGCTATAGAATATCCGACATCCAATTACCGAATATATAGTATCGACTTTTCGAATTTCGGGTAACGAGTTTTTAAATACCGAATTTTCGAAAATCGAAAATATCGGATATCCGAATATGCAATATCGAATATCGGCTATCCAATATCTGATATCCGTTTACCAAATATCGAATATCGACTTTTCGAATTTCCCGTATCGAGTTTTTGAATACCAAATTTTAAAAAATCGAATATCGGATATCCGAATATGCAATATCGAATATCGGCTATCCAATATCCGATATCCGTTTACTGAATATCGAATATCGACTTTCGAATTTCCGGTATCGAGTTTTTAAATACCGAATTTTCGAAAATCGGGTATCGGATATTCGAATATGCAATATCGAATATCGGCTATCCAATATCCGATATCCGTTTACCGAATATCGATTATCGACTTTTCGAATTTCCGGTATAGAGTATTTAAATACCGAATTTTCGAAAATCGAATATCGGATATCCGAATATAATAATAATAATATCTCACAACTATCACACAACGCCATCTAGTCCCAAGCTAAGCAGAGCTTGTGTTATGGGTACTAGACAACTGATAAACATACTTATATATTTCTAAATACATACATATTATAGATAAATTACACCCAGACACAGAACAAATGATCGTGCTCATCACACAAACATTTGTCCTGAGTGGGAATCGAACCCACGACCTCCGGCATAGCAGTCAGGGTCACCAACCACTAGACCAACAGGCCAGTCAGAGATATACAATATCGAATATCGGCTATCCAATATCCGATATCCGTATCCAGAATATCGAATGTCGACTTTTCGAATTTCGGGTATCGAGTTTTTAAATATCGAATTTTCGAAAATCGAATATCGGATATCCGAATATGCAATATCAAATACCGGCTATCTAATATCCGATATCCGTTTACCAAATATCGAATATCGACTTTTCGAATTTCCGGTATCGAGTTTTAAATACCGAATTTTCGAAAATCGAATATCGGATATCCGAATATGCAATATCGAATATCGGCTATCCAATATCCGATTACCGAATCTCGACTTTTCGACTTTCCGGTAACGAGTTTTTAAACACCGAATTTTCGAAAATCGAATAATGGATATCCGAATATGCAATATCGAATGTCGGCTATCAAATATCCGATATCCAATTACCGAATATCGAATATCGACTTTTCGAATTTCCGGTATCGAGTTTTTGAATACCGAATTTTCGAAAATCGAATATCGGATATCCGAATATGCAATATCGAATATCGGCTATCCAATATCCGATATCCCATTACCGAATATCGAATATCGACTTTTCGAATTTCGGGTATCGAGTTTTTGAATACCGAATTTTAAAAAATCGAATATCGGATATCCGAATATGCAATATCGAATATCGGCTATAGAATATCCGACATCCAATTACCGAATATATAGTATCGACTTTTCGAATTTCGGGTAACGAGTTTTTAAATACCGAATTTTCGAAAATCGAATATCGGATATCCGAATATGCAATATCGAATATCGGCTATCCAATATCTGATATCCGTTTACCAAATATCGAATATCGACTTTTCGAATTTCCGGTATCGAGTTTTTAAATATGGAATTTTCGAAAATCGAATATCGGATATCCGAATAAGCAATATCGAATATCGGCTATCCAATATCCGATTACCGAATATCGAATATCGACTTTTCGAATTTCCGGTTTCGAGTTTTTAAATACCGAATTTTCGAAAATCGAATATCGGATATCCGAATATGCAATATCGAATATCGGCTATCCAATATCCGATTACCGAATCTCGACTTTTCGACTTTCCGGTAACGAGTTTTTAAACACCGAATTTTCGAAAATCGAATAATGGATATCCGAATATGCAATATCGAATGTCGGCTATCAAATATCCGATATCCAATTACCGAATATCGAATATCGACTTTTCGAATTTCCGGTATCGAGTTTTTGAATACCGAATTTTCGAAAATCGAATATCGGATATCCGAATATGCAATATCGAATATCGGCTATCCAATATCCGATATCCCATTACCGAATATCGAATATCGACTTTTCGAATTTCGGGTATCGAGTTTTTGAATACCGAATTTTAAAAAATCGAATATCGGATATCCGAATATGCAATATCGAATATCGGCTATAGAATATCCGACATCCAATTACCGAATATATAGTATCGACTTTTCGAATTTCGGGTAACGAGTTTTTAAATACCGAATTTTCGAAAATCGAATATCGGATATCCGAATATGCAATATCGAATATCGGCTATCCAATATCTGATATCCGTTTACCAAATATCGAATATCGACTTTTCGAATTTCCGGTATCGAGTTTTTAAATATGGAATTTTCGAAAATCGAATATCGGATATCCGAATAAGCAATATCGAATATCGGCTATCCAATATCCGATTACCGAATATCGAATATCGACTTTTCGAATTTCCGGTTTCGAGTTTTTAAATACCGAATTTTCGAAAATCGAATATTTGATATCCGAATATGCAATATCGAATATTTGCTATCCAATATCCGATATCCGTTTACCGAATATCGAATATTGACTTTTCGAATTTCCGGTATCGAGTTTTTAAATACCGAAATTTCGAAAATCGAATATCGGATATCCGAATATGCAATATCGGATATCGGCTATCCACTATCCGATATCCGTTTACCGAATATCGAATATCGACTTTTCGAATTACCGGTATCGAGTTTTTAAATACCGAATTTTCGAAAATCGAATATCGGATATCCGAATATGCAATATCGAATATCGGCTATCCAATATCCGATATCCGTTTACTGAATATCGAATATCGACTTTTCGAATTTCCGGTATCGAGTTTTTAAAAACCGAATTTTCGAAAATCGAATATCGGATATCCGAATATGCAATATCGAATATCGACTTTTCGAATTTCGGGTATCGAGTTTTTAAATATGGAATTTTCGAAAATCGAATATCGGATATCCGAATAAGCAATATCGAATATCGGCTATCCAATATCCGATTACCGAATATCGAATATCGACTTTTCGAATTTCCGGCTTCGAGTTTTTAAATATCGAATTTTCGAAAATCGAATATCGGATATCCGAATATGCAGTATCGAATATCGGCTATTCAACATCCGATATCCGTTTACCAAATATCGAATATCGACTTTTCGAATTTCCGGTATCGAGTTTTTAAATACCGAATTTTCGAAAATCGAATATCGGATATCCGAATATGCAATATCGAATATCGGCTATCCAATATCCGATATCCCATTACCGAATATCGAATATCGACTTTTCGAATTTCCGGTATCGAGTTTATAAATACCGAATTTTCGAAAATCGAAAATCGGATATCCGAATATGCAATATCGAATATTGGCTATCCAATATCCGATATCCGTTTACCAAATATCGAATATCGACTTTTCGAATTTCCGGTATCGAGTTTTTAAATACCGAATTTTCGAAAATCGAATATCGGATATCCGAATATGCAATATCGAATATCGGGTATCCAATATCTGATATCCGTTTACCAAATATCGAATATCGACTTTTCGAATTTCCGGTATCGAGTTTTTGAATACCAAATTTTAAAATATCGAATATCGGATATCCGAACATGCAATATCGAATATCGGCTATCCAATATCCGATATCCGTTTACTGAATATCGAATATCGATTTTCGAATTTCCGGTATCGAGTTTTTAAATACCGAATTTTCGAAAATCGGGTATCGGATATTCGAATATGCAATATCGAATATCGGCTATCCAATATCCGATATCCGTTTACCGAACATCGATTATCGACTTTTCGAATTTCCGGTATAGAGTATTTAAATACCGAATTTTCGAAAATCGAATATCGGATATCCGAATATGCAATATCGAATATCGGCTATCCAATATCCGTATCCAGAATATCGAATGTCGACTTTTCGAATTTCGGGTATCGAGTTTTTAAATATCGAATTTTCGAAAATCGAATATCGGATATCCGAATATGCAATATCGAATACCGGCTATCTAATATCCGATATCCGTTTACCAAATATCGAATATCGACTTTTCGAATTTCCGGTATCGAGTTTTAAATACCGAATTTTCGAAAATCGAATATCGGATATCCGAATATGCAATATCGAATATCGGCTATCCAATATCCGATATCCGATTACCGAATCTCGACTTTTCGACTTTCCGGTAACGAGTTTTTAAACACCGAATTTTCGAAAATCGAATATTGGATATCCGAATATGCAATATCGAATGTCGGCTATCAAATATCCGATATCCAATTACCGAATATCGAATATCGACTTTTCGAATTTCCGGTATCGAGTTTTTGAATACCGAATTTTCGAAAATCGAATATCGGATATCCGAATATGCAATATCGAATATCGGCTATCCAATATCCGATATCCGTTTTCCAAATATCGAATATCGACTTTTCGAATTTCGGGTATCGAGTTTTTAAATACCGAATTTTCGAAAATCGAATATCGGATATCCGAATAAGCAATATTGAATATCGGCTATCCAATATCCGATATCTGTTTGCCGAATATCGAATATCGATTTTTCGAATTTCCGGTATCGAGTTTTTAAATACCGAATTTTCGAAAATCGAATATCGGATATCCGAATATGCAATATCGGATATCGGCTATCCACTATCCGATATCCGTTTACCGAATTTCGAATATCGACTTTTCGAATTTCCGGTATCGAGTTTTTAAAAACCGAATTTTCGAAAATCGAATATCGGATATCCGAATATGCAATATCGAAAATCGGCTATCAAATATCCGATATCCAATTACCAAATATCGAAAATCAACTTTTCGATTTTCGGATATCGAGTTTTTTAATATCGAATTTTCGAAAATCGAATATCGGATATCCGAATTTGCAATACCGAATATCGGCTATCCAATATCCGATATCCGTTAACCGAATATCGAATATCGACTTTTCGAATTTCCGGTATCGAGTTTTTAAATACCGAATTTTCGAAAATCGAATGTCGGATATCCGAATATGCAGTATCGAATATCGGCTATCCAATATCCGATATCCGATTACCGAATATCGAATATCGACTTTTCGAATTTCCGGCTTCGAGTTTTTAAATATCGAATTTTCGAAAATCGAATATCGGATATCCGAATATGCAGTATCGAATATCGGCTATTCAACATCCGATATCCGTTTACCAAATATCGAATATCGACTTTTCGAATTTCCGGTATCGAGTTTTTAAATACCGAATTTTCGAAAATCGAATATCGGATATCCGAATATGCAATATCGAATAGCGGCTGTCCAATATCCGATATCCCATTACCGAATATCGAATATCGACTTTTCGAATTTCCGGTATCGAGTTTTTAAATACCGAATTTTCGAAAATCGAAAATCGGATATCCGAATATGCAATATCGAATATCGGCTATCCAATATCCGATATCCGTTTACCAAATATCGAATATCGACTTTTCGAATTTCCGGTATCGAGTTTTTAAATACCGAATTTTCGAAAATCGAATATCGGATATCCGAATATGCAATATCGAATATCGGCTATCCAATATCCGATATCCCATTACCGAATATCGAATATCGACTTTTCGAATTTCGGGTATCGAGTTTTTAAATATCGAATTTTCGAAAATCGAATATCGGATATCCGAATATGCAATATCGAATATCGGTTATCGAACATCCGATATCCGTTTACCGAATATCGAATATCGACTTTTCGAATTTCCGGTATCGAGTTTTTAAATACCGAATTTTCGAAAATCGAATATCGGATATGCGAATATGCAATATCGAATATCGGCTATCCAATATCCGATATCCCATTACCGAATACGAATATCGACTTTTCGAATTTCGGGTATCGAGTTTTTAAATATGGAATTTTCGAAAATCGAATATCGGATATCCGAATAAGCAATATCGAATATCGGCTATCCAATATCCGATTACCGAATATCGAATATCGACTTTTCGAATTTCCGGTTCCGAGTTTTTAAATATCGAATTTTCGAAAATCGAATATCGGATATCCGAATATGCAGTATCGAATATCGGCTATTCAACATCCGATATCCGTTTACCAAATATCGAATATCGACTTTTCGAATTTCCGGTATCGAGTTTTTAAATACCGAATTTTCGAAAATCGAATATCGGATATCCGAATATGCAATATCGAATATCGGCTATCCAATATCCGATATCCCATTACCGAATATCGAATATCGACTTTTCGAATTTCCGGTATCGAGTTTTTAAATACCGAATTTTAAAAAATCGAATATCGGATATCCGAATATGCAATATCGAATATCGGCTATCCAATATCCGATATCCGTTTACTGAATATCGAATATCGATTTTCGAATTTCCGGTATCGAGTTTTTAAATACCGAATTTTCGAAAATCGGGTATCGGATATTCGAATATGCAATATCGAATATCGGCTATCCAATATCCGATATCCGTTTACCGAATATCGATTATCGACTTTTCGAATTTCCGGTATAGAGTATTTAAATACCGAATTTTCGAAAATCGAATATCGGATATCCGAATATGCAATATCGAATATCGGCTATCCAATATCCGATATCCGTATCCAGAATATCGAATGTCGACTTTTCGAATTTCGGGTATCGAGTTTTTAAATATCGAATTTTCGAAAATCGAATATCGGATATCCGAATATGCAATATAGAATACCGGCTATCTAATATCCGATATCCGTTTACCAAATATCGAATATCGACTTTTCGAATTTCCGGTATCGAGTTTTAAATACCGAATTTTCGAAAATCGAATATCGGATATCCGAATAAGCAATATCGAATATCGGCTATCCAATATCCGATTACCGAATATCGAATATCGACTTTTCGAATTTCCGGTTTCGAGTTTTTAAATATCGAATTTTCGAAAATCGAATATCGGATATCCGAATATGCAGTATCGAATATCGGCTATTCAACATCCGATATCCGTTTACCAAATATCGAATATCGACTTTTCGAATTTCCGGTATCGAGTTTTTAAATACCGAATTTTCGAAAATCGAAAATCGGATATCCGAATATGCAATATCGAATATCGGCTATCCAATATCCGATATCCGTTTACCAAATATCGAATATCGACTTTTCGAATTTCCGGTATCGAGTTTTTGAATACCGAATTTTAAAAAATCGAATATCGGATATCCGAATATGCAATATCGAATATCGGCTATAGAATATCCGACATCCAATTACCGAATATATAGTATCGACTTTTCCAATTTCGGGTAACGAGTTTTTAAATACCGAATTTTCGAAAATCGAATATCGGATATCCGAATATGCAATATCGAATATCGGCTATCCAATATCTGATATCCGTTTACCAAATATCGAATATCGACTTTTCGAATTTCCGGTATCGAGTTTTTGAATAACAAATTTTAAAAAATCGAATATCGGATATCCGAATATGCAATATCGAATATCGGCTATCCAATATCCGATATCCGTTTACTGAATATCGAATATCGATTTTCGAATTTCCGGTATCGAGTTTTTAAATACCGAATTTTCGAAAATCGGGTATCGGATATTCGAATATGCAATATCGAATATCGGCTATCCAATATCCGATATCCGTTTACCGAATATCGATTATCGACTTTTCGAATTTCCGGTATAGAGTATTTAAATACCGAATTTTCGAAAATCGAATATCGGATATCCGAATATGCAATATCGAATATCGGCTATCCAATATCCGATATCCGTATCCAGAATATCGAATGTCGACTTTTCGAATTTCGGGTATCGAGTTTTTAAATATCGAATTTTCGAAAATCGAATATCAAATATCCGAATATGCAATATAGAATACCGGCTATCTAATATCCGATATCCGTTTACCAAATATCGAATATCGACTTTTCGAATTTCCGGTATCGAGTTTTAAATACCGAATTTTCGAAAATCGAATATCGGATATCCGAATATGCAATATCGAATATCGGCTATCCAATATCCGATATCCGATTACCGAATCTCGACTTTTCGACTTTCCGGTAACGAGTTTTTAAACACCGAATTTTCGAAAATCGAATATTGGATATCCGAATATGCAATATCGAATGTCGGCTATCAAATATCCGATATCCAATTACCGAATATCGAATATCGACTTTTCGAATTTCCGGTATCGAGTTTTAAATACCGAATTTTCGAAAATCGAATATCGGATATCCGAATATGCAATATCGAATATCGGCTATCCAATATCCGATATCCGATTACCGAATCTCGACTTTTCGACTTTCCGGTAACGAGTTTTTAAACACCGAATTTTCGAAAATCGAATATTGGATATCCGAATATGCAGTATCGAATATCGGCTATTCAACATCCGATATCCGTTTACCAAATATCGAATATCGACTTTTCGAATTTCCGGTATCGAGTTTTTAAATACCGAATTTTCGAAAATCGAATATCGGATATCCGAATATGCAATATCGAATAGCGGCTATCCAATATCCAATATCCCATTACCGAATATCGAATATCGACTTTTCGAATTTCCGGTATCGAGTTTTTAAATACCGAATTTTCGAAAATCGAATATCGGATATCCGAATATGCAATATCGAATATCGGCTATCCAATATCCGATATCCCAATATCGAATATCGACTTTTCGAATTTCGGGTATCGAGTTTTTAAATATCGAATTTTCGAAAATCGAATATCGGATATCCGAATATGCAATATCGAATATCGGCTATCCACTATCCGATATCCGTTTACCGAATATCGAATATCGACTTTTCGAATTTCCGGTATCGAGTTTTTAAAAACCGAATTTTCGAAAATCGAATATCGGATATCCGAATATGCAATATCGAAAATCGGCTATCAAATATCCGATATCCAATTACCAAATATCGAAAATCAACTTTTCGATTTTCGGATATCGAGTTTTTTAATATCGAATTTTCGAAAATCGAATATCGGATATCCGAATTTGCAATACCGAATATCGGCTATCCAATATCCGATATCCGTTTACCGAATATCGAATATCGACTTTTCGAATTTCCGGTATCGAGTTTTTAAGTACCGAATTTTCGAAAATCGAATGTCGGATATCCGAATATGCAGTATCGAATATCGGCTATCCAATATCCGATATCCGATTACCGAATATCGAATATCGACTTTTCGTATTTGGGGTATCGAGTTTTTTAATATCGAATTTTCGAAAATCGAATATCGGATATCCGAATATGCAGTATCGAATATCGGCTATTCAACATCCGATATCCGTTTACCAAATATCGAATATCGACTTTTCGAATTTCCGGTATCGAGTTTTTAAATACCGAATTTTCGAAAATCGAATATCGGATATCCGAATATGCAATATCGAATATCGGCTATCCAATATCCGATATCCGTTTACCGAATATCGAATATCGACTTTTCGAATTTCCGGTATCGAGTTTTTAAATACCGAATTTTCGAAAATCGAATATCGGATATCCGAATATGCAATATCGAATATCGGCTATCCAATATCCGATATCCCATTACCGAATATCGAATATCGACTTTTCGAATTTCGGGTATCGAGTTTTTAAATATCGAATTTTCGAAAATCGAATATCGGATATCCGAATATGCAATATCGAATATCGGCTATCCAACATCCGATATCCGTTTACCGAATATCGAATATCGACTTTTCGAATTTCCGGTATCGAGTTTTTAAATACCGAATTTTCGAAAATCGAATATCGGATATGCGAATATGCAATATCGAATATCGGCTATCCAATATCCGATATCCCATTACCGAATACGAATATCGACTTTTCGAATTTCGGGTATCGAGTTTTTAAATATGGAATTTTCGAAAATCGAATATCGGATATCCGAATAAGCAATATCGAATATCGGCTATCCAATATCCGATTACCGAATATCGAATATCGACTTTTCGAATTTCCGGTTCCGAGTTTTTAAATATCGAATTTTCGAAAATCGAATATCGGATATCCGAATATGCAGTATCGAATATCGGCTATCCAATATCCGATATCCGTTTACCGAATATCGATTATCGACTTTTCGAATTTCCGGTATAGAGTATTTAAATACCGAATTTTCGAAAATCGAATATCGGATATCCGAATATGCAATATCGAATATCGGCTATCCAATATCCGATATCCGTATCCAGAATATCGAATGTCGACTTTTCGAATTTCGGGTATCGAGTTTTTAAATATCGAATTTTCGAAAATCGAATATCAAATATCCGAATATGCAATATAGAATACCGGCTATCTAATATCCGATATCCGTTTACCAAATATCGAATATCGACTTTTCGAATTTCCGGTATCGAGTTTTAAATACCGAATTTTCGAAAATCGAATATCGGATATCCGAATATGCAATATCGAATATCGGCTATCCAATATCCGATATCCGATTACCGAATCTCGACTTTTCGACTTTCCGGTAACGAGTTTTTAAACACCGAATTTTCGAAAATCGAATATTGGATATCCGAATATGCAATATCGAATGTCGGCTATCAAATATCCGATATCCAATTACCGAATATCGAATATCGACTTTTCGAATTTCCGGTATCGAGTTTTAAATACCGAATTTTCGAAAATCGAATATCGGATATCCGAATATGCAATATCGAATATCGGCTATCCAATATCCGATATCCGATTACCGAATCTCGACTTTTCGACTTTCCGGTAACGAGTTTTTAAACACCGAATTTTCGAAAATCGAATATTGGATATCCGAATATGCAGTATCGAATATCGGCTATTCAACATCCGATATCCGTTTACCAAATATCGAATATCGACTTTTCGAATTTCCGGTATCGAGTTTTTAAATACCGAATTTTCGAAAATCGAATATCGGATATCCGAATATGCAATATCGAATAGCGGCTATCCAATATCCAATATCCCATTACCGAATATCGAATATCGACTTTTCGAATTTCCGGTATCGAGTTTTTAAATACCGAATTTTCGAAAATCGTATATCGGATATCCGAATATGCAATATCGAATATCGGCTATCCAATATCCGATATCCCAATATCGAATATCGACTTTTCGAATTTCGGGTATCGAGTTTTTAAATATCGAATTTTCGAAAATCGAATATCGGATATCCGAATATGCAATATCGAATATCGGCTATCCAACATCCGATATCCGTTTACCGAATATCGAATATCGACTTTTCGAATTTCCGGTATCGAGTTTTTAAATACCGAATTTCCGAAAATCGAATATCGAATATCCGAATATGCAATATCGAATATCGGCTGTCCAATATCCGATATCCCATTACCGAATATCGAATATCGACTTTTCGAATTTCGGGTATCGAGTTTTTAAATATGGAATTTTCGAAAATCGAATATCGGATATCCGAATAAGCAATATCGAATATCGGCTATCCAATATCCGATTACCGAATATAGAATATCGACTTTTCGAATTTCCGGTTTCGAGTTTTTAAATACCGAATTTTCGAAAATCGAATATTTGATATCCGAATATGCAATATCGAATATTTGCTATCCAATATCCGATATCCGTTTACCGAATATCGAATATTGACTTTTCGAATTTCCGGTATCGAGTTTTTAAATACCGAAATTTTTAAAATCGAATATCGGATATCCGAATATGCAATATCGGATATCGGCTATCCACTATCCGATATCCGCTTACCGAATATCGAATATCGACTTTTCGAATTTCCGGTATCGAGTTTTTAAATACCGAATTTTCGAAAATAGAATATCGGATATCCGAATATGCAATATCGAAAATCGGCTATCCAATATCCGATATCCGTTTACTGAATATCGAATATCGACTTTTCGAATTTCCGGTATCGAGTTTTTAAAAACCGAATTTTCGAAAATCGAATATCGGATATCCGAATATGCAATATCGAAAATCGGCTATCCAATATCCGATATCCGTTTACTGAATATCGAATATCGACTTTTCGAATTTCCGGTATCGAGTTTTTAAATACTGAATTTTCGAAAATCGGGTATCGGATATCCGAATATGCAATATCGAAAATCGGCTATCCAATATCCGATATCCGTTTACTGAATATCGAATATCGACTTTTCGAATTTCCGGTATCGAGTTTTTAAATACCGAATTTTCGAAAATCGGGTATCGGATATCCGAATATGCAATATCGAATGTCGGCTATCAAATATCCGATATCCAATTACCGAATATCGAATATCGACTTTTCGAATTTCCGGTATCGAGTTTTTGAATACCGAATTTTCGAAAATCGAATATCGGATATCCGAATATGCAATATCGAATATCGGCTATCCAATATCCGATATCCGTTTACCAAATATCGAATATCGACTTTTCGAATTTCGGGTATCGAGTTTTTAAATACCGAATTTTCGAAAATCGAATATCGGATATCCGAATAAGCAATATTGAATATCGGCTATCCAATATCCGATATCTGTTTGCCGAATATCGAATATCGATTTTTCGAATTTCCGGTATCGAGTTTTTAAATACCGAATTTTCGAAAATCGAATATCGGATATCCGAATATGCAATATCGGATATCCACTATCCGATATCCGTTTACCGAATATCGAATATCGACTTTTCGAATTTCCGGTATCGAGTTTTTAAAAACCGAATTTTCGAAAATCGAATATCGGATATCCGAATATGCAATATCGAAAATCGGCTATCAAATATCCGATATCCAATTACCAAATATCGAAAATCAACTTTTCGATTTTCGGATATCGAGTTTTTTAATATCGAATTTTCGAAAATCGAATATCGGATATCCGAATTTGCAATACCGAATATCGGCTATCCAATATCCGATATCCGTTTACCGAATATCGAATATCGACTTTTCGAATTTCCGGTATCGAGTTTTTAAGTACCGAATTTTCGAAAATCGAATGTCGGATATCCGAATATGCAGTATCGAATATCGGCTATCCAATATCCGATATCCGATTACCGAATATCGAATATCGACTTTTCGTATTTGGGGTATCGAGTTTTTTAATATCGAATTTTCGAAAATCGAATATCGGATATCCGAATATGCAGTATCGAATATCGGCTATTCAACATCCGATATCCGTTTACCAAATATCGAATATCGACTTTTCGAATTTCCGGTATCGAGTTTTTAAATACCGAATTTTCGAAAATCGAATATCGGATATCCGAATATGCAATATCGAATATCGGCTATCCAATATCCGATATCCGTTTACCGAATATCGAATATCGACTTTTCGAATTTCCGGTATCGAGTTTTTAAATACCGAATTTTCGAAAATCGAATATCGGATATCCGAATATGCAATATCGAATATCGGCTATCCAATATCCGATATCCCATTACCGAATATCGAATATCGACTTTTCGAATTTCGGGTATCGAGTTTTTAAATATCGAATTTTCGAAAATCGAATATCGGATATCCGAATATGCAATATCGAATATCGGCTATCCAACATCCGATATCCGTTTACCGAATATCGAATATCGACTTTTCGAATTTCCGGTATCGAGTTTTTAAATACCGAATTTTCGAAAATCGAATATCGGATATGCGAATATGCAATATCGAATATCGGCTATCCAATATCCGATATCCCATTACCGAATACGAATATCGACTTTTCGAATTTCGGGTATCGAGTTTTTAAATATGGAATTTTCGAAAATCGAATATCGGATATCCGAATAAGCAATATCGAATATCGGCTATCCAATATCCGATTACCGAATATCGAATATCGACTTTTCGAATTTCCGGTTCCGAGTTTTTAAATATCGAATTTTCGAAAATCGAATATCGGATATCCGAATATGCAGTATCGAATATCGGCTATTCAACATCCGATATCCGTTTACCAAATATCGAATATCGACTTTTCGAATTTCCGGTATCGAGTTTTTAAATACCGAATTTTCGAAAATCGAATATCGGATATCCGAATATGCAATATCGAATATCGGCTATCCAATATCCGATATCCCATTACCGAATATCGAATATCGACTTTTCGAATTTCCGGTATCGAGTTTTTAAATACCGAATTTTCGAAAATCGAAAATCGGATATCCGAATAAGCAATATCGAATATCGGCTATCCAATATCCGATTACCGAATATAGAATATCGACTTTTCGAATTTCCGGTTTCGAGTTTTTAAATACCGAATTTTCGAAAATCGAATATTTGATATCCGAATATGCAATATCGAATATTTGCTATCCAATATCCGATATCCGTTTACCGAATATCGAATATTGACTTTTCGAATTTCCGGTATCGAGTTTTTAAATACCGAAATTTCGAAAATCGAATATCGGATATCCGAATATGCAATATCGGATATCGGCTATCCACTATCCGATATCCGCTTACCGAATATCGAATATCGACTTTTCGAATTTCCGGTATCGAGTTTTTAAATACCGAATTTTCGAAAATCGAATATCGGATATCCGAATATGCAATATCGAATATCGGCTATCCAATATCCGATATCCGTTTACTGAATATCGAATGTCGACTTTTCGAATTTCGGGTATCGAGTTTTTAAATATCGAATTTTCGAAAATCGAATATCGGATATCCGAATATGCAATATCGAATTCCGGCTATCTAATATCCGATATCCGTTGACCAAATATCGAATATCGACTTTTCGAATTTCCGGTATCGAGTTTTAAATACCGAATTTTCGAAAATCGAATATCGGATATCCGAATATGCAATATCGAAAATCGGCTATCCAATATCCGATATCCGTTTACTGAATATCGAATATCGACTTTTCGAATTTCCGGTATCGAGTTTTTAAATACCGAATTTTCGAAAATCGGGTATCGGATATCCGAATATGCAATATCGAATATCGGCTATCCAATATCCGATATCCGTTTACCGAATATCGAATATCGACTTTTCGAATTTCCGGTATCGAGTTTTTGAATACCGAATTTTCGAAAATCGAATATCGGATATCCGAATATGCAATATCGAATATCGGCTATCCAATATCCGATATCCGTTTACCAAATATCGAATATCGACTTTTCGAATTTCGGGTATCGAGTTTTTAAATACCGAATTTTCGAAAATCGAATATCGGATATCCGAATAAGCAATATTGAATATCGGCTATCCAATATCCGATATCTGTTTGCCGAATATCGAATATCGATTTTTCGAATTTCCGGTATCGAGTTTTTAAATACCGAATTTTCGAAAATCGAATATCGGATATCCGAATATGCAATATCGGATATCGGCTATCCACTATCCGATATCCGTTTACCGAATTTCGAATATCGACTTTTCGAATTTCCGGTATCGAGTTTTTAAAAACCGAATTTTCGAAAATCGAATATCGGATATCCGAATATGCAATATCGAAAATCGGCTATCAAATATCCGATATCCAATTACCAAATATCGAAAATCAACTTTTCGATTTTCGGATATCGAGTTTTTTAATATCGAATTTTCGAAAATCGAATATCGGATATCCGAATATGCAATACCGAATATCGGCTATCCAATATCCGATATCCGTTAACCGAATATCGAATATCGACTTTTCGAATTTCCGGTATCGAGTTTCTAAATACCGAATTTTCGAAAATCGAATGTCGGATATCCGAATATGCAGTATCGAATATCGGCTATCCAATATCCGATATCCGATTACCGAATATCGAATATCGACTTTTCGAATTTCCGGCTTCGAGTTTTTAAATACCGAATTTTCGAAAATCGAATATCGGATATCCGAATATGCAATATCGAATAGCGGCTATCCAATATCCGATATCCCATTACCGAATATCGAATATCGACTTTTCGAATTTCCGGTATCGAGTTTTTAAATACCGAATTTTCGAAAATCGTATATCGGATATCCGAATATGCAATATCGAATATCGGCTATCCAATATCCGATATCCCAATATCGAATATCGACTTTTCGAATTTCGGGTATCGAGTTTTTAAATATCGAATTTTCGAAAATCGAATATCGGATATCCGAATATGCAATATCGAATATCGGCTATCCAACATCCGATATCCGCTTACCGAATATCGAATATCGACTTTTCGAATTTCCGGTATCGAGTTTTTAAATACCGAATTTTCGAAAATCGAATATCGAATATCCGAATATGCAATATCGAATATCGGCTGTCCAATATCCGATATCCCATTACCGAATATCGAATATCGACTTTTCGAATTTCGGGTATCGAGTTTTTAAATATGGAATTTTCGAAAATCGAATATCGGATATCCGAATAAGCAATATCGAATATCGGCTATCCAATGTCCGATTACCGAATATAGAATATCGACTTTTCGAATTTCCGGTTTCGAGTTTTTAAATACCGAATTTTCGAAAATCGAATATTTGATATCCGAATATGCAATATCGAATATTTGCTATCCAATATCCGATATCCGTTTACCGAATATCGAATATTGACTTTTCGAATTTCCGGTATCGAGTTTTTAAATACCGAAATTTCGAAAATCGAATATCGGATATCCGAATATGCAATATCGGATATCGGCTATCCACTATCCGATATCCGCTTACCGAATATCGAATATCGACTTTTCGAATTTCCGGTATCGAGTTTTTAAATACCGAATTTTCGAAAATCGAATATCGGATATCCGAATATGCAATATCGAATATCGGCTATCCAATATCCGATATCCGTTTACTGAATATCGAATATCGACTTTTCGAATTTCCGGTATCGAGTTTTTAAAAACCGAATTTTCGAAAATTGAATATCGGATATCCGAATATGCAATATCGAAAATCGGCTATCCAATATCCGATATCCGTTTACTGAATATCGAATATCGACTTTTCGAATTTCCGGTATCGAGTTTTTGAATACCGAATTTTCGAAAATCGGGTATCGGATATCCGAATATGCAATATCGAATATCGGCTATCCAATATCCTATATCCGTTTACCGAATATCGAATATCGACTTTTCGAATTTCCGGTATCGAGTTTTTAAAACCGAATTTTCGAAAATCGAATATCGGATATCCGAATATGCAATATCGAAAATCGGCTATCAAATATCCGATATCCAATTACCAAATATCGAAAATCAACTTTTCGATTTTCGGATATCGAGTTTTTTAATATCGAATTTTCGAAAATCGAATATCGGATATCCGAATTTGCAATACCGAATATCGGCTATCCAATATCCAATATCCGATATCCGATTACCGAATCTCGACTTTTCGACTTTCCGGTAACGAGTTTTTAAACACCGAATTTTCGAAAATCGAATATTGGATATCCGAATATGCAATATCGAATGTCGGCTATCAAATATCCGATATCCAATTACCGAATATCGAATATCGACTTTTCGAATTTCCGGTATCGAGTTTTTGAATACCGAATTTTCGAAAATCGAATATCGGATATCCGAATATGCAATATCGAATATCGGCTATCCAATATCCGATATCCGTTTACCAAATATCGAATATCGACTTTTCGAATTTCGGGTATCGAGTTTTTAAATACCGAATTTTCGAAAATCGAATATCGGATATCCGAATAAGCAATATTGAATATCGGCTATCCAATATCCGATATCTGTTTGCCGAATATCGAATATCGATTTTTCGAATTTCCGGTATCGAGTGTTTAAATACCGAATTTTCGAAAATCGAATATCGGATATCCGAATATGCAATATCGGATATCGGCTATCCACTATCCGATATCCGTTTACCGAATATCGAATATCGACTTTTCGAATTTCCGGTATCGAGTTTTTAAATACCGAATTTTCGAAAATCAAATATCGGATATCCGAATAAGCAATATTGAATATCGGCTATTCAACATCCGATATTCGTTTACCAAATATCGAATATCGACTTTTCGAATTTCCGGTATCGAGTTTTTAAATACCGAATTTTCGAAAATCGAATATCGGATATCCGAATATGCAATATCGAATATCGGCTATCCAATATCCGATATCCGTTTACCGAATATCGAATATCGACTTTTCGAATTTCCGGTATCGAGTTTTTAAATACCGAATTTTCGAAAATCGAATATCGGATATCCGAATATGCAATATCGAATATCGGCTATCCAATATCCGATATCCCATTACAGAATATCGAATATCGACTTTTCGAATTTCGGGTATCGAGTTTTTAAATATCGAATTTTCGAAAATCGAATATCGGATATCCGAATATGCAATATCAAATATCGGCTATCCAACATCCGATATCCGTTTACCGAATATCGAATATCGACTTTTCGAATTTCCGGTATCGAGTTTTTAAATACCGAATTTTCGAAAATCGAATATCGGATATGCGAATATGCAATATCGAATATCGGCTATCCAATATCAAATATCCCATTACCGAATACGAATATCGACTTTTCGAATTTCGGGTATCGAGTTTTTAAATATGGAATTTTCGAAAATCGAATATCGGATATCCGAATAAGCAATATCGAATATCGGCTATCCAATATCCGATTACCGAATATCGAATATCGACTTTTCGAATTTCCGGTTCCGAGTTTTTAAATATGGAATTTTCGAAAATCGAATATCGGATATCCGAATATGCAGTATCGAATATCGGCTATTCAACATCCGATATCCGTTTACCAAATATCGAATATCGACTTTTCGAATTTCCGGTATCGAGTTTTTAAATACCGAATTTTCGAAAATCGAATATCGGATATCCGAATATGCAATATCGAATATCGGCTATCCAATATCCGATATCCCATTACCGAATATCGAATATCGACTTTTCGAATTTCCGGTATCGAGTTTTTAAATACCGAATTTTCGAAAATCGAAAATCGGATATCCGAATAAGCAATATCGAATATCGGCTATCCAATATCCGATTACCGAATATAGAATATCGACTTTTCGAATTTCCGGTTTCGAGTTTTTAAATACCGAATTTTCGAAAATCGAATATTTGATATCCGAATATGCAATATCGAATATTTGCTATCCACTATCCGATATCCGCTTACCGAATATCGAATATCGACTTTTCGAATTTCCGGTATCGAGTTTTTAAATACCGAATTTTCGAAAATCGAATATCGGATATCCGAATATGCAATATCGAATATCGGCTATCCAATATCCGATATCCGTTTACTGAATATCGAATATCGACTTTTCGAATTTCCGGTATCGAGTTTTTAAAAACCGAATTTTCGAAAATCGAATATCGGATATCCGAATATGCAATATCGAAAATCGGCTATCCAATATCCGATATCCGTTTACTGAATATCGAATATCGACTTTTCGAATTTCCGGTATCGAGTTTTTAAATACCGAATTTTCGAAAATCGGGTATCGGATATCCGAATATGCAATATCGAATATCGGCTATCCAATATCCGATATCCGTTTACCGAATATCGAATATCGACTTTTCGAATTTCCGGTATCGAGTTTTTAAAAACCGAATTTTCGAAAATCGAATATCGGATATCCGAATATGCAATATCGAAAATCGGCTATCAAATATCCGATATCCAATTACCAAATATCGAAAATCAACTTTTCGATTTTCGGATATCGAGTTTTTTAATATCGAATTTTCGAAAATCGAATATCGGATATCCGAATTTGCAATACCGAATATCGGCTATCCAATATCCAACATCCGATATCCGATTACCGAATCTCGACTTTTCGACTTTCCGGTAACGAGTTTTTAAACACCGAATTTTCGAAAATCGAATATTGGATATCCGAATATGCAATATCGAATGTCGGCTATCAAATATCCGATATCCAATTACCGAATATCGAATATCGACTTTTCGAATTTCCGGTATCGAGTTTTTGAATACCGAATTTTCGAAAATCGAATATCGGATATCCGAATATGCAATATCGAATATCGGCTATCCAATATCCGATATCCGTTTACCAAATATCGAATATCGACTTTTCGAATTTCAGGTATCGAGTTTTTAAATACCGAATTTTCGAAAATCGAATATCGGATATCCGAATAAGCAATATTGAATATCGGCTATCCAATATCCGATATCTGTTTGCCGAATATCGAATATCGATTTTTCGAATTTCCGGTATCGAGTTTTTAAATACCGAATTTTCGAAAATCAAATATCGGATATCCGAATATGCAATATCGGATATCGGCTATCCACTATCCGATATCCGTTTACCGAATATCGAATATCGACTTTTCGACTTTCCGGTAACGAGTTTTTAAACACCGAATTTTCGAAAATCGAATATTGGATATCCGAATATGCAATATCGAATGTCGGCTATCAAATATCCGATATCCAATTACCGAATATCGAATATCGACTTTTCGAATTTCCGGTATCGAGTTTTTGAATACCGAATTTTCGAAAATCGAATATCGGATATCCGAATATGCAATATCGAATATCGGCTATCCAATATCCGATATCCGTTTACCAAATATCGAATATCGACTTTTCGAATTTCGGGTATCGAGTTTTTAAATACCGAATTTTCGAAAATCGAATATCGGATATCCGAATAAGCAATATTGAATATCGGCTATCCAATATCCGATATCTGTTTGCCGAATATCGAATATCGATTTTTCGAATTTCCGGTATCGAGTGTTTAAATACCGAATTTTCGAAAATCGAATATCGGATATCCGAATATGCAATATCGGATATCGGCTATCCACTATCCGATATCCGTTTACCGAATATCGAATATCGACTTTTCGAATTTCCGGTATCGAGTTTTTAAATACCGAATTTTCGAAAATCAAATATCGGATATCCGAATAAGCAATATTGAATATCGGCTATTCAACATCCGATATTCGTTTACCAAATATCGAATATCGACTTTTCGAATTTCCGGTATCGAGTTTTTAAATACCGAATTTTCGAAAATCGAATATCGGATATCCGAATATGCAATATCGAATATCGGCTATCCAATATCCGATATCCGTTTACCGAATATCGAATATCGACTTTTCGAATTTCCGGTATCGAGTTTTTAAATACCGAATTTTCGAAAATCGAATATCGGATATCCGAATATGCAATATCGAATATCGGCTATCCAATATCCGATATCCCATTACAGAATATCGAATATCGACTTTTCGAATTTCGGGTATCGAGTTTTTAAATATCGAATTTTCGAAAATCGAATATCGGATATCCGAATATGCAATATCAAATATCGGCTATCCAACATCCGATATCCGTTTACCGAATATCGAATATCGACTTTTCGAATTTCCGGTATCGAGTTTTTAAATACCGAATTTTCGAAAATCGAATATCGGATATGCGAATATGCAATATCGAATATCGGCTATCCAATATCAAATATCCCATTACCGAATACGAATATCGACTTTTCGAATTTCGGGTATCGAGTTTTTAAATATGGAATTTTCGAAAATCGAATATCGGATATCCGAATAAGCAATATCGAATATCGGCTATCCAATATCCGATTACCGAATATCGAATATCGACTTTTCGAATTTCCGGTTCCGAGTTTTTAAATATGGAATTTTCGAAAATCGAATATCGGATATCCGAATATGCAGTATCGAATATCGGCTATTCAACATCCGATATCCGTTTACCAAATATCGAATATCGACTTTTCGAATTTCCGGTATCGAGTTTTTAAATACCGAATTTTCGAAAATCGAATATCGGATATCCGAATATGCAATATCGAATATCGGCTATCCAATATCCGATATCCCATTACCGAATATCGAATATCGACTTTTCGAATTTCCGGTATCGAGTTTTTAAATACCGAATTTTCGAAAATCGAAAATCGGATATCCGAATAAGCAATATCGAATATCGGCTATCCAATATCCGATTACCGAATATAGAATATCGACTTTTCGAATTTCCGGTTTCGAGTTTTTAAATACCGAATTTTCGAAAATCGAATATTTGATATCCGAATATGCAATATCGAATATTTGCTATCCACTATCCGATATCCGCTTACCGAATATCGAATATCGACTTTTCGAATTTCCGGTATCGAGTTTTTAAATACCGAATTTTCGAAAATCGAATATCGGATATCCGAATATGCAATATCGAATATCGGCTATCCAATATCCGATATCCGTTTACTGAATATCGAATATCGACTTTTCGAATTTCCGGTATCGAGTTTTTAAAAACCGAATTTTCGAAAATCGAATATCGGATATCCGAATATGCAATATCGAAAATCGGCTATCCAATATCCGATATCCGTTTACTGAATATCGAATATCGACTTTTCGAATTTCCGGTATCGAGTTTTTAAATACCGAATTTTCGAAAATCGGGTATCGGATATCCGAATATGCAATATCGAATATCGGCTATCCAATATCCGATATCCGTTTACCGAATATCGAATATCGACTTTTCGAATTTCCGGTATCGAGTTTTTAAAAACCGAATTTTCGAAAATCGAATATCGGATATCCGAATATGCAATATCGAAAATCGGCTATCAAATATCCGATATCCAATTACCAAATATCGAAAATCAACTTTTCGATTTTCGGATATCGAGTTTTTTAATATCGAATTTTCGAAAATCGAATATCGGATATCCGAATTTGCAATACCGA
Source organism: Agrotis clavis (assembly GCA_954870645.1). NCBI lineage: Eukaryota > Metazoa > Arthropoda > Insecta > Lepidoptera > Noctuidae > Agrotis > Agrotis clavis. The sequence goes on from OX940918.1 coordinate 135,776, forward strand.
ATATCGGCTATCCAATATCCAACATCCGATATCCGATTACCGAATCTCGACTTTTCGACTTTCCGGTAACGAGTTTTTAAACACCGAATTTTCGAAAATCGAATATTGGATATCCGAATATGCAATATCGAATGTCGGCTATCAAATATCCGATATCCAATTACCGAATATCGAATATCGACTTTTCGAATTTCCGGTATCGAGTTTTTGAATACCGAATTTTCGAAAATCGAATATCGGATATCCGAATATGCAATATCGAATATCGGCTATCCAATATCCGATATCCGTTTACCAAATATCGAATATCGACTTTTCGAATTTCAGGTATCGAGTTTTTAAATACCGAATTTTCGAAAATCGAATATCGGATATCCGAATAAGCAATATTGAATATCGGCTATCCAATATCCGATATCTGTTTGCCGAATATCGAATATCGATTTTTCGAATTTCCGGTATCGAGTTTTTAAATACCGAATTTTCGAAAATCAAATATCGGATATCCGAATATGCAATATCGGATATCGGCTATCCACTATCCGATATCCGTTTACCGAATATCGAATATCGACTTTTCGAATTTCCGGTATCGAGTTTTTAAAAACCGAATTTTCGAAAATCGAATATCGGATATCCGAATATGCAATATCGAAAATCGGCTATCAAATATCCGATATCCAATTACCAAATATCGAAAATCAACTTTTCGATTTTCGGATATCGAGTTTTTTAATATCGAATTTTCGAAAATCGAATATCGGATATCCGAATTTGCAATACCGAATATCGGCTATCCAATATCCGATATCCGTTTACCGAATATCGAATATCGACTTTTCGAATTTCCGGTATCGAGTTTTTAAGTACCGAATTTTCGAAAATCGAATGTCGGATATCCGAATATGCAGTATCGAATATCGGCTATCCAATATCCGATATCCGATTACCGAATATCGAATATCGACTTTTCGTATTTGGGGTATCGAGTTTTTTAATATCGAATTTTCGAAAATCGAATATCGGATATCCGAATATGCAGTATCGAATATCGGCTATTCAACATCCGATATCCGTTTACCAAATATCGAATATCGACTTTTCGAATTTCCGGTATCGAGTTTTTAAATACCGAATTTTCGAAAATCGGATATCGGATATCCGAATATGCAATATCGAATATCGGCTATCCAATATCCGATATCCGTTTACCGAATATCGAATATCGACTTTTCGAATTTCCGGTATCGAGTTTTTAAGTACCGAATTTTCGAAAATCGAATGTCGGATATCCGAATATGCAGTATCGAATATCGGCTATCCAATATCCGATATCCGATTACCGAATATCGAATATCGACTTTTCGTATTTGGGGTATCGAGTTTTTTAATATCGAATTTTCGAAAATCGAATATCGGATATCCGAATATGCAGTATCGAATATCGGCTATTCAACATCCGATATCCGTTTACCAAATATCGAATATCGACTTTTCGAATTTCCGGTATCGAATTTTTAAATACCGAATTTTCGAAAATCGAATATCGGATATCCGAATATGCAATATCGAATATCGGCTATCCAATATCCGATATCCGTTTACCGAATATCGAATATCGACTTTTCGAATTTCCGGTATCGAGTTTTTAAATACCGAATTTTCGAAAATCGAATATCGGATATCCGAATATGCAATATCGAATATCGGCTATCCAATATCCGATATCCCTTTACCGAATATCGAATATCGACTTTTCGAATTTCGGGTATCGAGTTTTTAAATATCGAATTTTCGAAAATCGAATATCGGATATCCGAATATGCAATATCGAATATCGGCTATCCAACATCCGATATCCGTTTACCGAATATCGAATATCGACTTTTCGAATTTCCGGTATCGAGTTTTTAAATACCGAATTTTCGAAAATCGAATATCGGATATGCGAATATGCAATATCGAATATCGGCTATCCAATATCCGATATCCCATTACCGAATACGAATATCGACTTTTCGAATTTCGGGTATCGAGTTTTTAAATATGGAATTTTCGAAAATCGAATATCGGATATCCGAATAAGCAATATCGAATATCGGCTATCCAATATCCGATTACCGAATATCGAATATCGACTTTTCGAATTTCCGGTTTCGAGTTTTTAAATATCGAATTTTCGAAAATCGAATATCGGATATCCGAATATGCAGTATCGAATATCGGCTATTCAACATCCGATATCCGTTTACCAAATATCGAATATCGACTTTTCGAATTTCCGGTATCGAGTTTTTAAATACCGAATTTTCGAAAATCGAATATCGGATATCCGAATATGCAATATCGAATATCGGCTATCCAATATCCGATATCCCATTACCGAATATCGAATATCGACTTTTCGAATTTCCGGTATCGAGTTTTTAAATACCGAATTTTCGAAAATCGAAAATCGGATATCCGAATATGCAATATCGAATATCGGCTATCCAATATCCGATATCCGTTTACCAAATATCGAATATCGACTTTTCGAATTTCCGGTATCGAGTTTTTGAATACCGAATTTTAAAAAATCGAATATCGGATATCCGAATATGCAATATCGAATATCGGCTATAGAATATCCGACATCCAATTACCGAATATATAGTATCGACTTTTCGAATTTCGGGTAACGAGTTTTTAAATACCGAATTTTCGAAAATCGAATATCGGATATCCGAATATGCAATATCGAATATCGGCTATCCAATATCTGATATCCGTTTACCAAATATCGAATATCGACTTTTCGAATTTCCGGTATCGAGTTTTTGAATACCAAATTTTAAAAAATCGAATATCGGATATCCGAATATGCAATATCGAATATCGGCTATCCAATATCCGATATCCGTTTACTGAATATCGAATATCGATTTTCGAATTTCCGGTATCGAGTTTTTAAATACCGAATTTTCGAAAATCGGGTATCGGATATTCGAATATGCAATATCGAATATCGGCTATCCAATATCCGATATCCGTTTACCGAATATCGATTATCGACTTTTCGAATTTCCGGTATAGAGTATTTAAATACCGAATTTTCGAAAATCGAATATCGGATATCCGAATATACAATATCGAATATCGGCTATCCAATATCCGATATCCGTATCCAGAATATCGAATGTCGACTTTTCGAATTTCGGGTATCGAGTTTTTAAATATCGAATTTTCGAAAATCGAATATCGGATATCCGAATATGCAATATCAAATATCGGCTATCCAATATCCGATATCCGATTACCGAATCTCGACTTTTCGACTTTCCGGTAACGAGTTTTTAAACACCGAATTTTCGAAAATCGAATATTGGATATCCGAATATGCAATATCGAATGTCGGCTATCAAATATCCGATATCCAATTACCGAATATCGAATATCGACTTTTCGAATTTCCGGTTTCGAGTTTTTAAATACCGAATTTTCGAAAATCGAATATTTGATATCCGAATATGCAATATCGAATATTTGCTATCCAATATCCGATATCCGTTTACCGAATATCGAATATTGACTTTTCGAATTTCCGGTATCGAGTTTTTAAATACCGAAATTTCGAAAATCGAATATCGGATATCCGAATATGCAATATCGGATATCGGCTATCCACTATCCGATATCCGTTTACCGAATATCGAATATCGACTTTTCGAATTTCCGGTATCGAGTTTTTAAATACCGAATTTTCGAAAATCAAATATCGGATATCCGAATATGCAATATTGAATATCGGCTATCCAATATCCGATATCCGTTTACTGAATATCGAATATCGACTTTTCGAATTTCCGGTATCGAGTTTTTAAAAACCGAATTTTCGAAAACCGAATTTTCGAAAATCGAATATCGGATATCCGAATATGCAATATCGAATATCGACTTTTCGAATTTCGGGTATCGAGTTTTTAAATATGGAATTTTCGAAAATCGAATATCGGATATCCGAATAAGCAATATCGAATATCGGCTATCCAATATCCGATATCCGATTACCGAATATCGAATATCGACTTTTCGAATTTCCGGCTTCGAGTTTTTAAATATCGAATTTTCGAAAATCGAATATCGGATATCCGAATATGCAGTATCGAATATCGGCTATTCAACATCCGATATCCGTTTACCAAATATCGAATATCGACTTTTCGAATTTCCGGTATCGAGTTTTTAAATACCGAATTTTCGAAAATCGGATATCCGAATATGCAATATCGAATATCGGCTATCCAATATCCGATATCCCATTACCGAATATCGAATATCGACTTTTCGAATTTCCGGTATCGAGTTTTTAAATACCGAATTTTCGAAAATCGGGTATCGGATATTCGAATATGCAATATCGAATATCGGCTATCCAATATCCGATATCCGTTTACCGAATATCGATTATCGACTTTTCGAATTTCCGGTATAGAGTATTTAAATACCGAATTTTCGAAAATCGAATATCGGATATCCGAATATACAATATCGAATATCGGCTATCCAATATCCGATATCCGTATCCAGAATATCGAATGTCGACTTTTCGAATTTCGGGTATCGAGTTTTTAAATATCGAATTTTCGAAAATCGAATATCGGATATCCGAATATGCAATATCAAATACCGGCTATCTAATATCCGATATCCGTTTACCAAATATCGAATATCGACTTTTCGAATTTCCGGTATCGAGTTTTAAATACCGAATTTTCGAAAATCGAATATCGGATATCCGAATATGCAATATCGAATATCGGCTATCCAATATCCGATATCCGATTACCGAATCTCGACTTTTCGACTTTCCGGTAACGAGTTTTTAAACACCGAATTTTCGAAAATCGAATATTGGATATCCGAATATGCAATATCGAATGTCGGCTATCAAATATCCGATATCCAATTACCGAATATCGAATATCGACTTTTCGAATTTCCGGTATCGAGTTTTTGAATACCGAATTTTCGAAAATCGAATATTTGATATCCGAATATGCAATATCGAATATTTGCTATCCACTATCCGATATCCGCTTACCGAATATCGAATATCGACTTTTCGAATTTCCGGTATCGAGTTTTTAAATACCGAATTTTCGAAAATCGAATATCGGATATCCGAATATGCAATATCGAATATCGGCTATCCAATATCCGATATCCGTTTACTGAATATCGAATATCGACTTTTCGAATTTCCGGTATCGAGTTTTTAAAAACCGAATTTTCGAAAATCGAATATCGGATATCCGAATATGCAATATCGAAAATCGGCTATCCAATATCCGATATCCGTTTACTGAATATCGAATATCGACTTTTCGAATTTCCGGTATCGAGTTTTTAAATACCGAATTTTCGAAAATCGGGTATCGGATATCCGAATATGCAATATCGAATATCGGCTATCCAATATCCGATATCCGTTTACCGAATATCGAATATCGACTTTTCGAATTTCCGGTATCGAGTTTTTAAAAACCGAATTTTCGAAAATCGAATATCGGATATCCGAATATGCAATATCGAAAATCGGCTATCAAATATCCGATATCCAATTACCAAATATCGAAAATCAACTTTTCGATTTTCGGATATCGAGTTTTTTAATATCGAATTTTCGAAAATCGAATATCGGATATCCGAATTTGCAATACCGAATATCGGCTATCCAATATCCAACATCCGATATCCGATTACCGAATCTCGACTTTTCGACTTTCCGGTAACGAGTTTTTAAACACCGAATTTTCGAAAATCGAATATTGGATATCCGAATATGCAATATCGAATGTCGGCTATCAAATATCCGATATCCAATTACCGAATATCGAATATCGACTTTTCGAATTTCCGGTATCGAGTTTTTGAATACCGAATTTTCGAAAATCGAATATCGGATATCCGAATATGCAATATCGAATATCGGCTATCCAATATCCGATATCCGTTTACCAAATATCGAATATCGACTTTTCGAATTTCAGGTATCGAGTTTTTAAATACCGAATTTTCGAAAATCGAATATCGGATATCCGAATAAGCAATATTGAATATCGGCTATCCAATATCCGATATCTGTTTGCCGAATATCGAATATCGATTTTTCGAATTTCCGGTATCGAGTTTTTAAATACCGAATTTTCGAAAATCAAATATCGGATATCCGAATATGCAATATCGGATATCGGCTATCCACTATCCGATATCCGTTTACCGAATATCGAATATCGACTTTTCGAATTTCCGGTATCGAGTTTTTAAAAACCGAATTTTCGAAAATCGAATATCGGATATCCGAATATGCAATATCGAAAATCGGCTATCAAATATCCGATATCCAATTACCAAATATCGAAAATCAACTTTTCGATTTTCGGATATCGAGTTTTTTAATATCGAATTTTCGAAAATCGAATATCGGATATCCGAATTTGCAATACCGAATATCGGCTATCCAATATCCGATATCCGTTTACCGAATATCGAATATCGACTTTTCGAATTTCCGGTATCGAGTTTTTAAGTACCGAATTTTCGAAAATCGAATGTCGGATATCCGAATATGCAGTATCGAATATCGGCTATCCAATATCCGATATCCGATTACCGAATATCGAATATCGACTTTTCGTATTTGGGGTATCGAGTTTTTTAATATCGAATTTTCGAAAATCGAATATCGGATATCCGAATATGCAGTATCGAATATCGGCTATTCAACATCCGATATCCGTTTACCAAATATCGAATATCGACTTTTCGAATTTCCGGTATCGAGTTTTTAAATACCGAATTTTCGAAAATCGGATATCGGATATCCGAATATGCAATATCGAATATCGGCTATCCAATATCCGATATCCGTTTACCGAATATCGAATATCGACTTTTCGAATTTCCGGTATCGAGTTTTTAAGTACCGAATTTTCGAAAATCGAATGTCGGATATCCGAATATGCAGTATCGAATATCGGCTATCCAATATCCGATATCCGATTACCGAATATCGAATATCGACTTTTCGTATTTGGGGTATCGAGTTTTTTAATATCGAATTTTCGAAAATCGAATATCGGATATCCGAATATGCAGTATCGAATATCGGCTATTCAACATCCGATATCCGTTTACCAAATATCGAATATCGACTTTTCGAATTTCCGGTATCGAATTTTTAAATACCGAATTTTCGAAAATCGAATATCGGATATCCGAATATGCAATATCGAATATCGGCTATCCAATATCCGATATCCGTTTACCGAATATCGAATATCGACTTTTCGAATTTCCGGTATCGAGTTTTTAAATACCGAATTTTCGAAAATCGAATATCGGATATCCGAATATGCAATATCGAATATCGGCTATCCAATATCCGATATCCCTTTACCGAATATCGAATATCGACTTTTCGAATTTCGGGTATCGAGTTTTTAAATATCGAATTTTCGAAAATCGAATATCGGATATCCGAATATGCAATATCGAATATCGGCTATCCAACATCCGATATCCGTTTACCGAATATCGAATATCGACTTTTCGAATTTCCGGTATCGAGTTTTTAAATACCGAATTTTCGAAAATCGAATATCGGATATGCGAATATGCAATATCGAATATCGGCTATCCAATATCCGATATCCCATTACCGAATACGAATATCGACTTTTCGAATTTCGGGTATCGAGTTTTTAAATATGGAATTTTCGAAAATCGAATATCGGATATCCGAATAAGCAATATCGAATATCGGCTATCCAATATCCGATTACCGAATATCGAATATCGACTTTTCGAATTTCCGGTTTCGAGTTTTTAAATATCGAATTTTCGAAAATCGAATATCGGATATCCGAATATGCAGTATCGAATATCGGCTATTCAACATCCGATATCCGTTTACCAAATATCGAATATCGACTTTTCGAATTTCCGGTATCGAGTTTTTAAATACCGAATTTTCGAAAATCGAATATCGGATATCCGAATATGCAATATCGAATATCGGCTATCCAATATCCGATATCCCATTACCGAATATCGAATATCGACTTTTCGAATTTCCGGTATCGAGTTTTTAAATACCGAATTTTCGAAAATCGAAAATCGGATATCCGAATATGCAATATCGAATATCGGCTATCCAATATCCGATATCCGTTTACCAAATATCGAATATCGACTTTTCGAATTTCCGGTATCGAGTTTTTGAATACCGAATTTTAAAAAATCGAATATCGGATATCCGAATATGCAATATCGAATATCGGCTATAGAATATCCGACATCCAATTACCGAATATATAGTATCGACTTTTCGAATTTCGGGTAACGAGTTTTTAAATACCGAATTTTCGAAAATCGAATATCGGATATCCGAATATGCAATATCGAATATCGGCTATCCAATATCTGATATCCGTTTACCAAATATCGAATATCGACTTTTCGAATTTCCGGTATCGAGTTTTTGAATACCAAATTTTAAAAAATCGAATATCGGATATCCGAATATGCAATATCGAATATCGGCTATCCAATATCCGATATCCGTTTACTGAATATCGAATATCGATTTTCGAATTTCCGGTATCGAGTTTTTAAATACCGAATTTTCGAAAATCGGGTATCGGATATTCGAATATGCAATATCGAATATCGGCTATCCAATATCCGATATCCGTTTACCGAATATCGATTATCGACTTTTCGAATTTCCGGTATAGAGTATTTAAATACCGAATTTTCGAAAATCGAATATCGGATATCCGAATATACAATATCGAATATCGGCTATCCAATATCCGATATCCGTATCCAGAATATCGAATGTCGACTTTTCGAATTTCGGGTATCGAGTTTTTAAATATCGAATTTTCGAAAATCGAATATCGGATATCCGAATATGCAATATCAAATATCGGCTATCCAATATCCGATATCCGATTACCGAATCTCGACTTTTCGACTTTCCGGTAACGAGTTTTTAAACACCGAATTTTCGAAAATCGAATATTGGATATCCGAATATGCAATATCGAATGTCGGCTATCAAATATCCGATATCCAATTACCGAATATCGAATATCGACTTTTCGAATTTCCGGTTTCGAGTTTTTAAATACCGAATTTTCGAAAATCGAATATTTGATATCCGAATATGCAATATCGAATATTTGCTATCCAATATCCGATATCCGTTTACCGAATATCGAATATTGACTTTTCGAATTTCCGGTATCGAGTTTTTAAATACCGAAATTTCGAAAATCGAATATCGGATATCCGAATATGCAATATCGGATATCGGCTATCCACTATCCGATATCCGTTTACCGAATATCGAATATCGACTTTTCGAATTTCCGGTATCGAGTTTTTAAATACCGAATTTTCGAAAATCAAATATCGGATATCCGAATATGCAATATTGAATATCGGCTATCCAATATCCGATATCCGTTTACTGAATATCGAATATCGACTTTTCGAATTTCCGGTATCGAGTTTTTAAAAACCGAATTTTCGAAAACCGAATTTTCGAAAATCGAATATCGGATATCCGAATATGCAATATCGAATATCGACTTTTCGAATTTCGGGTATCGAGTTTTTAAATATGGAATTTTCGAAAATCGAATATCGGATATCCGAATAAGCAATATCGAATATCGGCTATCCAATATCCGATATCCGATTACCGAATATCGAATATCGACTTTTCGAATTTCCGGCTTCGAGTTTTTAAATATCGAATTTTCGAAAATCGAATATCGGATATCCGAATATGCAGTATCGAATATCGGCTATTCAACATCCGATATCCGTTTACCAAATATCGAATATCGACTTTTCGAATTTCCGGTATCGAGTTTTTAAATACCGAATTTTCGAAAATCGGATATCCGAATATGCAATATCGAATATCGGCTATCCAATATCCGATATCCCATTACCGAATATCGAATATCGACTTTTCGAATTTCCGGTATCGAGTTTTTAAATACCGAATTTTCGAAAATCGGGTATCGGATATTCGAATATGCAATATCGAATATCGGCTATCCAATATCCGATATCCGTTTACCGAATATCGATTATCGACTTTTCGAATTTCCGGTATAGAGTATTTAAATACCGAATTTTCGAAAATCGAATATCGGATATCCGAATATACAATATCGAATATCGGCTATCCAATATCCGATATCCGTATCCAGAATATCGAATGTCGACTTTTCGAATTTCGGGTATCGAGTTTTTAAATATCGAATTTTCGAAAATCGAATATCGGATATCCGAATATGCAATATCAAATACCGGCTATCTAATATCCGATATCCGTTTACCAAATATCGAATATCGACTTTTCGAATTTCCGGTATCGAGTTTTAAATACCGAATTTTCGAAAATCGAATATCGGATATCCGAATATGCAATATCGAATATCGGCTATCCAATATCCGATATCCGATTACCGAATCTCGACTTTTCGACTTTCCGGTAACGAGTTTTTAAACACCGAATTTTCGAAAATCGAATATTGGATATCCGAATATGCAATATCGAATGTCGGCTATCAAATATCCGATATCCAATTACCGAATATCGAATATCGACTTTTCGAATTTCCGGTATCGAGTTTTTGAATACCGAATTTTCGAAAATCGAATATCGGATATCCGAATATGCAATATCGAATATCGGCTATCCAATATCCGATATCCCATTACCGAATATCGAATATCGACTTTTCGAATTTCGGGTATCGAGTTTTTAAATATCGAATTTTCGAAAATCGAATATCGGATATCCGAATATGCAATATCGAATATCGGCTATCCAACATCCGATATCCGTTTACCGAATATCGAATATCGACTTTTCGAATTTCTGGTATCGAGTTTTTAAATACCGAATTTTCGAAAATCGAATATCGGATATCCGAATATGCAATATCGAATATCGGCTATCCAATATCCGATATCCCATTACCGAATATCGAATATCGACTTTTCGAATTTCGGGTATCGAGTTTTTGAATACCGAATTTTAAAAAATCGAATATCGGATATCCGAATATGCAATATCGAATATCGGCTATAGAATATCCGACATCCAATTACCGAATATATAGTATCGACTTTTCGAATTTCGGGTAACGAGTTTTTAAATACCGAATTTTCGAAAATCGAATATCGGATATCCGAATATGCAATATCGAATATCGGCTATCCAATATCTGATATCCGTTTACCAAATATCGAATATCGACTTTTCGAATTTCCGGTATCGAGTTTTTAAATATGGAATTTTCGAAAATCGAATATCGGATATCCGAATAAGCAATATCGAATATCGGCTATCCAATATCCGATTACCGAATATCGAATATCGACTTTTCGAATTTCCGGTATCGAGTTTTTAAAAACCGAATTTTCGAAAACCGAATTTTCGAAAATCGAATATCGGATATCCGAATATGCAATATCGAATATCGACTTTTCGAATTTCGGGTATCGAGTTTTTAAATATGGAATTTTCGAAAATCGAATATCGGATATCCGAATAAGCAATATCGAATATCGGCTATCCAATATCCGATATCCGATTACCGAATATCGAATATCGACTTTTCGAATTTCCGGCTTCGAGTTTTTAAATATCGAATTTTCGAAAATCGAATATCGGATATCCGAATATGCAGTATCGAATATCGGCTATTCAACATCCGATATCCGTTTACCAAATATCGAATATCGACTTTTCGAATTTCCGGTATCGAGTTTTTAAATACCGAATTTTCGAAAATCGAATATCGGATATCCGAATATGCAATATCGAATATCGGCTATCCAATATCCGATATCCCATTACCGAATATCGAATATCGACTTTTCGAATTTCCGGTATCGAGTTTTTAAATACCGAATTTTCGAAAATCGGGTATCGGATATTCGAATATGCAATATCGAATATCGGCTATCCAATATCCGATATCCGTTTACCGAATATCGATTATCGACTTTTCGAATTTCCGGTATAGAGTATTTAAATACCGAATTTTCGAAAATCGAATATCGGATATCCGAATATACAATATCGAATATCGGCTATCCAATATCCGATATCCGTATCCAGAATATCGAATGTCGACTTTTCGAATTTCGGGTATCGAGTTTTTAAATATCGAATTTTCGAAAATCGAATATCGGATATCCGAATATGCAATATCAAATACCGGCTATCTAATATCCGATATCCGTTTACCAAATATCGAATATCGACTTTTCGAATTTCCGGTATCGAGTTTTAAATACCGAATTTTCGAAAATCGAATATCGGATATCCGAATATGCAATATCGAATATCGGCTATCCAATATCCGATATCCGATTACCGAATCTCGACTTTTCGACTTTCCGGTAACGAGTTTTTAAACACCGAATTTTCGAAAATCGAATATTGGATATCCGAATATGCAATATCGAATGTCGGCTATCAAATATCCGATATCCAATTACCGAATATCGAATATCGACTTTTCGAATTTCCGGTATCGAGTTTTTGAATACCGAATTTTCGAAAATCGAATATCGGATATCCGAATATGCAATATCGAATATCGGCTATCCAATATCCGATATCCCATTACCGAATATCGAATATCGACTTTTCGAATTTCGGGTATCGAGTTTTTAAATATCGAATTTTCGAAAATCGAATATCGGATATCCGAATATGCAATATCGAATATCGGCTATCCAACATCCGATATCCGTTTACCGAATATCGAATATCGACTTTTCGAATTTCTGGTATCGAGTTTTTAAATACCGAATTTTCGAAAATCGAATATCGGATATCCGAATATGCAATATCGAATATCGGCTATCCAATATCCGATATCCCATTACCGAATATCGAATATCGACTTTTCGAATTTCGGGTATCGAGTTTTTGAATACCGAATTTTAAAAAATCGAATATCGGATATCCGAATATGCAATATCGAATATCGGCTATAGAATATCCGACATCCAATTACCGAATATATAGTATCGACTTTTCGAATTTCGGGTAACGAGTTTTTAAATACCGAATTTTCGAAAATCGAATATCGGATATCCGAATATGCAATATCGAATATCGGCTATCCAATATCTGATATCCGTTTACCAAATATCGAATATCGACTTTTCGAATTTCCGGTATCGAGTTTTTAAATATGGAATTTTCGAAAATCGAATATCGGATATCCGAATAAGCAATATCGAATATCGGCTATCCAATATCCGATTACCGAATATCGAATATCGACTTTTCGAATTTCCGGTTTCGAGTTTTTTAATACCGAATTTTCGAAAATCGAATATTTGATATCCGAATATGCAATATCGAATATTTGCTATCCAATATCCGATATCCGTTTACCGAATATCGAATATTGACTTTTCGAATTTCCGGTATCGAGTTTTTAAATACCGAAATTTCGAAAATCGAATATCGGATATCCGAATATGCAATATCGGATATCGGCTATCCACTATCCGATATCCGTTTACCGAATATCGAATATCGACTTTTCGAATTTCCGGTATCGAGTTTTTAAATACCGAATTTTCGAAAATCAAATATCGGATATCCGAATATGCAATATTGAATATCGGCTATCCAATATCCGATATCCGTTTACTGAATATCGAATATCGACTTTTCGAATTTCCGGTATCGAGTTTTTAAAAACCGAATTTTCGAAAACCGAATTTTCGAAAACCAATAATCGGATATCCGAATATGCAATATCGAATATCGACTTTTCGAATTTCGGGTATCGAGTTTTTAAATATGGAATTTTCGAAAATCGAATATCGGATATCCGAATAAGCAATATCGAATATCGGCTATCCAATATCCGATTACCGAATATCGAATATCGACTTTTCGAATTTCCGGCTTCGAGTTTTTAAATATCGAATTTTCGAAAATCGAATATCGGATATCCGAATATGCAGTATCGAATATCGGCTATTCAACATCCGATATCCGTTTACCAAATATCGAATATCGACTTTTCGAATTTCCGGTATCGAGTTTTTAAATACCGAATTTTCGAAAATCGAATATCGGATATCCGAATATGCAATATCGAATATCGGCTATCCAATATCCGATATCCCATTACCGAATATCGAATATCGACTTTTCGAATTTCCGGTATCGAGTTTTTAAATACCGAATTTTCGAAAATCGAAAATCGGATATCCGAATATGCAATATCGAATATCGGCTATCCAATATCCGATATCCGTTTACCAAATATCGAATATCGACTTTTCGAATTTCCGGTATCGAGTTTTTGAATACCGAATTTTAAAAAATCGAATATCGTTTATCCGAATATGCAATATCGAATATCGGCTATAGAATATCCGACATCCAATTACCGAATATATAGTATCGACTTTTCGAATTTCGGGTAACGAGTTTTTAAATACCGAATTTTCTAAAATCGAATATCGGATATCCGAATATGCAATATCGAATATCGGCTATCCAATATCCGATATCCGTTTACTGAATATCGAATATCGACTTTTCGAATTTCCGGTATCGAGTTTTTAAATACCGAATTTTCGAAAACCGAATTTTCGAAAATCGAATATCGGATATCCGAATATGCAATATCGAATATCGACTTTTCGAATTTCGGGTATCGAGTTTTTAAATATGGAATTTTCGAAAATCGAATATCGGATATCCGAATAAGCAATATCGAATATCGGCTATCCAATATCCGATTACCGAATATCGAATATCGACTTTTCGTATTTCCGGCTTCGAGTTTTTAAATATCGAATTTTCGAAAATCGAATATCGGATATCCGAATATGCAGTATCGAATATCGGCTATTCAACATCCGATATCCGTTTACCAAATATCGAATATCGACTTTTCGAATTTCCGGTATCGAGTTTTTAAATACCGAATTTTCGAAAATCGAATATCGGATATCCGAATATGCAATATCGAATATCGGCTATCCAATATCCGATATCCCATTACCGAATATCGAATATCGACTTTTTGAATTTCCGGTATCGAGTTTTTAAATACCGAATTTTCGAAAATCGAAAATCGGATATCCGAATATGCAATATCGAATATCGGCTATCCAATATCCGATATCCCATTACCGAATATCGAATATCGACTTTTTGAATTTCCGGTATCGAGTTTTTAAATACCGAATTTTCGAAAATCGAATATCGGATATCCGAATATGCAATATAGAATACCGGCTATCTAATATCCGATATCCGTTTACCAAATATCGAATATCGACTTTTCGAATTTCCGGTATCGAGTTTTAAATACCGAATTTTCGAAAATCGAATATCGGATATCCGAATATGCAATATCGAATATCGGCTATCCAATATCCGATATCCGATTACCGAATCTCGACTTTTCGACTTTCCGGTAACGAGTTTTTAAACACCGAATTTTCGAAAATCGAATATTGGATATCCGAATATGCAATATCGAATGTCGGCTATCAAATATCCGATATCCAATTACCGAATATCGAATATCGACTTTTCGAATTTCCGGTATCGAGTTTTTGAATACCGAATTTTCGAAAATCGAATATCGGATATCCGAATATGCAATATCGAATATCGGCTATCCAATATCCGATATCCGTTTACCAAATATCGAATATCGACTTTTCGAATTTCGGGTATCGAGTTTTTCAATACCGAATTTTCGAAAATCGAATATCGGATATCCGAATAAGCAATATTGAATATCGGCTATCCAATATCCGATATCTGTTTGCCGAATATCGAATATCGATTTTTCGAATTTCCGGTATCGAGTTTTTAAATACCGAATTTTCGAAAATCGAATATCAGATATCCGAATATGCAATATCGGATATCGGCTATCCACTATCCGATATCCGTTTACCGAATATCGAATATCGACTTTTCGAATTTCCGGTATCGAGTTTTTAAAAACCGAATTTTCGAAAATCGAATATCGGATATCCGAATATGCAATATCGAAAATCGGCTATCAAATATCCGATATCCAATTACCAAATATCGAAAATCAACTTTTCGATTTTCGGATATCGAGTTTTTTAATATCGAATTTTCGAAAATCGAATATCGGATATCCGAATTTGCAATACCGAATATCGGCTATCCAATATCCGATATCCGTTTACCGAATATCGAATATCGACTTTTCGAATTTCCGGTATCGAGTTTTTAAATACCGAATTTTCGAAAATCGAATGTCGGATATCCGAATATGCAGTATCGAATATCGGCTATCCAATATCCGATATCCGATTACCGAATATCGAATATCGACTTTTCGTATTTGGGGTATCGAGTTTTTTAATATCGAATTTTCGAAAATCGAATATCGGATATCCGAATATGCAGTATCGAATATCGGCTATTCAACATCCGATATCCGTTTACCAAATATCGAATATCGACTTTTCGAATTTCCGGTATCGAGTTTTTAAATACCGAATTTTCGAAAATCGAATATCGGATATCCGAATATGCAATATTGAATATCGGCTATCCAATATCCGATATCCCATTACCGAATATCGAATATCGACTTTTCGAATTTCCGGTATCGAGTTTTTAAATACCGAATTTTCGAAAATCGAATATCGGATATCCGAATATGCAATATCGAATATCGGCTATCCAATATCCGATATCCCATTACCGAATATCGAATATCGACTTTTCGAATTTCGGGTATCGAGTTTTTAAATATCGAATTTTCGAAAATCGAATATCGGATATCCGAATATGCAATATCGAATATCGGCTATCCAACATCCGATATCCGTTTACCGAATATCGAATATCGACTTTTCGAATTTCCGGTATCGAGTTTTTAAATACCGAATTTTCGAAAATCGAATATCGGATATCCGAATATGCAATATCGGATATCGGCTATCCAATATGCGATATCCCATTACCGAATATCGAATATCGACTTTTCGAATTTCGGGTATCGAGTTTTTAAATATGGAATTTTCGAAAATCGAATATCGGATATCCGAATAAGCAATATCGAATATCGGCTATCCAATATCCGATTACCGAATATCGAATATCGACTTTTCGAATTTCCGGTTTCGAGTTTTTAAATACCGAATTTTCGAAAATCGAATATTTGATATCCGAATATGCAATATCGAATATTTGCTATCCAATATCCGATATCCGTTTACCGAATATCGAATATTGACTTTTCGAATTTCCGGTATCGAGTTTTTAAATACCGAAATTTCGAAAATCGAATATCGGATATCCGAATATGCAATATCGGATATCGGCTATCCACTATCCGATATCCGTTTACCGAATATCGAATATCGACTTTTCGAATTTCCGGTATCGAGATTTTAAATACCGAATTTTCGAAAATCGAATATCGGATATCCGAATATGCAATATAGAATATCGGCTATCCAATATCCGATATCCGTTTACTGAATATCGAATATCGACTTTTCGAATTTCCGGTATCGAGTTTTTAAAAACCGAATTTTCGAAAATCGAATATCGGATATCCGAATATGCAATATCGAAAATCGGCTATCCAATATCCGTTTACTGAATATCGAATATCGACTTTTCGAATTTCCGGTATCGAGTTTTTAAATACCGAATTTTCGAAAATCGGGTATCGGATATCCGAATATGCAATATCGAATATCGGCTATCCAATATCCGATATCCGTTTACCGAATATCGAATATCGACTTTTCGAATTTCCGGTATCGAGTTTTTAAAAACCGAATTTTCGAAAATCAAATATCGGATATCCGATAATGCAATATCGAAAATCGGCTATCAAATATCCGATATCCAATTACCAAATATCGAAAATCAACTTTTCGATTTTCGGATATCGAGTTTTTTAATATCGAATTTTCGAAAATCGAATATCGGATATCCGAATTTGCAATACCGAATATCGGCTATCCAATATCCGATATCCGTTAACCGAATATCGAATATCGACTTTTCGAATTTCCGGTATCGAGTTTTTAAATACCGAATTTTCGAAAATCGAATGTCGGATATCCGAATATGCAATATCGAATATCGGCTATCCAATATCCGATATCCGATTACCGAATATCGAATATCGACTTTTCGTATTTGGGGTATCGAGTTTTTAAATATCGAATTTTCGAAAATCGAATATCGGCTATCCAATATCCGATTACCGAATATCGAATATCGACTTTTCGAATTTCCGGTTTCGAGTTTTTAAATACCGAATTTTCGAAAATCGAATATTTGATATCCGAATATGCAATATCGAATATTTGCTATCCAATATCCGATATCCGTTTACCGAATATCGAATATTGACTTTTCGAATTTCCGGTATCGAGTTTTTAAATACCGAAATTTCGAAAATCGAATAATGGATATCCGAATATGCAATATCGGATATCGGCTATCCACTATCCGATATCCGTTTACCGAATATCGAATATCGACTTTTCGAATTTCCGGTATCGAGTTTTTAAATACCGAATTTTCTAAAATAGAATATCGGATATCCGAATATGCAATATCGAATATCGGCTATCCAACATCCGATATCCGTTTACCGAATATCGAATATCGACTTTACGAATTTCCGGTATCGAGTTTTTAAATACCGAATTTTCGAAAATCGAATATCGGATATCCGAATATGCAATATCGAATATCGGCTATCCAATATCCGATATCCCATTACCGAATATCGAATATCGACTTTTCGAATTTCCGGTATCGAGTTTTAAATACCGAATTTTCGAAAATCGAATATCGGATATCCGAATATGCAATATCGAATATCGGCTATCCAATATCCGATATCCGATTACCGAATCTCGACTTTTCGACTTTCCGGTAACGAGTTTTTAAACACCGAATTTTCGAAAATCGAATATCGGATATCCGAATATGCAATATAGAATACCGGCTATCTAATATCCGATATCCGTTTACCAAATATCGAATATCGACTTTTCGAATTTCCGGTATCGAGTTTTAAATACCGAATTTTCGAAAATCGAATATCGGATATCCGAATATGCAATATCGAATATCGGCTATCCAATATCCGATATCCGATTACCGAATCTCGACTTTTCGACTTTCCGGTAACGAGTTTTTAAACACCGAATTTTCGAAAATCGAATATTGGATATCCGAATATGCAATATCGAATGTCGGCTATCAAATATCCGATATCCAATTACCGAATATCGAATATCGACTTTTCGAATTTCCGGTATCGAGTTTTTGAATACCGAATTTTCGAAAATCGAATATCGGATATCCGAATATGCAATATCGAATATCGGCTATCCAATATCCGATATCCGTTTACCAAATATCGAATATCGACTTTTCGAATTTCGGGTATCGAGTTTTTCAATACCGAATTTTCGAAAATCGAATATCGGATATCCGAATAAGCAATATTGAATATCGGCTATCCAATATCCGATATCTGTTTGCCGAATATCGAATATCGATTTTTCGAATTTCCGGTATCGAGTTTTTAAATACCGAATTTTCGAAAATCGAATATCAGATATCCGAATATGCAATATCGGATATCGGCTATCCACTATCCGATATCCGTTTACCGAATATCGAATATCGACTTTTCGAATTTCCGGTATCGAGTTTTTAAAAACCGAATTTTCGAAAATCGAATATCGGATATCCGAATATGCAATATCGAAAATCGGCTATCAAATATCCGATATCCAATTACCAAATATCGAAAATCAACTTTTCGATTTTCGGATATCGAGTTTTTTAATATCGAATTTTCGAAAATCGAATATCGGATATCCGAATTTGCAATACCGAATATCGGCTATCCAATATCCGATATCCGTTTACCGAATATCGAATATCGACTTTTCGAATTTCCGGTATCGAGTTTTTAAATACCGAATTTTCGAAAATCGAATGTCGGATATCCGAATATGCAATATCGAATATCGGCTATCCAATATCCGATATCCGATTACCGAATCTCGACTTTTCGACTTTCCGGTAACGAGTTTTTAAACACCGAATTTTCGAAAATCGAATATCGGATATCCGAATATGCAATATAGAATACCGGCTATCTAATATCCGATATCCGTTTACCAAATATCGAATATCGACTTTTCGAATTTCCGGTATCGAGTTTTAAATACCGAATTTTCGAAAATCGAATATCGGATATCCGAATATGCAATATCGAATATCGGCTATCCAATATCCGATATCCGATTACCGAATCTCGACTTTTCGACTTTCCGGTAACGAGTTTTTAAACACCGAATTTTCGAAAATCGAATATTGGATATCCGAATATGCAATATCGAATGTCGGCTATCAAATATCCGATATCCAATTACCGAATATCGAATATCGACTTTTCGAATTTCCGGTATCGAGTTTTTGAATACCGAATTTTCGAAAATCGAATATCGGATATCCGAATATGCAATATCGAATATCGGCTATCCAATATCCGATATCCGTTTACCAAATATCGAATATCGACTTTTCGAATTTCGGGTATCGAGTTTTTCAATACCGAATTTTCGAAAATCGAATATCGGATATCCGAATAAGCAATATTGAATATCGGCTATCCAATATCCGATATCTGTTTGCCGAATATCGAATATCGATTTTTCGAATTTCCGGTATCGAGTTTTTAAATACCGAATTTTCGAAAATCGAATATCAGATATCCGAATATGCAATATCGGATATCGGCTATCCACTATCCGATATCCGTTTACCGAATATCGAATATCGACTTTTCGAATTTCCGGTATCGAGTTTTTAAAAACCGAATTTTCGAAAATCGAATATCGGATATCCGAATATGCAATATCGAAAATCGGCTATCAAATATCCGATATCCAATTACCAAATATCGAAAATCAACTTTTCGATTTTCGGATATCGAGTTTTTTAATATCGAATTTTCGAAAATCGAATATCGGATATCCGAATTTGCAATACCGAATATCGGCTATCCAATATCCGATATCCATTTACCGAATATCGAATATCGACTTTTCGAATTTCCGGTATCGAGTTTTTAAATACCGAATTTTCGAAAATCGAATGTCGGATATCCGAATATGCAGTATCGAATATCGGCTATCCAATATCCGATATCCGATTACCGAATATCGAATATCGACTTTTCGTATTTGGGGTATCGAGTTTTTTAATATCGAATTTTCGAAAATCGAATATCGGATATCCGAATATGCAGTATCGAATATCGGCTATTCAACATCCGATATCCGTTTACCAAATATCGAATATCGACTTTTCGAATTTCCGGTATCGAGTTTTTAAATACCGAATTTTCGAAAATCGAATATCGGATATCCGAATATGCAATATTGAATATCGGCTATCCAATATCCGATATCCCATTACCGAATATCGAATATCGACTTTTCGAATTTCCGGTATCGAGTTTTTAAATACCGAATTTTCGAAAATCGAATATCGGATATCCGAATATGCAATATCGAATATCGGCTACCCAATATCCGATATCCCATTACCGAATATCGAATATCGACTTTTCGAATTTCGGGTATCGAGTTTTTAAATATCGAATTTTCGAAAATCGAATATCGGATATCCGAATATGCAATATCGAATATCGGCTATCCAACATCCGATATCCGTTTACCGAATATCGAATATCGACTTTTCGAATTTCCGGTATCGAGTTTTTAAATACCGAATTTTCGAAAATCGAATATCGGATATCCGAATATGCAATATCGGATATCGGCTATCCAATATGCGATATCCCATTACCGAATATCGAATATCGACTTTTCGAATTTCGGGTATCGAGTTTTTAAATATGGAATTTTCGAAAATCGAATATCGGATATCCGAATAAGCAATATCGAATATCGGCTATCCAATATCCGATTACCGAATATCGAATATCGACTTTTCGAATTTCCGGTTTCGAGTTTTTAAATACCGAATTTTCGAAAATCGAATATTTGATATCCGAATATGCAATATCGAATATTTGCTATCCAATATCCGATATCCGTTTACCGAATATCGAATATTGACTTTTCGAATTTCCGGTATCGAGTTTTTAAATACCGAAATTTCGAAAATCGAATATCGGATATCCGAATATGCAATATCGGATATCGGCTATCCACTATCCGATATCCGTTTACCGAATATCGAATATCGACTTTTCGAATTTCCGGTATCGAGATTTTAAATACCGAATTTTCGAAAATCGAATATCGGATATCCGAATATGCAATATCGAATATCGGCTATCCAATATCCGATATCCGTTTACTGAATATCGAATATCGACTTTTCGAATTTCCGGTATCGAGTTTTTAAAAACCGAATTTTCGAAAATCGAATATCGGATATCCGAATATGCAATATCGAAAATCGGCTATCCAATATCCGTTTACTGAATATCGAATATCGACTTTTCGAATTTCCGGTATCGAGTTTTTAAATACCGAATTTTCGAAAATCGGGTATCGGATATCCGAATATGCAATATCGAATATCGGCTATCCAATATCCGATATCCGTTTACCGAATATCGAATATCGACTTTTCGAATTTCCGGTATCGAGTTTTTAAAAACCGAATTTTCGAAAATCAAATATCGGATATCCGATAATGCAATATCGAAAATCGGCTATCAAATATCCGATATCCAATTACCAAATATCGAAAATCAACTTTTCGATTTTCGGATATCGAGTTTTTTAATATCGAATTTTCGAAAATCGAATATCGGATATCCGAATTTGCAATACCGAATATCGGCTATCCAATATCCGATATCCGTTAACCGAATATCGAATATCGACTTTTCGAATTTCCGGTATCGAGTTTTTAAATACCGAATTTTCGAAAATCGAATGTCGGATATCCGAATATGCAATATCGAATATCGGCTATCCAATATCCGATATCCGATTACCGAATATCGAATATCGACTTTTCGTATTTGGGGTATCGAGTTTTTAAATATCGAATTTTCGAAAATCGAATATCGGCTATCCAATATCCGATTACCGAATATCGAATATCGACTTTTCGAATTTCCGGTTTCGAGTTTTTAAATACCGAATTTTCGAAAATCGAATATTTGATATCCGAATATGCAATATCGAATATTTGCTATCCAATATCCGATATCCGTTTACCGAATATCGAATATTGACTTTTCGAATTTCCGGTATCGAGTTTTTAAATACCGAAATTTCGAAAATCGAATATCGGATATCCGAATATGCAATATCGGATATCGGCTATCCACTATCCGATATCCGTTTACCGAATATCGAATATCGACTTTTCGAATTTCCGGTATCGAGTTTTTAAATACCGAATTTTCGAAAATCGAATATCGGATATCCGAATATGCAATATCGAATATCGGCTATCCAACATCCGATATCCGTTTACCGAATATCGAATATCGACTTTACGAATTTCCGGTATCGAGTTTTTAAATACCGAATTTTCGAAAATCGAATATCGGATATCCGAATATGCAATATCGAATATCGGCTATCCAATATCCGATATCCCATTACCGAATATCGAATATCGACTTTTCGAATTTCCGGTATCGAGTTTTAAATACCGAATTTTCGAAAATCGAATATCGGATATCCGAATATGCAATATCGAATATCGGCTATCCAATATCCGATATCCGTTTACTGAATATCGAATATCGACTTTTCGAATTTCCGGTATCGAGTTTTTAAAAACCGAATTTTCGAAAATCGAATATCGGATATCCGAATATGCAATATCGAAAATCGGCTATCCAATATCCGTTTACTGAATATCGAATATCGACTTTTCGAATTTCCGGTATCGAGTTTTTAAATACCGAATTTTCGAAAATCGGGTATCGGATATCCGAATATGCAATATCGAATATCGGCTATCCAATATCCGATATCCGTTTACCGAATATCGAATATCGACTTTTCGAATTTCCGGTATCGAGTTTTTAAAAACCGAATTTTCGAAAATCAAATATCGGATATCCGATAATGCAATATCGAAAATCGGCTATCAAATATCCGATATCCAATTACCAAATATCGAAAATCAACTTTTCGATTTTCGGATATCGAGTTTTTTAATATCGAATTTTCGAAAATCGAATATCGGATATCCGAATTTGCAATACCGAATATCGGCTATCCAATATCCGATATCCGTTAACCGAATATCGAATATCGACTTTTCGAATTTCCGGTATCGAGTTTTTAAATACCGAATTTTCGAAAATCGAATGTCGGATATCCGAATATGCAATATCGAATATCGGCTATCCAATATCCGATATCCGATTACCGAATATCGAATATCGACTTTTCGTATTTGGGGTATCGAGTTTTTAAATATCGAATTTTCGAAAATCGAATATCGGCTATCCAATATCCGATTACCGAATATCGAATATCGACTTTTCGAATTTCCGGTTTCGAGTTTTTAAATACCGAATTTTCGAAAATCGAATATTTGATATCCGAATATGCAATATCGAATATTTGCTATCCAATATCCGATATCCGTTTACCGAATATCGAATATTGACTTTTCGAATTTCCGGTATCGAGTTTTTAAATACCGAAATTTCGAAAATCGAATATCGGATATCCGAATATGCAATATCGGATATCGGCTATCCACTATCCGATATCCGTTTACCGAATATCGAATATCGACTTTTCGAATTTCCGGTATCGAGTTTTTAAATACCGAATTTTCGAAAATCGAATATCGGATATCCGAATATGCAATATCGAATATCGGCTATCCAACATCCGATATCCGTTTACCGAATATCGAATATCGACTTTACGAATTTCCGGTATCGAGTTTTTAAATACCGAATTTTCGAAAATCGAATATCGGATATCCGAATATGCAATATCGAATATCGGCTATCCAATATCCGATATCCCATTACCGAATATCGAATATCGACTTTTCGAATTTCCGGTATCGAGTTTTAAATACCGAATTTTCGAAAATCGAATATCGGATATCCGAATATGCAATATCGAATATCGGCTATCCAATATCCGATATCCGATTACCGAATCTCGACTTTTCGACTTTCCGGTAACGAGTTTTTAAACACCGAATTTTCGAAAATCGAATATCGGATATCCGAATATGCAATATAGAATACCGGCTATCTAATATCCGATATCCGTTTACCAAATATCGAATATCGACTTTTCGAATTTCCGGTATCGAGTTTTAAATACCGAATTTTCGAAAATCGAATATCGGATATCCGAATATGCAATATCGAATATCGGCTATCCAATATCCGATATCCGATTACCGAATCTCGACTTTTCGACTTTCCGGTAACGAGTTTTTAAACACCGAATTTTCGAAAATCGAATATCGGATATCCGAATATGCAATATAGAATATCGGCTATCCAATATCCGATATCCGTTTACTGAATATCGAATATCGACTTTTCGAATTTCCGGTATCGAGTTTTTAAAAACCGAATTTTCGAAAATCGAATATCGGATATCCGAATATGCAATATCGAAAATCGGCTATCCAATATCCGTTTACTGAATATCGAATATCGACTTTTCGAATTTCCGGTATCGAGTTTTTAAATACCGAATTTTCGAAAATCGGGTATCGGATATCCGAATATGCAATATCGAATATCGGCTATCCAATATCCGATATCCGTTTACCGAATATCGAATATCGACTTTTCGAATTTCCGGTATCGAGTTTTTAAAAACCGAATTTTCGAAAATCAAATATCGGATATCCGATAATGCAATATCGAAAATCGGCTATCAAATATCCGATATCCAATTACCAAATATCGAAAATCAACTTTTCGATTTTCGGATATCGAGTTTTTTAATATCGAATTTTCGAAAATCGAATATCGGATATCCGAATTTGCAATACCGAATATCGGCTATCCAATATCCGATATCCGTTAACCGAATATCGAATATCGACTTTTCGAATTTCCGGTATCGAGTTTTTAAATACCGAATTTTCGAAAATCGAATGTCGGATATCCGAATATGCAATATCGAATATCGGCTATCCAATATCCGATATCCGATTACCGAATATCGAATATCGACTTTTCGTATTTGGGGTATCGAGTTTTTAAATATCGAATTTTCGAAAATCGAATATCGGCTATCCAATATCCGATTACCGAATATCGAATATCGACTTTTCGAATTTCCGGTTTCGAGTTTTTAAATACCGAATTTTCGAAAATCGAATATTTGATATCCGAATATGCAATATCGAATATTTGCTATCCAATATCCGATATCCGTTTACCGAATATCGAATATTGACTTTTCGAATTTCCGGTATCGAGTTTTTAAATACCGAAATTTCGAAAATCGAATATCGGATATCCGAATATGCAATATCGGATATCGGCTATCCACTATCCGATATCCGTTTACCGAATATCGAATATCGACTTTTCGAATTTCCGGTATCGAGTTTTTAAATACCGAATTTTCGAAAATCGAATATCGGATATCCGAATATGCAATATCGAATATCGGCTATCCAACATCCGATATCCGTTTACCGAATATCGAATATCGACTTTACGAATTTCCGGTATCGAGTTTTTAAATACCGAATTTTCGAAAATCGAATATCGGATATCCGAATATGCAATATCGAATATCGGCTATCCAATATCCGATATCCCATTACCGAATATCGAATATCGACTTTTCGAATTTCCGGTATCGAGTTTTAAATACCGAATTTTCGAAAATCGAATATCGGATATCCGAATATGCAATATCGAATATCGGCTATCCAATATCCGATATCCGATTACCGAATCTCGACTTTTCGACTTTCCGGTAACGAGTTTTTAAACACCGAATTTTCGAAAATCGAATATCGGATATCCGAATATGCAATATAGAATACCGGCTATCTAATATCCGATATCCGTTTACCAAATATCGAATATCGACTTTTCGAATTTCCGGTATCGAGTTTTAAATACCGAATTTTCGAAAATCGAATATCGGATATCCGAATATGCAATATCGAATATCGGCTATCCAATATCCGATATCCGATTACCGAATCTCGACTTTTCGACTTTCCGGTAACGAGTTTTTAAACACCGAATTTTCGAAAATCGAATATTGGATATCCGAATATGCAATATCGAATGTCGGCTATCAAATATCCGATATCCAATTACCGAATATCGAATATCGACTTTTCGAATTTCCGGTATCGAGTTTTTGAATACCGAATTTTCGAAAATCGAATATCGGATATCCGAATATGCAATATCGAATATCGGCTATCCAATATCCGATATCCTGAACTGAATTGTCCACTCAATTTAAGGAAGGTTTTCGATAGTTATTTGGATGAGAGGAAAGTAACAGTGAGGTACAATGGTGAAACCTTCACTAAGGCGACCAACAAGGGGTGTGTCCAAGGATCCATAGCTGGACCCACCCTATGGAATACACTTTTGGATACCCTGCTGAACACTCTCTTGGCCGAAGGACATTACGTCCAGGCGTTCGCCGACGACGTGGTTATGGTGTTCGACGGTCAAACGGCACAACGTGTGGAGAGGCATGCCAATGCCGCTCTCGAACTGGTCCGGGCTTGGGGTGTCGAAAATAAGCTCAAATTCGCGCCTCATAAAACCAATGCAATGGTCATAACACGCAAACGCAAGTACGACACCCCTCGCCTGGGCATGGGCGGGATCGATATTGCCATGTCAAGCTACATAAAGATTTTGGGGGTAACGCTTGATGACAAGCTTAACTTCAAAAAGCATATAGCAAGTGTCTGCCAAAAAGCCGTAAGTGTGTACAAACAGCTTGCAAGAGCGGCAAAAGCAAGCTGGGGTCTTCACCCAGAAGTGATTCGTACAATTTACGTGGCGACCGTCGAGCCCATAATCCTATACGCGGCGAGTATCTGGGCGCCGGTGGTTGAGAGATTGGGGGTGAAGAGACAGCTTGGCGCTGTACAACGTGGATTTGCACTGAAAATGTGCAAGGCTTACCGCACGGTCTCCCTGAACTCAGCGCTGGTTCTTGCAGGACTGCTCCCGCTTGATCTTCGTGTACGCGAGGTAGCCTCGCTATACAGGATAAAGAGGGGGGAGGCCTTGCCCGAACTGGGAGACGGGGTGATCGAGCGGCAAATGCCGGCAACAGAAGCGCCACACCCAGCAACGATCGCGGATTTAGGAATGACCTGCCTAAGAGACCAGAGCGACGTAGAGGCGAACAGCAGCTGCGCATTGAAGATCTTTACCGACGGCAGCAAAGTCGAAGGAAAGGTCGGAGCAGCGCTTTCTATCTGGGAAGGTGCTGCAGAGATCCGGACCATAAAACTTTGCTTACCAACGTACTGTACGGTGTACCAGGCAGAGTTGCTGGCCATCTGCGAAGCCTCGAGGTGGATTAAAAAGCAGAAAGCAGTTACATTCGGGATATATAGCGACTCTATGGCGGCACTCCAGACTGTCACAAACTCTGGTTCCCTCCATCCGTTAGCCGTTGAAACGCGCGAGAATATAAATTACGCATCTCGACAGAACAAAGTAGTCAAGCTGTTCTGGATCAAAGCACACGCAGGCTTGGAGGGAAATGAAAGGGCAGACCAATTAGCTAAGGAAGCCGCCTTAGCACCGTCAAAAAGGAGACCAAACTATGACCTGTTGCCCGTCTCATTTGCCAAGCGACAGCTTCGACAACAGTCGATTCGCGAATGGGACGCCAGATACAAATCAGGAGTAGTCGCTGGCATTACTAAAATCTTCTTCCCGGATGTGACTGCGGCATATAGTATCGTCCGCAAACTGGAACCAAGCTATTTTGGTACTCAGCTGTTCACCGGCCACGGAGGATTCTCCGAATACTTAAGCCGCTTTAAATGTAAGGAGAGTCCCTCCTGCGCCTGCGACCCCGACGTAAGTGAGTCCGTCCCACACATTATATTAGAGTGCCCAGAATTTGCATATCAGAGATATGGAATAGAACAAGCACTGAATTTAACTTTAACATTAGATAATATCAAATCTATCATGGCTGGTAAACAAAGGAGGGAATTTATGGACTATTGCTTGAAAATTGTAAAAACGGTCGTGAAACGAAATAAGTAATAAATAGTATGATGCCGCAATATTGTGTTAAAATATAGTGTACATCATACAACTGTGAAAATAGTGTAAAATGTAACTTGAAATAGAATAAGCATAGTTTTAATATTTAAAATTAGATAATTAATGTTAAAAATAGTATAAGAACATAAAGTATAATATCGGAGCACAAACTGGGCACCAATAAATCTGTTCTAAGAAAACTGTTTAAAGGTCTAAGTAGTACATATTTAGTATAATAAGAAAATTTTGTATAAGTATTAAGATAGCATTGTATTTGCTTGTAACAAACTTTTCCTTTTTGTAAATAAAAATAGATAGTGTAAGTGTTATCCCTAACCCCAATAAAGATCATAAATAAAAAGAAAATAACATAGCATAGAGCAGAATTAGACCGGAATCCCACCGGTATCAAGCCTGAAACAGAAGAATGAAAGAAAGAAACAGTATGCGGAATAAAAGTGCGAGAGGAATAAATGATAGAACTGGAATGAAAGTGAAACAATAGCTAAAATAGTCTGTGACCAACGGTCAGAGGAATAAGAAAAAAAAAAAAAAAAAAAAAAAAAAAAAAAAAAAAAAAAAAAAAAAAAAAAAAAAAAAAAATATCCGATATCCGTTTACCAAATATCGAATATCGACTTTTCGAATTTCGGGTATCGAGTTTTTCAATACCGAATTTTCGAAAATCGAATATCGGATATCCGAATAAGCAATATTGAATATCGGCTATCCAATATCCGATATCTGTTTGCCGAATATCGAATATCGATTTTTCGAATTTCCGGTATCGAGTTTTTAAATACCGAATTTTCGAAAATCGAATATCAGATATCCGAATATGCAATATCGGATATCGGCTATCCACTATCCGATATCCGTTTACCGAATATCGAATATCGACTTTTCGAATTTCCGGTATCGAGTTTTTAAAAACCGAATTTTCGAAAATCGAATATCGGATATCCGAATATGCAATATCGAAAATCGGCTATCAAATATCCGATATCCAATTACCAAATATCGAAAATCAACTTTTCGATTTTCGGATATCGAGTTTTTTAATATCGAATTTTCGAAAATCGAATATCGGATATCCGAATTTGCAATACCGAATATCGGCTATCCAATATCCGATATCCGTTTACCGAATATCGAATATCGACTTTTCGAATTTCCGGTATCGAGTTTTTAAATACCGAATTTTCGAAAATCGAATGTCGGATATCCGAATATGCAGTATCGAATATCGGCTATCCAATATCCGATATCCGATTACCGAATATCGAATATCGACTTTTCGTATTTGGGGTATCGAGTTTTTTAATATCGAATTTTCGAAAATCGAATATCGGATATCCGAATATGCAGTATCGAATATCGGCTATTCAACATCCGATATCCGTTTACCAAATATCGAATATCGACTTTTCGAATTTCCGGTATCGAGTTTTTAAATACCGAATTTTCGAAAATCGAATATCGGATATCCGAATATGCAATATTGAATATCGGCTATCCAATATCCGATATCCCATTACCGAATATCGAATATCGACTTTTCGAATTTCCGGTATCGAGTTTTTAAATACCGAATTTTCGAAAATCGAATATCGGATATCCGAATATGCAATATCGAATATCGGCTACCCAATATCCGATATCCCATTACCGAATATCGAATATCGACTTTTCGAATTTCGGGTATCGAGTTTTTAAATATCGAATTTTCGAAAATCGAATATCGGATATCCGAATATGCAATATCGAATATCGGCTATCCAACATCCGATATCCGTTTACCGAATATCGAATATCGACTTTTCGAATTTCCGGTATCGAGTTTTTAAATACCGAATTTTCGAAAATCGAATATCGGATATCCGAATATGCAATATCGGATATCGGCTATCCAATATGCGATATCCCATTACCGAATATCGAATATCGACTTTTCGAATTTCGGGTATCGAGTTTTTAAATATGGAATTTTCGAAAATCGAATATCGGATATCCGAATAAGCAATATCGAATATCGGCTATCCAATATCCGATTACCGAATATCGAATATCGACTTTTCGAATTTCCGGTTTCGAGTTTTTAAATACCGAATTTTCGAAAATCGAATATTTGATATCCGAATATGCAATATCGAATATTTGCTATCCAATATCCGATATCCGTTTACCGAATATCGAATATTGACTTTTCGAATTTCCGGTATCGAGTTTTTAAATACCGAAATTTCGAAAATCGAATATCGGATATCCGAATATGCAATATCGGATATCGGCTATCCACTATCCGATATCCGTTTACCGAATATCGAATATCGACTTTTCGAATTTCCGGTATCGAGATTTTAAATACCGAATTTTCGAAAATCGAATATCGGATATCCGAATATGCAATATCGAATATCGGCTATCCAATATCCGATATCCGTTTACTGAATATCGAATATCGACTTTTCGAATTTCCGGTATCGAGTTTTTAAAAACCGAATTTTCGAAAATCGAATATCGGATATCCGAATATGCAATATCGAAAATCGGCTATCCAATATCCGTTTACTGAATATCGAATATCGACTTTTCGAATTTCCGGTATCGAGTTTTTAAATACCGAATTTTCGAAAATCGGGTATCGGATATCCGAATATGCAATATCGAATATCGGCTATCCAATATCCGATATCCGTTTACCGAATATCGAATATCGACTTTTCGAATTTCCGGTATCGAGTTTTTAAAAACCGAATTTTCGAAAATCAAATATCGGATATCCGATAATGCAATATCGAAAATCGGCTATCAAATATCCGATATCCAATTACCAAATATCGAAAATCAACTTTTCGATTTTCGGATATCGAGTTTTTTAATATCGAATTTTCGAAAATCGAATATCGGATATCCGAATTTGCAATACCGAATATCGGCTATCCAATATCCGATATCCGTTAACCGAATATCGAATATCGACTTTTCGAATTTCCGGTATCGAGTTTTTAAATACCGAATTTTCGAAAATCGAATGTCGGATATCCGAATATGCAATATCGAATATCGGCTATCCAATATCCGATATCCGATTACCGAATATCGAATATCGACTTTTCGTATTTGGGGTATCGAGTTTTTAAATATCGAATTTTCGAAAATCGAATATCGGCTATCCAATATCCGATTACCGAATATCGAATATCGACTTTTCGAATTTCCGGTTTCGAGTTTTTAAATACCGAATTTTCGAAAATCGAATATTTGATATCCGAATATGCAATATCGAATATTTGCTATCCAATATCCGATATCCGTTTACCGAATATCGAATATTGACTTTTCGAATTTCCGGTATCGAGTTTTTAAATACCGAAATTTCGAAAATCGAATATCGGATATCCGAATATGCAATATCGGATATCGGCTATCCACTATCCGATATCCGTTTACCGAATATCGAATATCGACTTTTCGAATTTCCGGTATCGAGTTTTTAAATACCGAATTTTCGAAAATCGAATATCGGATATCCGAATATGCAATATCGAATATCGGCTATCCAACATCCGATATCCGTTTACCGAATATCGAATATCGACTTTACGAATTTCCGGTATCGAGTTTTTAAATACCGAATTTTCGAAAATCGAATATCGGATATCCGAATATGCAATATCGAATATCGGCTATCCAATATCCGATATCCCATTACCGAATATCGAATATCGACTTTTCGAATTTCCGGTATCGAGTTTTAAATACCGAATTTTCGAAAATCGAATATCGGATATCCGAATATGCAATATCGAATATCGGCTATCCAATATCCGATATCCGATTACCGAATCTCGACTTTTCGACTTTCCGGTAACGAGTTTTTAAACACCGAATTTTCGAAAATCGAATATTGGATATCCGAATATGCTATATCGAATGTCGGCTATCAAATATCCGATATCCAATTACCGAATATCGAATATCGACTTTTCGAATTTCCGGTATCGAGTTTTTGAATACCGAATTTTCGAAAATCGAATATCGGATATCCGAATATGCAATATCGAATATCGGCTATCCAATATCCGATATCCCATTACCGAATATCGAATATCGACTTTTCGAATTTCGGGTATCGAGTTTTTAAATATCGAATTTTCGAAAATCGAATATCGGATATCCGAATATGCAATATCGAATATCGGCTATCCAACATCCGATATCCGTTTACCGAATATCGAATATCGACTTTTCGAATTTCTGGTATCGAGTTTTTAAATACCGAATTTTCGAAAATCGAATATCGGATATCCGAATATGCAATATCGAATATCGGCTATCCAATATCCGATATCCCATTACCGAATATCGAATATCGACTTTTCGAATTTCGGGTATCGAGTTTTTGAATACCGAATTTTAAAAAATCGAATATCGGATATCCGAATATGCAATATCGAATATCGGCTATAGAATATCCGACATCCAATTACCGAATATATAGTATCGACTTTTCGAATTTCGGGTAACGAGTTTTTAAATACCGAATTTTCGAAAATCGAATATCGGATATCCGAATATGCAATATCGAATATCGGCTATCCAATATCTGATATCCGTTTACCAAATATCGAATATCGACTTTTCGAATTTCCGGTATCGAGTTTTTAAATATGGAATTTTCGAAAATCGAATATCGGATATCCGAATAAGCAATATCGAATATCGGCTATCCAATATCCGATTACCGAATATCGAATATCGACTTTTCGAATTTCCGGTTTCGAGTTTTTAAATACCGAATTTTCGAAAATCGAATATTTGATATCCGAATATGCAATATCGAATATTTGCTATCCAATATCCGATATCCGTTTACCGAATATCGAATATTGACTTTTCGAATTTCCGGTATCGAGTTTTTAAATACCGAAATTTCGAAAATCGAATATCGGATATCCGAATATGCAATATCGGATATCGGCTATCCACTATCCGATATCCGTTTACCGAATATCGAATATCGACTTTTCGAATTTCCGGTATCGAGTTTTGAAAAACCGAATTTTCGAAAATCAAATATCGGATATCCGAATATGCAATATCGAATATCGGCTATCCAATATCCGATATCCGATTACCGAATCTCGACTTTTCGACTTTCCGGTAACGAGTTTTTAAACACCGAATTTTCGAAAATCGAATATTGGATATCCGAATATGCAATATCGAATGTCGGCTATCAAATATCCGATATCCAATTACCGAATATCGAATATCGACTTTTCGAATTTCCGGTATCGAGTTTTTGAATACCGAATTTTCGAAAATCGAATATCGGATATCCGAATATGCAATATCGAATATCGGCTATCCAATATCCGATATCCGTTTACCGAATATCGAATATCGACTTTTCGAATTTCCGGTATCGAGTTTTTAAATACCGAATTTTCGAAAATCGAATATCGGATATCCGAATTTGCAATACCGAATATCGGCTATCCAATATCCGATATCCGTTTACCGAATATCGAATATCGACTTTTCGAATTTCCGGTATCGAGTTTTTAAATACCGAATTTTCGAAAATCAAATATCGGATATCCGAATAAGCAATATCGAATATCGGCTATCCAATATCCGATTACCGAATATCGAATATCGACTTTTCGAATTTCCGGTTTCGAGTTTTTAAATACCGAATTTTCGAAAATCGAATATTTGATATCCGAATATGCAATATCGAATGTCGGCTATCAAATATCCGATATCCAATTACCGAATATCGAATATCGACTTTTCGAATTTCCGGTATCGAGTTTTTGAATACCGAATTTTCGAAAATCGAATATCGGATATCCGAATATGCAATATCGAATATCGGCTATCCAACATCCGATATCCGTTTACCGAATATCGAATATCGACTTTTCGAATTTCTGGTATCGAGTTTTTAAATACCGAATTTTCGAAAATCGAATATCGGATATCCGAATATGCAATATCGAATATCGGCTATCCAATATCCGATATCCCATTACCGAATATCGAATATCGACTTTTCGAATTTCGGGTATCGAGTTTTTGAATACCGAATTTTAAAAAATCGAATATCGGATATCCGAATATGCAATATCGAATATCGGCTATAGAATATCCGACATCCAATTACCGAATATATAGTATCGACTTTTCGAATTTCGGGTAACAAGTTTTTAAATACCGAATTTTCGAAAATCGAATATCGGATATCCGAATATGCAATATCGAATATCGGCTATCCAATATCTGATATCCGTTTACCAAATATCGAATATCGACTTTTCGAATTTCCGGTATCGAGTTTTAAATATGGAATTTTCGAAAATCGAATATCGGATATCCGAATAAGCAATATCGAATATCGGCTATCCAATATCCGATTACCGAATATCGAATATCGACTTTTCGAATTTCCGGTTTCGAGTTTTTAAATACCGAATTTTCGAAAATCGAATATCGGATATCCGAATATGCAATATCGGATATCGGCTATCCACTATCCGATATCCGTTTACTGAATATCGAATATCGACTTTTCGAATTTCCGGTATCGAGTTTTTAAAAACCGAAATTTCGAAAATCGAATATCGGATATCCGAATATGCAATATCGGATATCGGCTATCCACTATCCGATATCCGTTTACCGAATATCGAATATCGACTTTTCGAATTTCCGGTATCGAGTTTTTAACTACCGAATTTTCGAAAATCAAATATCGGATATCCGAATATGCAATATCGAATATCGGCTATCCAATATCCGATATCCGTTTACCGAATATCGAATATTGACTTTTCGAATTTCCGGTATCGAGTTTTTAAATACCGAAATTTCGAAAATCGAATATCGGATATCCGAATATGCAATATCGGATATCGGCTATCCACTATCCGATATCCGTTTACCGAATATCGAATATCGACTTTTCGAATTTCCGGTATCGAGTTTTTAACTACCGAATTTTCGAAAATCAAATTTTCGAAAATCGAATATCGGATATCCGAATATGCAATATCGAATATCGACTTTTCGAATTTCGGGTATCGAGTTTTTAAATATGGAATTTTCGAAAATCGAATATCGGATATCCGAATAAGCAATATCGAATATCGGCTATCCAATATCCGATTACCGAATATCGAATATCGACTTTTCGAATTTCCGGCTTCGAGTTTTTAAATATCGAATTTTCGAAAATCGAATATCGGATATCCGAATATGCAGTATCGAATATCGGCTATTCAACATCCGATATCCGTTTACCAAATATCGAATATCGACTTTTCGAATTTCCGGTATCGAGTTTTTAAATACCGAATTTTCGAAAATCGAATATCGGATATCCGAATATGCAATATCGAATATCGGCTATCCAATATCCGATATCCCATTACCGAATATCGAATATCGACTTTTCGAATTTCCGGTATCGAGTTTTTAAATACCGAATTTTCGAAAATCGAAAATCGGATATCCGAATATGCAATATCGAATATCGGCTATCCAATATCCGATATCCGTTTACCAAATATCGAATATCGACTTTTCGAATTTCCGGTATCGAGTTTTTGAATACCGAATTTTAAAAAATCGAATAATTATCGTTTATCCGAATATGCAATATCGAATATCGGCTATAGAATATCCGACATCCAATTACCGAATATATAGTATCGACTTTTCGAATTTCGGGTAACGAGTTTTTAAATACCGAATTTTCGAAAATCGAATATCGGATATCCGAATATGCAATATCGAATATCGGCTATCCAATATCTGATATCCGTTTACCAAATATCGAATATCGACTTTTCGAATTTCCGGTATCGAGTTTTTGAATACCAAATTTTAAAATATCGAATATCGGATATCCGAACATGCAATATCGAATATCGGCTATCCAATATCCGATATCCGTTTACTGAATATCGAATATCGATTTTCGAATTTCCGGTATCGAGTTTTTAAATACCGAATTTTCGAAAATCGGGTATCGGATATTCGAATATGCAATATCGAATATCGGCTATCCAATATCCGATATCCGTTTAACGAATATCGATTATCGACTTTTCGAATTTCCGGTATAGAGTATTTAAATACCGAATTTTCGAAAATCGAATATCGGATATCCGAATAAGCAATATCGAATATCGGCTATCCAATATCCGATTACCGAATATCGAATATCGACTTTTCGAATTTCCGGTTTCGAGTTTTTAAATATCGAATTTTCGAAAATCGAATATCGGATATCCGAATATGCAGTATCGAATATCGGCTATTCAACATCCGATATCCGTTTACCAAATATCGAATATCGACTTTTCGAATTTCCGGTATCGAGTTTTTAAATACCGAATTTTCGAAAATCGAAAATCGGATATCCGAATATGCAATATCGAATATCGGCTATCCAATATCCGATATCCGTTTACTAAATATCGAATATCGACTTTTCGAATTTCCGGTATCGAGTTTTTGAATACCGAATTTTAAAAAATCGAATATCGGATATCCGAATATG
The DNA here is from genome assembly GCA_954870645.1 of Agrotis clavis. Taxonomy (NCBI): domain Eukaryota; kingdom Metazoa; phylum Arthropoda; class Insecta; order Lepidoptera; family Noctuidae; genus Agrotis; species Agrotis clavis. Next base: position 173,726 of record OX940918.1, read on the forward strand.
CAATATCGAATATCGGCTATAGAATATCCGACATCCAATTACCGAATATATAGTATCGACTTTTCGAATTTCGGGTAACGAGTTTTTAAATACCGAATTTTCGAAAATCGAATATCGGATATCCGAATATGCAATATCGAATATCGGCTATCCAATATCTGATATCCGTTTACCAAATATCGAATATCGACTTTTCGAATTTCCGGTATCGAGTTTTTGAATAACAAATTTTAAAAAATCGAATATCGGATATTCGAATATGCAATATCGAATATCGGCTATCCAATATCCGATATCCGTTTACCGAATATCGATTATCGACTTTTCGAATTTCCGGTATAGAGTATTTAAATACCGAATTTTCGAAAATCGAATATCGGATATCCGAATATGCAATATCGAATATCGGCTATCCAATATCCGATATCCGTATCCAGAATATCGAATGTCGACTTTTCGAATTTCGGGTATCGAGTTTTTAAATATCGAATTTTCGAAAATCGAATATCGGATATCCGAATATGCAATATAGAATACCGGCTATCTAATATCCGATATCCGTTTACCAAATATCGAATATCGACTTTTCGAATTTCCGGTATCGAGTTTTTAAATACCGAATTTTCGAAAATCGAATATTTGATATCCGAATATGCAATATCGAATATTTGCTATCCAATATCCGATATCCGTTTACCGAATATCGAATATTGACTTTTCGAATTTCCGGTATCGAGTTTTTAAATACCGAAATTTCGAAAATCGAATATCGGATATCCGAATATGCAATATCGGATATCGGCTATCCACTATCCGATATCCGTTTACCGAATATCGAATATCGACTTTTCGAATTTCTGGTATCGAGTTTTTAAATACCGAATTTTCGAAAATCAAATATCGGATATCCGAATATGCAATATCGAATATCGGCTATCCAATATCCGATATCCGTTAACTGAATATCGAATATCGACTTTTCGAATTTCCGGTATCGAGTTTTTAAAAACCGAATTTTCGAAAACCGAATTTTCGAAAATCGAATATCGGATATCCGAATATGCAATATCGAATATCGACTTTTCGAATTTCGGGTATCGAGTTTTTAAATATGGAATTTTCGAAAATCGAATATCGGATATCCGAATAAGCAATATCGAATATCGGCTATCCAATATCCGATTACCGAATATCGAATATCGACTTTTCGAATTTCCGGCTTCGAGTTTTTAAATATCGAATTTTCGAAAATCGAATATCGGATATCCGAATATGCAGTATCGAATATCGGCTATTCAACATCCGATATCCGTTTACCAAATATCGAATATCGACTTTTCGAATTTCCGGTATCGAGTTTTTAAATACCGAATTTTCGAAAATCGAATATCGGATATCCGAATATGCAATATCGAATATCGGCTATCCAATATCCGATATCCCATTACCGAATATCGAATATCGACTTTTCGAATTTCCGGTATCGAGTTTTTAAATACCGAATTTTCGAAAATCGAAAATCGGATATCCGAATATGCAATATCGAATATCGGCTATCCAATATCCGATATCCGTTTACCAAATATCGAATATCGACTTTTCGAATTTCCGGTATCGAGTTTTTGAATACCGAATTTTAAAAAATCGAATATCGTTTATCCGAATATGCAATATCGAATATCGGCTATAGAATATCCGACATCCAATTACCGAATATATAGTATCGACTTTTCGAATTTCGGGTAACGAGTTTTTAAATACCGAATTTTCGAAAATCGAATATCGGATATCCGAATATGCAATATCGAATATCGGCTATCCAATATCTGATATCCGTTTACCAAATATCGAATATCGACTTTTCGAATTTCCGGTATCGAGTTTTTGAATACCAAATTTTAAAATATCGAATATCGGATATCCGAACATGCAATATCGAATATCGGCTATCCAATATCCGATATCCGTTTACTGAATATCGAATATCGATTTTCGAATTTCCGGTATCGAGTTTTTAAATACCGAATTTTCGAAAATCGGGTATCGGATATTCGAATATGCAATATCGAATATCGGCTATCCAATATCCGATATCCGTTTAACGAATATCGATTATCGACTTTTCGAATTTCCGGTATAGAGTATTTAAATACCGAATTTTCGAAAATCGAATATCGGATATCCGAATAAGCAATATCGAATATCGGCTATCCAATATCCGATTACCGAATATCGAATATCGACTTTTCGAATTTCCGGTTTCGAGTTTTTGAATATCGAATTTTCGAAAATCGAATATCGGATATCCGAATATGCAGTATCGAATATCGGCTATTCAACATCCGATATCCGTTTACCAAATATCGAATATCGACTTTTCGAATTTCCGGTATCGAGTTTTTAAATACCGAATTTTCGAAAATCGAAAATCGGATATCCGAATATGCAATATCGAATATCGGCTATCCAATATCCGATATCCGTTTACCAAATATCGAATATCGACTTTTCGAATTTCCGGTATCGAGTTTTTGAATACCGAATTTTAAAAAATCGAATATCGGATATCCGAATATGCAATATCGAATATCGGCTATAGAATATCCGACATCCAATTACCGAATATATAGTATCGACTTTTCGAATTTCGGGTAACGAGTTTTTAAATACCGAATTTTCGAAAATCGAATATCGGATATCCGAATATGCAATATCGAATATCGGCTATTCAATATCTGATATCCGTTTACCAAATATCGAATATCGACTTTTCGAATTTCCGGTATCGAGTTTTTGAATAACAAATTTTAAAAAATCGAATATCGGATATCCGAATATGCAATATCGAATATCGGCTATCCAATATCCGATATCCGTTTACTGAATATCGAATATCGATTTTCGAATTTCCGGTATCGAGTTTTTAAATACCGAATTTTCGAAAATCGGGTATCGGATATTCGAATATGCAATATCGAATATCGGCTATCCAATATCCGATATCCGTTTACCGAATATCGATTATCGACTTTTCGAATTTCCGGTATAGAGTATTTAAATACCGAATTTTCGAAAATCGAATATCGGATATCCGAATATGCAATATCGAATATCGGCTATCCAATATCCGATATCCGTATCCAGAATATCGAATGTCGACTTTTCGAATTTCGGGTATCGAGTTTTTAAATATCGAATTTTCGAAAATCGAATATCGGATATCCGAATATGCAATATAGAATACCGGCTATCTAATATCCGATATCCGTTTACCAAATATCGAATATCGACTTTTCGAATTTCCGGTATCGAGTTTTAAATACCGAATTTTCGAAAATCGAATATCGGATATCCGAATATGCAATATCGAATATCGGCTATCCAATATCCGATATCCGATTACCGAATCTCGACTTTTCGACTTTCCGGTAACGAGTTTTTAAACACCGAATTTTCGAAAATCGAATATTGGATATCCGAATATGCAATATCGAATGTCGGCTATCAAATATCCGATATCCAATTACCGAATATCGAATATCGACTTTTCGAATTTCCGGTATCGAGTTTTTGAATACCGAATTTTCGAAAATCGAATATCGGATATCCGAATATGCAATATCGAATATCGGCTATCCTATATCCGATATCCGTTTACCAAATATCGAATATCGACTTTTCGAATTTCGGGTATCGAGATTTTAAATACCGAATTTTCGAAAATCGAATATCGGATATCCGAATAAGCAATATTGAATATCGGCTATCCAATATCCGATATCTGTTTGCCGAATATCGAATATCGATTTTTCGAATTTCCGGTATCGAGTTTTTAAATACCGAATTTTCGAAAATCGAATATCAGATATCCGAATATGCAATATCGGATATCGGCTATCCACTATCCGATATCCGTTTACCGAATATCGAATATCGACTTTTCGAATTTCCGGTATCGAGTTTTTAAAAACCGAATTTTCGAAAATCGAATATCGGATATCCGAATATGCAATATCGAAAATCGGCTATCAAATATCCGATATCCAATTACCAAATATCGAAAATCAACTTTTCGATTTTCGGATATCGAGTTTTTTTATATCGAATTTTCGAAAATCGAATATCGGATATCCGAATTTGCAATACCGAATATCGGCTATCCAATATCCGATATCCGTTTACCGAATATCGAATATCGACTTTTCGAATTTCCGGTATCGAGTTTTTAAATACCGAATTTTCGAAAATCGAATGTCGGATATCCGAATATGCAGTATCGAATATCGGCTATCCAATATCCGATATCCGATTACCGAATATCGAATATCGACTTTTCGTATTTGGGGTATCGAGTTTTTTAATATCGAATTTTCGAAAATCGAATATCGGATATCCGAATATGCAGTATCGAATATCGGCTATTCAACATCCGATATCCGTTTACCAAATATCGAATATCGACTTTTCGAATTTCCGGTATCGAGTTTTTAAATACCGAATTTTCGAAAATCGAATATCGGATATCCGAATATGCAATATCGAATATCGGCTATCCAATATCCGATATCCCATTACCGAATATCGAATATCGACTTTTCGAATTTCCGGTATCGAGTTTTTAAATACCGAATTTTCGAAAATCGAATATCGGATATCCGAATATGCAATATCGAATATCGGCTATCCAATATCCGATATCCCATTACCGAATATCGAATATCGACTTTTCGAATTTCGGGTATCGAGTTTTTAAATATCGAATTTTCGAAAATCGAATATCGGATATCCGAATATGCAATATCGAATATCGGCTATCCAACATCCGATATCCGTTTACCGAATATCGAATATCGACTTTTCGAATTTCCGGTATCGAGTTTTTAAATACCGAATTTTCGAAAATCGAATATCGGATATCCGAATATGCAATATCGGATATCGGCTATCCAATATGCGATATCCCATTACCGAATATCGAATATCGACTTTTCGAATTTCGGGTATCGAGTTTTTAAATATGGAATTTTCGAAAATCGAATATCGGATATCCGAATATGCAATATCGGATATCGGCTATCCACTATCCGATATCCGTTTACCGAATATCGAATATCGACTTTTCGAATTTCCGGTATCGAGTTTTTAAAAACCGAATTTTCGAAAATCGAATATCGGATATCCGAATATGCAATATCGAAAATCGGCTATCAAATATCCGATATCCAATTACCAAATATCGAAAATCAACTTTTCGATTTTCGGATATCGAGTTTTTTTATATCGAATTTTCGAAAATCGAATATCGGATATCCGAATTTGCAATACCGAATATCGGCTATCCAATATCCGATATCCGTTTACCGAATATCGAATATCGACTTTTCGAATTTCCGGTATCGAGTTTTTAAATACCGAATTTTCGAAAATCGAATGTCGGATATCCGAATATGCAGTATCGAATATCGGCTATCCAATATCCGATATCCGATTACCGAATATCGAATATCGACTTTTCGTATTTGGGGTATCGAGTTTTTTAATATCGAATTTTCGAAAATCGAATATCGGATATCCGAATATGCAGTATCGAATATCGGCTATTCAACATCCGATATCCGTTTACCAAATATCGAATATCGACTTTTCGAATTTCCGGCATCGAGTTTTTAAATACCGAATTTTCGAAAATCGAATATCGGATATCCGAATATGCAATATCGAATATCGGCTATCCAATATCCGATATCCCATTACCGAATATCGAATATCGACTTTTCGAATTTCCGGTATCGAGTTTTTAAATACCGAATTTTCGAAAATCGAATATCGGATATCCGAATATGCAATATCGAATATCGGCTATCCAATATCCGATATCCCATTACCGAATATCGAATATCGACTTTTCGAATTTCGGGTATCGAGTTTTTAAATATCGAATTTTCGAAAATCGAATATCGGATATCCGAATATGCAATATCGAATATCGGCTATCCAACATCCGATATCCGTTTACCGAATATCGAATATCGACTTTTCGAATTTCCGGTATCGAGTTTTTAAATACCGAATTTTCGAAAATCGAATATCGGATATCCGAATGTGCAATATCGGATATCGGCTATCCAATATGCGATATCCCATTACCGAATATCGAATATCGACTTTTCGAATTTCGGGTATCGAGTTTTTAAATATGGAATTTTCGAAAATCGAATATCGGATATCCGAATAAGCAATATCGAATATCGGCTATCCAATATCCGATTACCGAATATCGAATATCGACTTTTCGAATTTCCGGTTTCGAGTTTTTAAATACCGAATTTTCGAAAATCGAATATTTGATATCCGAATATGCAATATCGGATATCGGCTATCCACTATCCGATATCCGTTTACCGAATATCGAATATCGACTTTTCGAATTTCCGGTATCGAGATTTTAAATACCGAATTTTCGAAAATCGAATATCGGATATCCGAATATGCAATATCGAATATCGGCTATCCAATATCCGATATCCGTTTACTGAATATCGAATATCGACTTTTCGAATTTCCGGTATCGAGTTTTTAAAAACCGAATTTTCGAAAATCGAATATCGGATATCCGAATATGCAATATCGAAAATCGGCTATCCAATATCCGTTTACTGAATATCGAATATCGACTTTTCGAATTTCCGGTATCGAGTTTTTAAATACCGAATTTTCGAAAATCGGGTATCGGATATCCGAATATGCAATATCGAATATCGGCTATCCAATATCCGATATCCGTTTACCGAATATCGAATATCGACTTTTCGAATTTCCGGTATCGAGTTTTTAAAAACCGAATTTTCGAAAATCAAATATCGGATATCCGATAATGCAATATCGAAAATCGGCTATCAAATATCCGATATCCAATTACCAAATATCGAAAATCAACTTTTCGATTTTCGGATATCGAGTTTTTTAATATCGAATTTTCGAAAATCGAATATCGGATATCCGAATTTGCAATACCGAATATCGGCTATCCAATATCCGATATCCGTTTACCGAATATCGAATATCGACTTTTCGAATTTCCGGTATCGAGTTTTTAAATACCGAATTTTCGAAAATCGAATGTCGGATATCCGAATATGCAATATCGAATATCGGCTATCCAATATCCGATATCCGATTACCGAATATCGAATATCGACTTTTCGTATTTGGGGTATCGAGTTTTTAAATATCGAATTTTCGAAAATCGAATATCGGCTATCCAATATCCGATTACCGAATATCGAATATCGACTTTTCGAATTTCCGGTTTCGAGTTTTTAAATACCGAATTTTCGAAAATCGAATATTTGATATCCGAATATGCAATATCGAATATTTGCTATCCAATATCCGATATCCGTTTACCGAATATCGAATATTGACTTTTCGAATTTCCGGTATCGAGTTTTTAAATACCGAAATTTCGAAAATCGAATATCGGATATCCGAATATGCAATATCGGATATCGGCTATCCACTATCCGATATCCGTTTACCGAATATCGAATATCGACTTTTCGAATTTCCGGTATCGAGTTTTTAAATACCGAATTTTCGAAAATCGAATATCGGATATCCGAATATGCAATATCGAATATCGGCTATCCAACATCCGATATCCGTTTACCGAATATCGAATATCGACTTTACGAATTTCCGGTATCGAGTTTTTAAATACCGAATTTTCGAAAATCGAATATCGGATATCCGAATATGCAATATCGAATATCGGCTATCCAATATCCGATATCCCATTACCGAATATCGAATATCGACTTTTCGAATTTCCGGTATCGAGTTTTAAATACCGAATTTTCGAAAATCGAATATCGGATATCCGAATATGCAATATCGAATATCGGCTATCCAATATCCGATATCCGATTACCGAATCTCGACTTTTCGACTTTCCGGTAACGAGTTTTTAAACACCGAATTTTCGAAAATCGAATATTGGATATCCGAATATGCAATATCGAATGTCGGCTATCAAATATCCGATATCCAATTACCGAATATCGAATATCGACTTTTCGAATTTCCGGTATCGAGTTTTTGAATACCGAATTTTCGAAAATCGAATATCGGATATCCGAATATGCAATATCGAATATCGGCTATCCAATATCCGATATCCGATTACCGAATATCGAATATCGACTTTTCGTATTTGGGGTATCGAGTTTTTTAATATCGAATTTTCGAAAATCGAATATCGGATATCCGAATATGCAGTATCGAATATCGGCTATTCAACATCCGATATCCGTTTACCAAATATCGAATATCGACTTTTCGAATTTCCGGTATCGAGTTTTTAAATACCGAATTTTCGAAAATCGAATATCGGATATCCGAATATGCAATATCGAATATCGGCTATCCAATATCCGATATCCCATTACCGAATATCGAATATCGATTTTTCGAATTTCCGGTATCGAGTTTTTAAATACCGAATTTTCGAAAATCGAATATCGGATATCCGAATATGCAATATCGAATATCGGCTATCCAATATCCGATATCCCATTACCGAATATCGAATATCGACTTTTCGAATTTCGGGTATCGAGTTTTTAAATATCGAATTTTCGAAAATCGAATATCGGATATCCGAATATGCAATATCGAATATCGGCTATCCAACATCCGATATCCGTTTACCGAATATCGAATATCGACTTTTCGAATTTCCGGTATCGAGTTTTTAAATACCGAATTTTCGAAAATCGAATATCGGATATCCGAATATGCAATATCGGATATCGGCTATCCAATATGCGATATCCCATTACCGAATATCGAATATCGACTTTTCGAATTTCGGGTATCGAGTTTTTAAATATGGAATTTTCGAAAATCGAATATCGGATATCCGAATAAGCAATATCGAATATCGGCTATCCAATATCCGATTACCGAATATCGAATATCGACTTTTCGAATTTCCGGTTTCGAGTTTTTAAATACCGAATTTTCGAAAATCGAATATCGGATATCCGAATAAGCAATATCGAATATCGGCTATCCAATATCCGATTACCGAATATCGAATATCGACTTTTCGAATTTCCGGTTTCGAGTTTTTGAATATCGAATTTTCGAAAATCGAATATCGGATATCCGAATATGCAGTATCGAATATCGGCTATTCAACATCCGATATCCGTTTACCAAATATCGAATATCGACTTTTCGAATTTCCGGTATCGAGTTTTTAAATACCGAATTTTCGAAAATCGAAAATCGGATATCCGAATATGCAATATCGAATATCGGCTATCCAATATCCGATATCCGTTTACCAAATATCGAATATCGACTTTTCGAATTTCCGGTATCGAGTTTTTGAATACCGAATTTTAAAAAATCGAATATCGGATATCCGAATATGCAATATCGAATATCGGCTATAGAATATCCGACATCCAATTACCGAATATCGACTCATCCGAAGAATAAAGTCCGATTTGCAAGATTGATGGTTTTCAGTAGAGCTTGTAGAAGTTGTTGACTTGTGTAACTCTGTGTAACTCTAAAACTACGATACTTGACATTTTGATTTTTTGGTATGTTATTATATTACCCTAGACTAGTTAAATGACAGGTATTGTATATTTATAATCCTTTTAATACACGATATAGTGAGTCCCATATCAACATAAGACGTTTTATAGCGAAAGAACGAAGAAAAAAGTGGGTCCGTAGTGAATATTAGACGTTGTTTTACGGAAACGCCTCAACTTTAGTGACGTTCTATATTAACATGTGTCTTTTTGTTGGAATGGGACATTCCCTGATGACACCTAATGAGTCCTATCTGACTACCTACCTTGAAATATTTAAGTATAATTTTCGATGTGTTAAATAATTACATTTCCTTAGAGTCAATAAAACTGATATTATTATTTCAAAAGTTTATTATATTAAAAAAATCTCAAATATGTAGCTTAACATAACCGTTACGCCTCTTTATTAAACCTTCCTCTGCCTGAAATATAGGAATACCTTATTCAGGCATAGATCATTTTAGTGAACTTGGCTGCGTGCCCTTGTTTAGTAAGAAAGGAGAAACGAGATTTCACATCGCACATTAAAATAAAATTAAACTCTCCATTATTTTCATGACGAAACTTCAGTGCATGCTTCGAACACCTAGTTGCTTTTCATAACATATGCCTGACAAGAGTTTAAGATGTTTTTAGTATAATAATGTTGACCTTTGTGCTTTTTTGAACGAGAAGAACCGACTTCAAGGGTGAGGACCGAAAACAGAACCAAACCGTACCAAACCATTTAGTTAGGTTCCTATAAATAATGCAGGCCGACCCCAGATAGTAGTCCCGCCAAGTGAGGCTCCGTTAACTTGATTCAGTCTTGCGAAATAATTGAAGGTGTGTAGTGTGAGGGTTCGGCAGTGTTGGCGGAGGCGGGGACTTTGATGCAGGGTGGTCTATGTCAAGTCAACAGAGATGCCTATTACCGTCTTAAATCCTTGGGGTGCCCTGACGTTGACCGTTTTCTTTTGGTTCATACGCGTAAAAAATGGGTTTGTATTATGCAATGTTTAAAATAGAAATGCTGATGATAGGTATTACCATGGAATTGAAGGAGAGGCAAATCAAAATGGCAAGCATGCAACTTTATGCATGCTTTGCATTCCGATCTACACACGATTAGTCCATATGCATACTGGCACTGTATGTTTTGGAGTAGGAAAGTAGCAATAGCAAGGGAGTTTGTGGCGCCTAATGACGAAAAAGGAATCGCAGAGAAATTGTCTACATGAGTTATCGCAGATCGAATGAACAGTGGTAGGAGTTGGCTCTGATAGTTTAAAATAACTGGGGTAGATACAAAATATTATGATGAGAAAATTCTAAGTCCTCATGTTGTATTAATGGTGAAATTTGGAGATTAGAAGGCATTCCAAAGAAAATGTACTAGGTTGATTACTGTAAATATGTGACAACCTGTTTTTAGCTATCACCGATGATTTCTTTGGTGTTATGATCTTCACGTAGAAGTTCTTAATTTAATATTTCTGCTAATTATTGGCTTATTTTTTCTGCATCAGGATGCAAAGGCCACAAAAAGGACTCATTGATATTTCCTTCTAAATTGACATATGAAATAAAATAAAACAGTAAAATAAAATATTCAAGAAATATCATTTATGTGAAGTGCAAGACTTTGCACGTAGGAATTAATTTACCCACTCATAAATACATATTTTTTTATATTTAGCAAACATTTTAAACGAACAACGTCCTAACTGATTTCATTCTACCAGGAACAACGTCCCATCTTAACATGGAACCCATAAATCATATCACTGATTCCGCACAGAAACGTTCTATTTTAAAATAAAACGCTTAGAAGATTATTTAAATTCGTATAACAGCGTCTTAAAAGTTCATGAGTGCCAGTTAGTATTTATAAAAATAATCATACCATCGAAAAAAATGCGTTTCTGAACATTTCCGTCGAAAACCGTTCTATGTAAACATCGATAGTCCACAACTGTTTACTTAGACTAAAAAGTATATAGACGTGATGTGTGACTTAGACTATACAGTGTATAAAAATAAGATCATGCAACGAAAATATTCTCTCTCCAACAAACAATGGCCGATCTGACGAAGAGACGTGGCCCCAGATGCCTGCGTACCGTCACTTATACACTTCGTGCGTTGTTCTGCGGAACGAATTTCAGATGAGACGTTATTCGATTCTATATTTCCGGAACTAAATAAAATATCAAAATTCTAAAAACACACGTTTGTAGAGTTTTAATTGCTTATCTCATTAAGCTATTAAACTGATTTTTGGCCTATGGTCACATCGGACTTTATTCTTCGGATGAGTCGATATATAGTATCGACTTTTCGAATTTCGGGTAACGAGTTTTTAAATACCGAATTTTCGAAAATCGAATATCGGATATCCGAATATGCAATATCGAATATCGGCTATTCAATATCTGATATCCGTTTACCAAATATCGAATATCGACTTTTCGAATTTCCGGTATCGAGTTTTTGAATAACAAATTTTAAAAAATCGAATATCGGATATCCGAATATGCAATATCGAATATCGGCTATCCAATATCCGATATCCGTTTACTGAATATCGAATATCGATTTTCGAATTTCCGGTATCGAGTTTTTAAATACCGAATTTTCGAAAATCGGGTATCGGATATTCGAATATGCAATATCGAATATCGGCTATCCAATATCCGATATCCGTTTACCGAATATCGATTATCGACTTTTCGAATTTCCGGTATAGAGTATTTAAATACCGAATTTTCGAAAATCGAATATCGGATATCCGAATATGCAATATCGAATATCGGCTATCCAATATCCGATATCCGTATCCAGAATATCGAATGTCGACTTTTCGAATTTCGGGTATCGAGTTTTTAAATATCGAATTTTCGAAAATCGAATATCGGATATCCGAATATGCAATATAGAATACCGGCTATCTAATATCCGATATCCGTTTACCAAATATCGAATATCGACTTTTCGAATTTCCGGTATCGAGTTTTAAATACCGAATTTTCGAAAATCGAATATCGGATATCCGAATATGCAATATCGAAAATCGGCTATCCAATATCCGATATCCGATTACCGAATCTCGACTTTTCGACTTTCCGGTAACGAGTTTTTAAACACCGAATTTTCGAAAATCGAATATTGGATATCCGAATATGCAATATCGAATGTCGGCTATCAAATATCCGATATCCAATTACCGAATATCGAATATCGACTTTTCGAATTTCCGGTATCGAGTTTTTGAATACCGAATTTTCGAAAATCGAATATCGGATATCCGAATATGCAATATCGAATATCGGCTATCCAATATCCGATATCCGTTTACCAAATATCGAATATCGACTTTTCGAATTTCGGGTATCGAGTTTTTCAATACCGAATTTTCGAAAATCGAATATCGGATATCCGAATAAGCAATATTGAATATCGGCTATCCAATATCCGATATCTGTTTGCCGAATATCGAATATCGATTTTTCGAATTTCCGGTATCGAGTTTTTAAATACCGAATTTTCGAAAATCGAATATCAGATATCCGAATATGCAATATCGGATATCGGCTATCCACTATTCGATATCCGTTTACCGAATATCGAATATCGACTTTTCGAATTTCCGGTATCGAGTTTTTAAAAACCGAATTTTCGAAAATCGAATATCGGATATCCGAATATGCAATATCGAAAATCGGCTATCAAATATCCGATATCCAATTACCAAATATCGAAAATCAACTTTTCGATTTTCGGATATCGAGTTTTTTAATATCGAATTTTCGAAAATCGAATATCGGATATCCGAATTTGCAATACCGAATATCGGCTATCCAATATCCGATATCCGTTTACCGAATATCGAATATCGACTTTTCGAATTTCCGGTATCGAGTTTTTAAATACCGAATTTTCGAAAATCGAATGTCGGATATCCGAATATGCAGTATCGAATATCGGCTATCCAATATCCGATATCCGATTACCGAATATCGAATATCGACTTTTCGTATTTGGGGTATCGAGTTTTTTAATATCGAATTTTCGAAAATCGAATATCGGATATCCGAATATGCAGTATCGAATATCGGCTATTCAACATCCGATATCCGTTTACCAAATATCGAATATCGACTTTTCGAATTTCCGGTATCGAGTTTTTAAATACCGAATTTTCGAAAATCGAATAAATCGGATATCCGAATATGCAATATTGAATATCGGCTATCCAATATCCGATATCCCATTACCGAATATCGAATATCGACTTTTCGAATTTCCGGTATCGAGTTTTTAAATACCGAATTTTCGAAAATCGAATATCGGATATCCGAATATGCAATATCGAATATCGGCTATCCAATATCCGATATCCCATTACCGAATATCGAATATCGACTTTTCGAATTTCGGGTATCGAGTTTTGAAATATCGAATTTTCGAAAATCGAATATCGGATATCCGAATATGCAATATCGAATATCGGCTATCCAACATCCGATATCCGTTTACCGAATATCGAATATCGACTTTTCGAATTTCCGGTATCGAGTTTTTAAATACCGAATTTTCGAAAATCGAATATCGGATATCCGAATATGCAATATCGGATATCGGCTATCCAATATGCGATATCCCATTACCGAATATCGAATATCGACTTTTCGAATTTCGGGTATCGAGTTTTTAAATATGGAATTTTCGAAAATCGAATATCGGATATCCGAATAAGCAATATCGGATATCGGCTATCCAATATCCGATTACCGAATATCGAATATCGACTTTTCGAATTTCCGGTTTCGAGTTTTTAAATACCGAATTTTCGAAAATCGAATATTTGATATCCGAATATGCAATATCGAATATTTGCTATCCAATATCCGATATCCGTTTACCGAATATCGAATATTGACTTTTCGAATTTCCGGTATCGAGTTTTTAAATACCGAAATTTCGAAAATCGAATATCGGATATCCGAATATGCAATATCGGATATCGGCTATCCACTATCCGATATCCGTTTACCGAATATCGAATATCGACTTTTCGAATTTCCGGTATCGAGATTTTAAATACCGAATTTTCGAAAATCGAATATCGGATATCCGAATATGCAATATCGAATATCGGCTATCCAATATCCGATATCCGTTTACTGAATATCGAATATCGACTTTTCGAATTTCCGGTATCGAGTTTTTAAAAACCGAATTTTCGAAAATCGAATATCGGATATCCGAATATGCAATATCGAAAATCGGCTATCCAATATCCGTTTACTGAATATCGAATATCGACTTTTCGAATTTCCGGTATCGAGTTTTTAAATACCGAATTTTCGAAAATCGGGTATCGGATATCCGAATATGCAATATCGAATATCGGCTATCCAATATCCGATATCCGTTTACCGAATATCGAATATCGACTTTTCGAATTTCCGGTATCGAGTTTTTAAATACCGAATTTTCGAAAATCAAATATCGGATATCCGATAATGCAATATCGAAAATCGGCTATCAAATATCCGATATCCAATTACCAAATATCGAAAATCAACTTTTCGATTTTCGGATATCGAGTTTTTTAATATCGAATTTTCGAAAATCGAATATCGGATATCCGAATTTGCAATACCGAATATCGGCTATCCAATATCCGATATCCGTTAACCGAATATCGAATATCGACTTTTCGAATTTCCGGTATCGAGTTTTTAAATACCGAATTTTCGAAAATCGAATGTCGGATATCCGAATATGCAATATCGAATATCGGCTATCCAATATCCGATTACCGAATATCGAATATCGACTTTTCGTATTTGGGGTATCGAGTTTTTAAATATCGAATTTTCGAAAATCGAATATCGGCTATCCAATATCCGATTACCGAATATCGAATATCGACTTTTCGAATTTCCGGTTTCGAGTTTTTAAATACCGAATTTTCGAAAATCGAATATTTGATATCCGAATATGCAATATCGAATATTTGCTATCCAATATCCGATATCCGTTTACCGAATATCGAATATTGACTTTTCGAATTTCCGGTATCGAGTTTTTAAATACCGAAATTTCGAAAATCGAATATCGGATATCCGAATATGCAATATCGGATATCGGCTATCCACTATCCGATATCCGTTTACCGAATATCGAATATCGACTTTTCGAATTTCCGGTATCGAGTTTTTAAATACCGAATTTTCGAAAATCGAATATCGGATATCCGAATATGCAATATCGAATATCGGCTATCCAACATCCGATATCCGTTTACCGAATATCGAATATCGACTTTACGAATTTCCGGTATCGAGTTTTTAAATACCGAATTTTCGAAAATCGAATATCGGATATCCGAATATGCAATATCGAATATCGGCTATCCAATATCCGATATCCCATTACCGAATATCGAATATCGACTTTTCGAATTTCCGGTATCGAGTTTTAAATACCGAATTTTCGAAAATCGAATATCGGATATCCGAATATGCAATATCGAATATCGGCTATCCAATATCCGATATCCGATTACCGAATCTCGACTTTTCGACTTTCCGGTAACGAGTTTTTAAACACCGAATTTTCGAAAATCGAATATTGGATATCCGAATATGCTATATCGAATGTCGGCTATCAAATATCCGATATCCAATTACCGAATATCGAATATCGACTTTTCGAATTTCCGGTATCGAGTTTTTGAATACCGAATTTTCGAAAATCGAATATCGGATATCCGAATATGCAATATCGAATATCGGCTATCCAATATCCGATATCCCATTACCGAATATCGAATATCGACTTTTCGAATTTCGGGTATCGAGTTTTTAAATATCGAATTTTCGAAAATCGAATATCGGATATCCGAATATGCAATATCGAATATCGGCTATCCAACATCCGATATCCGTTTACCGAATATCGAATATCGACTTTTCGAATTTCTGGTATCGAGTTTTTAAATACCGAATTTTCGAAAATCGAATATCGGATATCCGAATATGCAATATCGAATATCGGCTATCCAATATCCGATATCCCATTACCGAATATCGAATATCGACTTTTCGAATTTCGGGTATCGAGTTTTTGAATACCGAATTTTAAAAAATCGAATATCGGATATCCGAATATGCAATATCGAATATCGGCTATAGAATATCCGACATCCAATTACCGAATATATAGTATCGACTTTTCGAATTTCGGGTAACGAGTTTTTAAATACCGAATTTTCGAAAATCGAATATCGGATATCCGAATATGCAATATCGAATATCGGCTATCCAATATCTGATATCCGTTTACCAAATATCGAATATCGACTTTTCGAATTTCCGGTATCGAGTTTTTAAATATGGAATTTTCGAAAATCGAATATCGGATATCCGAATAAGCAATATCGAATATCGGCTATCCAATATCCGATTACCGAATATCGAATATCGACTTTTCGAATTTCCGGTTTCGAGTTTTTAAATACCGAATTTTCGAAAATCGAATATTTGATATCCGAATATGCAATATCGAATATTTGCTATCCAATATCCGATATCCGTTTACCGAATATCGAATATTAACTTTTCGAATTTCCGGTATCGAGTTTTTAAATACCGAAATTTCGAAAATCGAATATCGGATATCCGAATATGCAATATCGGATATCGGCTATCCACTATCCGATATCCGTTTACCGAATATCGAATATCGACTTTTCGAATTTCCGGTATCGAGTTTTGAAAAACCGAATTTTCGAAAATCAAATATCGGATATCCGAATATGCAATATCGAATATCGGCTATCCAATATCCGATATCCGATTACCGAATCTCGACTTTTCGACTTTCCGGTAACGAGTTTTTAAACACCGAATTTTCGAAAATCGAATATTGGATATCCGAATATGCAATATCGAATATCGGCTATCCAATATCCGATATCCGTTTACCGAATATCGAATATTGACTTTTCGAATTTCCGGTATCGAGTTTTTAAATACCGAAATTTCGAAAATCGAATATCGGATATCCGAATATGCAATATCGGATATCGGCTATCCACTATCCGAT
The DNA here is from genome assembly GCA_954870645.1 of Agrotis clavis. Taxonomy (NCBI): domain Eukaryota; kingdom Metazoa; phylum Arthropoda; class Insecta; order Lepidoptera; family Noctuidae; genus Agrotis; species Agrotis clavis. Next base: position 191,437 of record OX940918.1, read on the forward strand.
ATCCGTTTACCGAATATCGAATATCGACTTTTCGAATTTCCGGTATCGAGTTTTTAAATACCGAATTTTCGAAAATCGAATATCGGATATCCGAATATGCAATATCGAATATCGGCTATCCAACATCCGATATCCGTTTACCGAATATCGAATATCGACTTTACGAATTTCCGGTATCGAGTTTTTAAATACCGAATTTTCGAAAATCGAATATCGGATATCCGAATATGCAATATCGAATATCGGCTATCCAATATCCGATATCCCATTACCGAATATCGAATATCGACTTTTCGAATTTCCGGTATCGAGTTTTAAATACCGAATTTTCGAAAATCGAATATCGGATATCCGAATATGCAATATCGAATATCGGCTATCCAATATCCGATATCCGATTACCGAATCTCGACTTTTCGACTTTCCGGTAACGAGTTTTTAAACACCGAATTTTCGAAAATCGAATATTGGATATCCGAATATGCAATATCGAATGTCGGCTATCAAATATCCGATATCCAATTACCGAATATCGAATATCGACTTTTCGAATTTCCGGTATCGAGTTTTTGAATACCGAATTTTCGAAAATCGAATATCGGATATCCGAATATGCAATATCGAATATCGGCTATCCAATATCCGATATCCGATTACCGAATATCGAATATCGACTTTTCGTATTTGGGGTATCGAGTTTTTTAATATCGAATTTTCGAAAATCGAATATCGGATATCCGAATATGCAGTATCGAATATCGGCTATTCAACATCCGATATCCGTTTACCAAATATCGAATATCGACTTTTCGAATTTCCGGTATCGAGTTTTTAAATACCGAATTTTCGAAAATCGAATATCGGATATCCGAATATGCAATATCGAATATCGGCTATCCAATATCCGATATCCCATTACCGAATATCGAATATCGATTTTTCGAATTTCCGGTATCGAGTTTTTAAATACCGAATTTTCGAAAATCGAATATCGGATATCCGAATATGCAATATCGAATATCGGCTATCCAATATCCGATATCCCATTACCGAATATCGAATATCGACTTTTCGAATTTCGGGTATCGAGTTTTTAAATATCGAATTTTCGAAAATCGAATATCGGATATCCGAATATGCAATATCGAATATCGGCTATCCAACATCCGATATCCGTTTACCGAATATCGAATATCGACTTTTCGAATTTCCGGTATCGAGTTTTTAAATACCGAATTTTCGAAAATCGAATATCGGATATCCGAATATGCAATATCGGATATCGGCTATCCAATATGCGATATCCCATTACCGAATATCGAATATCGACTTTTCGAATTTCGGGTATCGAGTTTTTAAATATGGAATTTTCGAAAATCGAATATCGGATATCCGAATAAGCAATATCGAATATCGGCTATCCAATATCCGATTACCGAATATCGAATATCGACTTTTCGAATTTCCGGTTTCGAGTTTTTAAATACCGAATTTTCGAAAATCGAATATCGGATATCCGAATAAGCAATATCGAATATCGGCTATCCAATATCCGATTACCGAATATCGAATATCGACTTTTCGAATTTCCGGTTTCGAGTTTTTGAATATCGAATTTTCGAAAATCGAATATCGGATATCCGAATATGCAGTATCGAATATCGGCTATTCAACATCCGATATCCGTTTACCAAATATCGAATATCGACTTTTCGAATTTCCGGTATCGAGTTTTTAAATACCGAATTTTCGAAAATCGAAAATCGGATATCCGAATATGCAATATCGAATATCGGCTATCCAATATCCGATATCCGTTTACCAAATATCGAATATCGACTTTTCGAATTTCCGGTATCGAGTTTTTGAATACCGAATTTTAAAAAATCGAATATCGGATATCCGAATATGCAATATCGAATATCGGCTATAGAATATCCGACATCCAATTACCGAATATCGACTCATCCGAAGAATAAAGTCCGATTTGCAAGATTGATGGTTTTCAGTAGAGCTTGTAGAAGTTGTTGACTTGTGTAACTCTGTGTAACTCTAAAACTACGATACTTGACATTTTGATTTTTTGGTATGTTATTATATTACCCTAGACTAGTTAAATGACAGGTATTGTATATTTATAATCCTTTTAATACACGATATAGTGAGTCCCATATCAACATAAGACGTTTTATAGCGAAAGAACGAAGAAAAAAGTGGGTCCGTAGTGAATATTAGACGTTGTTTTACGGAAACGCCTCAACTTTAGTGACGTTCTATATTAACATGTGTCTTTTTGTTGGAATGGGACATTCCCTGATGACACCTAATGAGTCCTATCTGACTACCTACCTTGAAATATTTAAGTATAATTTTCGATGTGTTAAATAATTACATTTCCTTAGAGTCAATAAAACTGATATTATTATTTCAAAAGTTTATTATATTAAAAAAATCTCAAATATGTAGCTTAACATAACCGTTACGCCTCTTTATTAAACCTTCCTCTGCCTGAAATATAGGAATACCTTATTCAGGCATAGATCATTTTAGTGAACTTGGCTGCGTGCCCTTGTTTAGTAAGAAAGGAGAAACGAGATTTCACATCGCACATTAAAATAAAATTAAACTCTCCATTATTTTCATGACGAAACTTCAGTGCATGCTTCGAACACCTAGTTGCTTTTCATAACATATGCCTGACAAGAGTTTAAGATGTTTTTAGTATAATAATGTTGACCTTTGTGCTTTTTTGAACGAGAAGAACCGACTTCAAGGGTGAGGACCGAAAACAGAACCAAACCGTACCAAACCATTTAGTTAGGTTCCTATAAATAATGCAGGCCGACCCCAGATAGTAGTCCCGCCAAGTGAGGCTCCGTTAACTTGATTCAGTCTTGCGAAATAATTGAAGGTGTGTAGTGTGAGGGTTCGGCAGTGTTGGCGGAGGCGGGGACTTTGATGCAGGGTGGTCTATGTCAAGTCAACAGAGATGCCTATTACCGTCTTAAATCCTTGGGGTGCCCTGACGTTGACCGTTTTCTTTTGGTTCATACGCGTAAAAAATGGGTTTGTATTATGCAATGTTTAAAATAGAAATGCTGATGATAGGTATTACCATGGAATTGAAGGAGAGGCAAATCAAAATGGCAAGCATGCAACTTTATGCATGCTTTGCATTCCGATCTACACACGATTAGTCCATATGCATACTGGCACTGTATGTTTTGGAGTAGGAAAGTAGCAATAGCAAGGGAGTTTGTGGCGCCTAATGACGAAAAAGGAATCGCAGAGAAATTGTCTACATGAGTTATCGCAGATCGAATGAACAGTGGTAGGAGTTGGCTCTGATAGTTTAAAATAACTGGGGTAGATACAAAATATTATGATGAGAAAATTCTAAGTCCTCATGTTGTATTAATGGTGAAATTTGGAGATTAGAAGGCATTCCAAAGAAAATGTACTAGGTTGATTACTGTAAATATGTGACAACCTGTTTTTAGCTATCACCGATGATTTCTTTGGTGTTATGATCTTCACGTAGAAGTTCTTAATTTAATATTTCTGCTAATTATTGGCTTATTTTTTCTGCATCAGGATGCAAAGGCCACAAAAAGGACTCATTGATATTTCCTTCTAAATTGACATATGAAATAAAATAAAACAGTAAAATAAAATATTCAAGAAATATCATTTATGTGAAGTGCAAGACTTTGCACGTAGGAATTAATTTACCCACTCATAAATACATATTTTTTTATATTTAGCAAACATTTTAAACGAACAACGTCCTAACTGATTTCATTCTACCAGGAACAACGTCCCATCTTAACATGGAACCCATAAATCATATCACTGATTCCGCACAGAAACGTTCTATTTTAAAATAAAACGCTTAGAAGATTATTTAAATTCGTATAACAGCGTCTTAAAAGTTCATGAGTGCCAGTTAGTATTTATAAAAATAATCATACCATCGAAAAAAATGCGTTTCTGAACATTTCCGTCGAAAACCGTTCTATGTAAACATCGATAGTCCACAACTGTTTACTTAGACTAAAAAGTATATAGACGTGATGTGTGACTTAGACTATACAGTGTATAAAAATAAGATCATGCAACGAAAATATTCTCTCTCCAACAAACAATGGCCGATCTGACGAAGAGACGTGGCCCCAGATGCCTGCGTACCGTCACTTATACACTTCGTGCGTTGTTCTGCGGAACGAATTTCAGATGAGACGTTATTCGATTCTATATTTCCGGAACTAAATAAAATATCAAAATTCTAAAAACACACGTTTGTAGAGTTTTAATTGCTTATCTCATTAAGCTATTAAACTGATTTTTGGCCTATGGTCACATCGGACTTTATTCTTCGGATGAGTCGATATATAGTATCGACTTTTCGAATTTCGGGTAACGAGTTTTTAAATACCGAATTTTCGAAAATCGAATATCGGATATCCGAATATGCAATATCGAATATCGGCTATTCAATATCTGATATCCGTTTACCAAATATCGAATATCGACTTTTCGAATTTCCGGTATCGAGTTTTTGAATAACAAATTTTAAAAAATCGAATATCGGATATCCGAATATGCAATATCGAATATCGGCTATCCAATATCCGATATCCGTTTACTGAATATCGAATATCGATTTTCGAATTTCCGGTATCGAGTTTTTAAATACCGAATTTTCGAAAATCGGGTATCGGATATTCGAATATGCAATATCGAATATCGGCTATCCAATATCCGATATCCGTTTACCGAATATCGATTATCGACTTTTCGAATTTCCGGTATAGAGTATTTAAATACCGAATTTTCGAAAATCGAATATCGGATATCCGAATATGCAATATCGAATATCGGCTATCCAATATCCGATATCCGTATCCAGAATATCGAATGTCGACTTTTCGAATTTCGGGTATCGAGTTTTTAAATATCGAATTTTCGAAAATCGAATATCGGATATCCGAATATGCAATATAGAATACCGGCTATCTAATATCCGATATCCGTTTACCAAATATCGAATATCGACTTTTCGAATTTCCGGTATCGAGTTTTAAATACCGAATTTTCGAAAATCGAATATCGGATATCCGAATATGCAATATCGAAAATCGGCTATCCAATATCCGATATCCGATTACCGAATCTCGACTTTTCGACTTTCCGGTAACGAGTTTTTAAACACCGAATTTTCGAAAATCGAATATTGGATATCCGAATATGCAATATCGAATGTCGGCTATCAAATATCCGATATCCAATTACCGAATATCGAATATCGACTTTTCGAATTTCCGGTATCGAGTTTTTGAATACCGAATTTTCGAAAATCGAATATCGGATATCCGAATATGCAATATCGAATATCGGCTATCCAATATCCGATATCCGTTTACCAAATATCGAATATCGACTTTTCGAATTTCGGGTATCGAGTTTTTCAATACCGAATTTTCGAAAATCGAATATCGGATATCCGAATAAGCAATATTGAATATCGGCTATCCAATATCCGATATCTGTTTGCCGAATATCGAATATCGATTTTTCGAATTTCCGGTATCGAGTTTTTAAATACCGAATTTTCGAAAATCGAATATCAGATATCCGAATATGCAATATCGGATATCGGCTATCCACTATCCGATATCCGTTTACCGAATATCGAATATCGACTTTTCGAATTTCCGGTATCGAGTTTTTAAAAACCGAATTTTCGAAAATCGAATATCGGATATCCGAATATGCAATATCGAAAATCGGCTATCAAATATCCGATATCCAATTACCAAATATCGAAAATCAACTTTTCGATTTTCGGATATCGAGTTTTTTAATATCGAATTTTCGAAAATCGAATATCGGATATCCGAATTTGCAATACCGAATATCGGCTATCCAATATCCGATATCCGTTTACCGAATATCGAATATCGACTTTTCGAATTTCCGGTATCGAGTTTTTAAATACCGAATTTTCGAAAATCGAATGTCGGATATCCGAATATGCAGTATCGAATATCGGCTATCCAATATCCGATATCCGATTACCGAATATCGAATATCGACTTTTCGTATTTGGGGTATCGAGTTTTTTAATATCGAATTTTCGAAAATCGAATATCGGATATCCGAATATGCAGTATCGAATATCGGCTATTCAACATCCGATATCCGTTTACCAAATATCGAATATCGACTTTTCGAATTTCCGGTATCGAGTTTTTAAATACCGAATTTTCGAAAATCGAATATCGGATATCCGAATATGCAATATTGAATATCGGCTATCCAATATCCGATATCCCATTACCGAATATCGAATATCGACTTTTCGAATTTCCGGTATCGAGTTTTTAAATACCGAATTTTCGAAAATCGAATATCGGATATCCGAATATGCAATATCGAATATCGGCTATCCAATATCCGATATCCCATTACCGAATATCGAATATCGACTTTTCGAATTTCGGGTATCGAGTTTTGAAATATCGAATTTTCGAAAATCGAATATCGGATATCCGAATATGCAATATCGAATATCGGCTATCCAACATCCGATATCCGTTTACCGAATATCGAATATCGACTTTTCGAATTTCCGGTATCGAGTTTTTAAATACCGAATTTTCGAAAATCGAATATCGGATATCCGAATATGCAATATCGGATATCGGCTATCCAATATGCGATATCCCATTACCGAATATCGAATATCGACTTTTCGAATTTCGGGTATCGAGTTTTTAAATATGGAATTTTCGAAAATCGAATATCGGATATCCGAATAAGCAATATCGAATATCGGCTATCCAATATCCGATTACCGAATATCGAATATCGACTTTTCGAATTTCCGGTTTCGAGTTTTTAAATACCGAATTTTCGAAAATCGAATATTTGATATCCGAATATGCAATATCGAATATTTGCTATCCAATATCCGATATCCGTTTACCGAATATCGAATATTGACTTTTCGAATTTCCGGTATCGAGTTTTTAAATACCGAAATTTCGAAAATCGAATATCGGATATCCGAATATGCAATATCGGATATCGGCTATCCACTATCCGATATCCGTTTACCGAATATCGAATATCGACTTTTCGAATTTCCGGTATCGAGATTTTAAATACCGAATTTTCGAAAATCGAATATCGGATATCCGAATATGCAATATCGAATATCGGCTATCCAATATCCGATATCCGTTTACTGAATATCGAATATCGACTTTTCGAATTTCCGGTATCGAGTTTTTAAAAACCGAATTTTCGAAAATCGAATATCGGATATCCGAATATGCAATATCGAAAATCGGCTATCCAATATCCGTTTACTGAATATCGAATATCGACTTTTCGAATTTCCGGTATCGAGTTTTTAAATACCGAATTTTCGAAAATCGGGTATCGGATATCCGAATATGCAATATCGAATATCGGCTATCCAATATCCGATATCCGTTTACCGAATATCGAATATCGACTTTTCGAATTTCCGGTATCGAGTTTTTAAAAACCGAATTTTCGAAAATCAAATATCGGATATCCGATAATGCAATATCGAAAATCGGCTATCAAATATCCGATATCCAATTACCAAATATCGAAAATCAACTTTTCGATTTTCGGATATCGAGTTTTTTAATATCGAATTTTCGAAAATCGAATATCGGATATCCGAATTTGCAATACCGAATATCGGCTATCCAATATCCGATATCCGTTAACCGAATATCGAATATCGACTTTTCGAATTTCCGGTATCGAGTTTTTAAATACCGAATTTTCGAAAATCGAATGTCGGATATCCGAATATGCAATATCGAATATCGGCTATCCAATATCCGATATCCGATTACCGAATATCGAATATCGACTTTTCGTATTTGGGGTATCGAGTTTTTAAATATCGAATTTTCGAAAATCGAATATCGGCTATCCAATATCCGATTACCGAATATCGAATATCGACTTTTCGAATTTCCGGTTTCGAGTTTTTAAATACCGAATTTTCGAAAATCGAATATTTGATATCCGAATATGCAATATCGAATATTTGCTATCCAATATCCGATATCCGTTTACCGAATATCGAATATTGACTTTTCGAATTTCCGGTATCGAGTTTTTAAATACCGAAATGTCGAAAATCGAATATCGGATATCCGAATATGCAATATCGGATATCGGCTATCCACTATCCGATATCCGTTTACCGAATATCGAATATCGACTTTTCGAATTTCCGGTATCGAGTTTTTAAATACCGAATTTTCGAAAATCGAATATCGGATATCCGAATATGCAATATCGAATATCGGCTATCCAACATCCGATATCCGTTTACCGAATATCGAATATCGACTTTACGAATTTCCGGTATCGAGTTTTTAAATACCGAATTTTCGAAAATCGAATATCGGATATCCGAATATGCAATATCGAATATCGGCTATCCAATATCCGATATCCCATTACCGAATATCGAATATCGACTTTTCGAATTTCCGGTATCGAGTTTTAAATACCGAATTTTCGAAAATCGAATATCGGATATCCGAATATGCAAAATCGAATATCGGCTATCCAATATCCGATATCCGATTACCGAATCTCGACTTTTCGACTTTCCGGTAACGAGTTTTTAAACACCGAATTTTCGAAAATCGAATATTGGATATCCGAATATGCTATATCGAATGTCGGCTATCAAATATCCGATATCCAATTACCGAATATCGAATATCGACTTTTCGAATTTCCGGTATCGAGTTTTTGAATACCGAATTTTCGAAAATCGAATATCGGATATCCGAATATGCAATATCGAATATCGGCTATCCAATATCCGATATCCCATTACCGAATATCGAATATCGACTTTTCGAATTTCGGGTATCGAGTTTTTAAATATCGAATTTTCGAAAATCGAATATCGGATATCCGAATATGCAATATCGAATATCGGCTATCCAACATCCGATATCCGTTTACCGAATATCGAATATCGACTTTTCGAATTTCTGGTATCGAGTTTTTAAATACCGAATTTTCGAAAATCGAATATCGGATATCCGAATATGCAATATCGAATATCGGCTATCCAATATCCGATATCCCATTACCGAATATCGAATATCGACTTTTCGAATTTCGGGTATCGAGTTTTTGAATACCGAATTTTAAAAAATCGAATATCGGATATCCGAATATGCAATATCGAATATCGGCTATAGAATATCCGACATCCAATTACCGAATATATAGTATCGACTTTTCGAATTTCGGGTAACGAGTTTTTAAATACCGAATTTTCGAAAATCGAATATCGGATATCCGAATATGCAATATCGAATATCGGCTATCCAATATCTGATATCCGTTTACCAAATATCGAATATCGACTTTTCGAATTTCCGGTATCGAGTTTTTAAATATGGAATTTTCGAAAATCGAATATCGGATATCCGAATAAGCAATATCGAATATCGGCTATCCAATATCCGATTACCGAATATCGAATATCGACTTTTCGAATTTCCGGTTTCGAGTTTTTAAATACCGAATTTTCGAAAATCGAATATTTGATATCCGAATATGCAATATCGAATATTTGCTATCCAATATCCGATATCCGTTTACCGAATATCGAATATTGACTTTTCGAATTTCCGGTATCGAGTTTTTAAATACCGAAATTTCGAAAATCGAATATCGGATATCCGAATATGCAATATCGGATATCGGCTATCCACTATCCGATATCCGTTTACCGAATATCGAATATCGACTTTTCGAATTTCCGGTATCGAGTTTTGAAAAACCGAATTTTCGAAAATCAAATATCGGATATCCGAATATGCAATATCGAATATCGGCTATCCAATATCCGATATCCGATTACCGAATCTCGACTTTTCGACTTTCCGGTAACGAGTTTTTAAACACCGAATTTTCGAAAATCGAATATTGGATATCCGAATATGCAATATCGAATGTCGGCTATCAAATATCCGATATCCAATTACCGAATATCGAATATCGACTTTTCGAATTTCCGGTATCGAGTTTTTGAATACCGAATTTTCGAAAATCGAATATCGGATATCCGAATATGCAATATCGAATATCGGCTATCCAATATCCGATATCCGTTTACCGAATATCGAATATCGACTTTTCGAATTTCCGGTATCGAGTTTTTAAATACCGAATTTTCGAAAATCGAATATCGGATATCCGAATTTGCAATACCGAATATCGGCTATCCAATATCCGATATCCGTTTACCGAATATCGAATATCGACTTTTCGAATTTCCGGTATCGAGTTTTTAAATACCGAATTTTCGAAAATCAAATATCGGATATCCGAATATGCAATATCGAATATCGGCTATCCAACATCCGATATCCGTTTACCGAATATCGAATATCGACTTTTCGAATTTCTGGTATCGAGTTTTTAAATACCGAATTTTCGAAAATCGAATATCGGATATCCGAATATGCAATATCGAATATCGGCTATCCAATATCCGATATCCCATTACCGAATATCGAATATCGACTTTTCGAATTTCGGGTATCGAGTTTTTGAATACCGAATTTTAAAAAATCGAATATTGGATATCCGAATATGCAATATCGAATATCGGCTATAGAATATCCGACATCCAATTACCGAATATATAGTATCGACTTTTCGAATTTCGGGTAACGAGTTTTTAAATACCGAATTTTCGAAAATCGAATATCGGATATCCGAATATGCAATATCGAATATCGGCTATCCAATATCTGATATCCGTTTACCAAATATCGAATATCGACTTTTCGAATTTCCGGTATCGAGTTTTTAAATATGGAATTTTCGAAAATCGAATATCGGATATCCGAATAAGCAATATCGAATATCGGCTATCCAATATCCGATTACCGAATATCGAATATCGACTTTTCGAATTTCCGGTTTCGAGTTTTTAAATACCGAATTTTCGAAAATCGAATATTTGATATCCGAATATGCAATATCGAATATTTGCTATCCAATATCCGATATCCGTTTACCGAATATCGAATATTGACTTTTCGAATTTCCGGTATCGAGTTTTTAAATACCGAAATTTCGAAAATCGAATATCGGATATCCGAATATGCAATATCGGATATCGGCTATCCACTATCCGATATCCGTTTACCGAATATCGAATATCGACTTTTCGAATTTCCGGTATCGAGTTTTTAACTACCGAATTTTCGAAAATCAAATATCGGATATCCGAATATGCAATATCGAATATCGGCTATCCAATATCCGATATCCGTTTACTGAATATCGAATATCGACTTTTCGAATTTCCGGTATCGAGTTTTTAAAAACCGAATTTTCGAAAACCGAATTTTCGAAAATCGAATATCGGATATCCGAATATGCAATATCGAATATCGACTTTTCGAATTTCGGGTATCGAGTTTTTAAATATGGAATTTTCGAAAATCGAATATCGGATATCCGAATAAGCAATATCGAATATCGGCTATCCAATATCCGATTACCGAATATCGAATATCGACTTTTCGAATCTCCGGCTTCGAGTTTTTAAATATCGAATTTTCGAAAATCGAATATCGGATATCCGAATATGCAGTATCGAATATCGGCTATTCAACATCCGATATCCGTTTACCAAATATCGAATATCGACTTTTCGAATTTCCGGTATCGAGTTTTTAAATACCGAATTTTCGAAAATCGAATATCGGATATCCGAATATGCAATATCGAATATCGGCTATCCAATATCCGATATCCCATTACCGAATATCGAATATCGACTTTTCGAATTTCCGGTATCGAGTTTTTAAATACCGAATTTTCGAAAATCGAAAATCGGATATCCGAATATGCAATATCGAATATCGGCTATCCAATATCCGATATCCGTTTACCAAATATCGAATATCGACTTTTCGAATTTCCGGTATCGAGTTTTTGAATACCGAATTTTAAAAAATCGAATAATTATCGTTTATCCGAATATGCAATATCGAATATCGGCTATAGAATATCCGACATCCAATTACCGAATATATAGTATCGACTTTTCGAATTTCGGGTAACGAGTTTTTAAATACCGAATTTTCGAAAATCGAATATCGGATATCCGAATATGCAATATCGAATATCGGCTATCCAATATCTGATATCCGTTTACCAAATATCGAATATCGACTTTTCGAATTTCCGGTATCGAGTTTTTGAATACCAAATTTTAAAATATCGAATATCGGATATCCGAACATGCAATATCGAATATCGGCTATCCAATATCCGATATCCGTTTACTGAATATCGAATATCGATTTTCGAATTTCCGGTATCGAGTTTTTAAATACCGAATTTTCGAAAATCGGGTATCGGATATTCGAATATGCAATATCGAATATCGGCTATCCAATATCCGATATCCGTTTAACGAATATCGATTATCGACTTTTCGAATTTCCGGTATAGAGTATTTAAATACCGAATTTTCGAAAATCGAATATCGGATATCCGAATAAGCAATATCGAATATCGGCTATCCAATATCCGATTACCGAATATCGAATATCGACTTTTCGAATTTCCGGTTTCGAGTTTTTAAATATCGAATTTTCGAAAATCGAATATCGGATATCCGAATATGCAGTATCGAATATCGGCTATTCAACATCCGATATCCGTTTACCAAATATCGAATATCGACTTTTCGAATTTCCGGTATCGAGTTTTTAAATACCGAATTTTCGAAAATCGAAAATCGGATATCCGAATATGCAATATCGAATATCGGCTATCCAATATCCGATATCCGTTTACTAAATATCGAATATCGACTTTTCGAATTTCCGGTATCGAGTTTTTGAATACCGAATTTTAAAAAATCGAATATCGGATATCCGAATATGCAATATCGAATATCGGCTATAGAATATCCGACATCCAATTACCGAATATATAGTATCGACTTTTCGAATTTCGGGTAACGAGTTTTTAAATACCGAATTTTCGAAAATCGAATATCGGATATCCGAATATGCAATATCGAATATCGGCTATCCAATATCTGATATCCGTTTACCAAATATCGAATATCGACTTTTCGAATTTCCGGTATCGAGTTTTTGAATACCGAATTTTAAAAAATCGAATATCGGATATCCGAATATGCAATATCGAATATCGGCTATAGAATATCCGACATCCAATTACCGAATATATAGTATCGACTTTTCGAATTTCGGGTAACGAGTTTTTAAATACCGAATTTTCGAAAATCGAATATCGGATATCCGAATATGCAATATCGAATATCGGCTATCCAATATCTGATATCCGTTTACCAAATATCGAATATCGACTTTTCGAATTTCCGGTATCGAGTTTTTGAATAACAAATTTTAAAAAATCGAATATCGGATATTCGAATATGCAATATCGAATATCGGCTATCCAATATCCGATATCCGTTTACCGAATATCGATTATCGACTTTTCGAATTTCCGGTATAGAGTATTTAAATACCGAATTTTCGAAAATCGAATATCGGATATCCGAATATGCAATATCGAATATCGGCTATCCAATATCCGATATCCGTATCCAGAATATCGAATGTCGACTTTTCGAATTTCGGGTATCGAGTTTTTAAATATCGAATTTTCGAAAATCGAATATCGGATATCCGAATATGCAATATAGAATACCGGCTATCTAATATCCGATATCCGTTTACCAAATATCGAATATCGACTTTTCGAATTTCCGGTATCGAGTTTTTAAATACCGAATTTTCGAAAATCGAATATTTGATATCCGAATATGCAATATCGAATATTTGCTATCCAATATCCGATATCCGTTTACCGAATATCGAATATTGACTTTTCGAATTTCCGGTATCGAGTTTTTAAATACCGAAATTTCGAAAATCGAATATCGGATATCCGAATATGCAATATCGGATATCGGCTATCCACTATCCGATATCCGTTTACCGAATATCGAATATCGACTTTTCGAATTTCCGGTATCGAGTTTTTAAATACCGAATTTTCGAAAATCAAATATCGGATATCCGAATATGCAATATCGAATATCGGCTATCCAATATCCGATATCCGTTTACTGAATATCGAATATCGACTTTTCGAATTTCCGGTATCGAGTTTTTAAAAACCGAATTTTCGAAAACCGAATTTTCGAAAATCGAATATCGGATATCCGAATATGCAATATCGAATATCGACTTTTCGAATTTCGGGTATCGAGTTTTTAAATATGGAATTTTCGAAAATCGAATATCGGATATCCGAATAAGCAATATCGAATATCGGCTATCCAATATCCGATTACCGAATATCGAATATCGACTTTTCGAATTTCCGGCTTCGAGTTTTTAAATATCGAATTTTCGAAAATCGAATATCGGATATCCGAATATGCAGTATCGAATATCGGCTATTCAACATCCGATATCCGTTTACCAAATATCGAATATCGACTTTTCGAATTTCCGGTATCGAGTTTTTAAATACCGAATTTTCGAAAATCGAATATCGGATATCCGAATATGCAATATCGAATATCGGCTATCCAATATCCGATATCCCATTACCGAATATCGAATATCGACTTTTCGAATTTCCGGTATCGAGTTTTTAAATACCGAATTTTCGAAAATCGAAAATCGGATATCCGAATATGCAATATCGAATATCGGCTATCCAATATCCGATATCCGTTTACCAAATATCGAATATCGACTTTTCGAATTTCCGGTATCGAGTTTTTGAATACCGAATTTTAAAAAATCGAATATCGTTTATCCGAATATGCAATATCGAATATCGGCTATAGAATATCCGACATCCAATTACCGAATATATAGTATCGACTTTTCGAATTTCGGGTAACGAGTTTTTAAATACCGAATTTTCGAAAATCGAATATCGGATATCCGAATATGCAATATCGAATATCGGCTATCCAATATCTGATATCCGTTTACCAAATATCGAATATCGACTTTTCGAATTTCCGGTATCGAGTTTTTGAATACCAAATTTTAAAATATCGAATATCGGATATCCGAACATGCAATATCGAATATCGGCTATCCAATATCCGATATCCGTTTACTGAATATCGAATATCGATTTTCGAATTTCCGGTATCGAGTTTTTAAATACCGAATTTTCGAAAATCGGGTATCGGATATTCGAATATGCAATATCGAATATCGGCTATCCAATATCCGATATCCGTTTAACGAATATCGATTATCGTTTTTTCGAATTTCCGGTATAGAGTATTTAAATACCGAATTTTCGAAAATCGAATATCGGATATCCGAATAAGCAATATCGAATATCGGCTATCCAATATCCGATTACCGAATATCGAATATCGACTTTTCGAATTTCCGGTTTCGAGTTTTTGAATATCGAATTTTCGAAAATCGAATATCGGATATCCGAATATGCAGTATCGAATATCGGCTATTCAACATCCGATATCCGTTTACCAAATATCGAATATCGACTTTTCGAATTTCCGGTATCGAGTTTTTAAATACCGAATTTTCGAAAATCGAAAATCGGATATCCGAATATGCAATATCGAATATCGGCTATCCAATATCCGATATCCGTTTACCAAATATCGAATATCGACTTTTCGAATTTCCGGTATCGAGTTTTTGAATACCGAATTTTAAAAAATCGAATATCGGATATCCGAATATGCAATATCGAATATCGGCTATAGAATATCCGACATCCAATTACCGAATATATAGTATCGACTTTTCGAATTTCGGGTAACGAGTTTTTAAATACCGAATTTTCGAAAATCGAATATCGGATATCCGAATATGCAATATCGAATATCGGCTATTCAATATCTGATATCCGTTTACCAAATATCGAATATCGACTTTTCGAATTTCCGGTATCGAGTTTTTGAATAACAAATTTTAAAAAATCGAATATCGGATATCCGAATATGCAATATCGAATATCGGCTATCCAATATCCGATATCCGTTTACTGAATATCGAATATCGATTTTCGAATTTCCGGTATCGAGTTTTTAAATACCGAATTTTCGAAAATCGGGTATCGGATATTCGAATATGCAATATCGAATATCGGCTATCCAATATCCGATATCCGTTTACCGAATATCGATTATCGACTTTTCGAATTTCCGGTATAGAGTATTTAAATACCGAATTTTCGAAAATCGAATATCGGATATCCGAATATGCAATATCGAATATCGGCTATCCAATATCCGATATCCGTATCCAGAATATCGAATGTCGACTTTTCGAATTTCGGGTATCGAGTTTTTAAATATCGAATTTTCGAAAATCGAATATCGGATATCCGAATATGCAATATAGAATACCGGCTATCTAATATCCGATATCCGTTTACCAAATATCGAATATCGACTTTTCGAATTTCCGGTATCGAGTTTTAAATACCGAATTTTCGAAAATCGAATATCGGATATCCGAATATGCAATATCGAATATCGGCTATCCAATATCCGATATCCGATTACCGAATCTCGACTTTTCGACTTTCCGGTAACGAGTTTTTAAACACCGAATTTTCGAAAATCGAATATTGGATATCCGAATATGCAATATCGAATGTCGGCTATCAAATATCCGATATCCAATTACCGAATATCGAATATCGACTTTTCGAATTTCCGGTATCGAGTTTTTGAATACCGAATTTTCGAAAATCGAATATCGGATATCTGAATATGCAATATCGAATATCGGCTATCCTATATCCGATATCCGTTTACCAAATATCGAATATCGACTTTTCGAATTTCGGGTATCGAGTTTTTCAATACCGAATTTTCGAAAATCGAATATCGGATATCCGAATAAGCAATATTGAATATCGGCTATCCAATATCCGATATCTGTTTGCCGAATATCGAATATCGATTTTTCGAATTTCCGGTATCGAGTTTTTAAATACCGAATTTTCGAAAATCGAATATCAGATATCCGAATATGCAATATCGGATATCGGCTATCCACTATCCGATATCCGTTTACCGAATATCGAATATCGACTTTTCGAATTTCCGGTATCGAGTTTTTAAAAACCGAATTTTCGAAAATCGAATATCGGATATCCGAATATGCAATATCGAAAATCGGCTATCAAATATCCGATATCCAATTACCAAATATCGAAAATCAACTTTTCGATTTTCGGATATCGAGTTTTTTTATATCGAATTTTCGAAAATCGAATATTTGATATCCGAATATGCAATATCGAATATTTGCTATCCAATATCCGATATCCGTTTACCGAATATCGAATATTGACTTTTCGAATTTCCGGTATCGAGTTTTTAAATACCGAAATTTCGAAAATCGAATATCGGATATCCGAATATGCAATATCGGATATCGGCTATCCACTATCCGATATCCGTTTACCGAATATCGAATATCGACTTTTCGAATTTCCGGTATCGAGTTTTTAACTACCGAATTTTCGAAAATCAAATATCGGATATCCGAATATGCAATATCGAATATCGGCTATCCAATATCCGATATCCGTTTACTGAATATCGAATATCGACTTTTCGAATTTCCGGTATCGAGTTTTTAAAAACCGAATTTTCGAAAACCGAATTTTCGAAAATCGAATATCGGATATCCGAATATGCAATATCGAATATCGACTTTTCGAATTTCGGGTATCGAGTTTTTAAATATGGAATTTTCGAAAATCGAATATCGGATATCCGAATAAGCAATATCGAATATCGGCTATCCAATATCCGATTACCGAATATCGAATATCGACTTTTCGAATCTCCGGCTTCGAGTTTTTAAATATCGAATTTTCGAAAATCGAATATCGGATATCCGAATATGCAGTATCGAATATCGGCTATTCAACATCCGATATCCGTTTACCAAATATCGAATATCGACTTTTCGAATTTCCGGTATCGAGTTTTTAAATACCGAATTTTCGAAAATCGAATATCGGATATCCGAATATGCAATATCGAATATCGGCTATCCAATATCCGATATCCCATTACCGAATATCGAATATCGACTTTTCGAATTTCCGGTATCGAGTTTTTAAATACCGAATTTTCGAAAATCGAAAATCGGATATCCGAATATGCAATATCGAATATCGGCTATCCAATATCCGATATCCGTTTACCAAATATCGAATATCGACTTTTCGAATTTCCGGTATCGAGTTTTTGAATACCGAATTTTAAAAAATCGAATAATTATCGTTTATCCGAATATGCAATATCGAATATCGGCTATAGAATATCCGACATCCAATTACCGAATATATAGTATCGACTTTTCGAATTTCGGGTAACGAGTTTTTAAATACCGAATTTTCGAAAATCGAATATCGGATATCCGAATATGCAATATCGAATATCGGCTATCCAATATCTGATATCCGTTTACCAAATATCGAATATCGACTTTTCGAATTTCCGGTATCGAGTTTTTGAATACCAAATTTTAAAATATCGAATATCGGATATCCGAACATGCAATATCGAATATCGGCTATCCAATATCCGATATCCGTTTACTGAATATCGAATATCGATTTTCGAATTTCCGGTATCGAGTTTTTAAATACCGAATTTTCGAAAATCGGGTATCGGATATTCGAATATGCAATATCGAATATCGGCTATCCAATATCCGATATCCGTTTAACGAATATCGATTATCGACTTTTCGAATTTCCGGTATAGAGTATTTAAATACCGAATTTTCGAAAATCGAATATCGGATATCCGAATAAGCAATATCGAATATCGGCTATCCAATATCCGATTACCGAATATCGAATATCGACTTTTCGAATTTCCGGTTTCGAGTTTTTAAATATCGAATTTTCGAAAATCGAATATCGGATATCCGAATATGCAGTATCGAATATCGGCTATTCAACATCCGATATCCGTTTACCAAATATCGAATATCGACTTTTCGAATTTCCGGTATCGAGTTTTTAAATACCGAATTTTCGAAAATCGAAAATCGGATATCCGAATATGCAATATCGAATATCGGCTATCCAATATCCGATATCCGTTTACTAAATATCGAATATCGACTTTTCGAATTTCCGGTATCGAGTTTTTGAATACCGAATTTTAAAAAATCGAATATCGGATATCCGAATATGCAATATCGAATATCGGCTATAGAATATCCGACATCCAATTACCGAATATATAGTATCGACTTTTCGAATTTCGGGTAACGAGTTTTTAAATACCGAATTTTCGAAAATCGAATATCGGATATCCGAATATGCAATATCGAATATCGGCTATCCAATATCTGATATCCGTTTACCAAATATCGAATATCGACTTTTCGAATTTCCGGTATCGAGTTTTTGAATACCGAATTTTAAAAAATCGAATATCGGATATCCGAATATGCAATATCGAATATCGGCTATAGAATATCCGACATCCAATTACCGAATATATAGTATCGACTTTTCGAATTTCGGGTAACGAGTTTTTAAATACCGAATTTTCGAAAATCGAATATCGGATATCCGAATATGCAATATCGAATATCGGCTATCCAATATCTGATATCCGTTTACCAAATATCGAATATCGACTTTTCGAATTTCCGGTATCGAGTTTTTGAATAACAAATTTTAAAAAATCGAATATCGGATATTCGAATATGCAATATCGAATATCGGCTATCCAATATCCGATATCCGTTTACCGAATATCGATTATCGACTTTTCGAATTTCCGGTATAGAGTATTTAAATACCGAATTTTCGAAAATCGAATATCGGATATCCGAATATGCAATATCGAATATCGGCTATCCAATATCCGATATCCGTATCCAGAATATCGAATGTCGACTTTTCGAATTTCGGGTATCGAGTTTTTAAATATCGAATTTTCGAAAATCGAATATCGGATATCCGAATATGCAATATAGAATACCGGCTATCTAATATCCGATATCCGTTTACCAAATATCGAATATCGACTTTTCGAATTTCCGGTATCGAGTTTTTAAATACCGAATTTTCGAAAATCGAATATTTGATATCCGAATATGCAATATCGAATATTTGCTATCCAATATCCGATATCCGTTTACCGAATATCGAATATTGACTTTTCGAATTTCCGGTATCGAGTTTTTAAATACCGAAATTTCGAAAATCGAATATCGGATATCCGAATATGCAATATCGGATATCGGCTATCCACTATCCGATATCCGTTTACCGAATATCGAATATCGACTTTTCGAATTTCCGGTATCGAGTTTTTAAATACCGAATTTTCGAAAATCAAATATCGGATATCCGAATATGCAATATCGAATATCGGCTATCCAATATCCGATATCCGTTTACTGAATATCGAATATCGACTTTTCGAATTTCCGGTATCGAGTTTTTAAAAACCGAATTTTCGAAAACCGAATTTTCGAAAATCGAATATCGGATATCCGAATATGCAATATCGAATATCGACTTTTCGAATTTCGGGTATCGAGTTTTTAAATATGGAATTTTCGAAAATCGAATATCGGATATCCGAATAAGCAATATCGAATATCGGCTATCCAATATCCGATTACCGAATATCGAATATCGACTTTTCGAATTTCCGGCTTCGAGTTTTTAAATATCGAATTTTCGAAAATCGAATATCGGATATCCGAATATGCAGTATCGAATATCGGCTATTCAACATCCGATATCCGTTTACCAAATATCGAATATCGACTTTTCGAATTTCCGGTATCGAGTTTTTAAATACCGAATTTTCGAAAATCGAATATCGGATATCCGAATATGCAATATCGAATATCGGCTATCCAATATCCGATATCCCATTACCGAATATCGAATATCGACTTTTCGAATTTCCGGTATCGAGTTTTTAAATACCGAATTTTCGAAAATCGAAAATCGGATATCCGAATATGCAATATCGAATATCGGCTATCCAATATCCGATATCCGTTTACCAAATATCGAATATCGACTTTTCGAATTTCCGGTATCGAGTTTTTGAATACCGAATTTTAAAAAATCGAATATCGTTTATCCGAATATGCAATATCGAATATCGGCTATAGAATATCCGACATCCAATTACCGAATATATAGTATCGACTTTTCGAATTTCGGGTAACGAGTTTTTAAATACCGAATTTTCGAAAATCGAATATCGGATATCCGAATATGCAATATCGAATATCGGCTATCCAATATCTGATATCCGTTTACCAAATATCGAATATCGACTTTTCGAATTTCCGGTATCGAGTTTTTGAATACCAAATTTTAAAATATCGAATATCGGATATCCGAACATGCAATATCGAATATCGGCTATCCAATATCCGATATCCGTTTACTGAATATCGAATATCGATTTTCGAATTTCCGGTATCGAGTTTTTAAATACCGAATTTTCGAAAATCGGGTATCGGATATTCGAATATGCAATATCGAATATCGGCTATCCAATATCCGATATCCGTTTAACGAATATCGATTATCGACTTTTCGAATTTCCGGTATAGAGTATTTAAATACCGAATTTTCGAAAATCGAATATCGGATATCCGAATAAGCAATATCGAATATCGGCTATCCAATATCCGATTACCGAATATCGAATATCGACTTTTCGAATTTCCGGTTTCGAGTTTTTGAATATCGAATTTTCGAAAATCGAATATCGGATATCCGAATATGCAGTATCGAATATCGGCTATTCAACATCCGATATCCGTTTACCAAATATCGAATATCGACTTTTCGAATTTCCGGTATCGAGTTTTTAAATACCGAATTTTCGAAAATCGAAAATCGGATATCCGAATATGCAATATCGAATATCGGCTATCCAATATCCGATATCCGTTTACCAAATATCGAATATCGACTTTTCGAATTTCCGGTATCGAGTTTTTGAATACCGAATTTTAAAAAATCGAATATCGGATATCCGAATATGCAATATCGAATATCGGCTATAGAATATCCGACATCCAATTACCGAATATATAGTATCGACTTTTCGAATTTCGGGTAACGAGTTTTTAAATACCGAATTTTCGAAAATCGAATATCGGATATCCGAATATGCAATATCGAATATCGGCTATTCAATATCTGATATCCGTTTACCAAATATCGAATATCGACTTTTCGAATTTCCGGTATCGAGTTTTTGAATAACAAATTTTAAAAAATCGAATATCGGATATCCGAATATGCAATATCGAATATCGGCTATCCAATATCCGATATCCGTTTACTGAATATCGAATATCGATTTTCGAATTTCCGGTATCGAGTTTTTAAATACCGAATTTTCGAAAATCGGGTATCGGATATTCGAATATGCAATATCGAATATCGGCTATCCAATATCCGATATCCGTTTACCGAATATCGATTATCGACTTTTCGAATTTCCGGTATAGAGTATTTAAATACCGAATTTTCGAAAATCGAATATCGGATATCCGAATATGCAATATCGAATATCGGCTATCCAATATCCGATATCCGTATCCAGAATATCGAATGTCGACTTTTCGAATTTCGGGTATCGAGTTTTTAAATATCGAATTTTCGAAAATCGAATATCGGATATCCGAATATGCAATATAGAATACCGGCTATCTAATATCCGATATCCGTTTACCAAATATCGAATATCGACTTTTCGAATTTCCGGTATCGAGTTTTAAATACCGAATTTTCGAAAATCGAATATCGGATATCCGAATATGCAATATCGAATATCGGCTATCCAATATCCGATATCCGATTACCGAATCTCGACTTTTCGACTTTCCGGTAACGAGTTTTTAAACACCGAATTTTCGAAAATCGAATATTGGATATCCGAATATGCAATATCGAATGTCGGCTATCAAATATCCGATATCCAATTACCGAATATCGAATATCGACTTTTCGAATTTCCGGTATCGAGTTTTTGAATACCGAATTTTCGAAAATCGAATATCGGATATCTGAATATGCAATATCGAATATCGGCTATCCTATATCCGATATCCGTTTACCAAATATCGAATATCGACTTTTCGAATTTCGGGTATCGAGTTTTTCAATACCGAATTTTCGAAAATCGAATATCGGATATCCGAATAAGCAATATTGAATATCGGCTATCCAATATCCGATATCTGTTTGCCGAATATCGAATATCGATTTTTCGAATTTCCGGTATCGAGTTTTTAAATACCGAATTTTCGAAAATCGAATATCAGATATCCGAATATGCAATATCGGATATCGGCTATCCACTATCCGATATCCGTTTACCGAATATCGAATATCGACTTTTCGAATTTCCGGTATCGAGTTTTTAAAAACCGAATTTTCGAAAATCGAATATCGGATATCCGAATATGCAATATCGAAAATCGGCTATCAAATATCCGATATCCAATTACCAAATATCGAAAATCAACTTTTCGATTTTCGGATATCGAGTTTTTTTATATCGAATTTTCGAAAATCGAATATCGGATATCCGAATTTGCAATACCGAATATCGGCTATCCAATATCCGATATCCGTTTACCGAATATCGAATATCGACTTTTCGAATTTCCGGTATCGAGTTTTTAAATACCGAATTTTCGAAAATCGAATGTCGGATATCCGAATATGCAGTATCGAATATCGGCTATCCAATATCCGATATCCGATTACCGAATATCGAATATCGACTTTTCGTATTTGGGGTATCGAGTTTTTTAATATCGAATTTTCGAAAATCGAATATCGGATATCCGAATATGCAGTATCGAATATCGGCTATTCAACATCCGATATCCATTTACCAAATATCGAATATCGAATTTTCGAATTTCCGGTATCGAGTTTTTAAATACCGAATTTTCGAAAATCGAATATCGGATATCCGAATATGCAATATCGAATATCGGCTATCCAATATCCGATATCCCATTACCGAATATCGAATATCGACTTTTCGAATTTCCGGTATCGAGTTTTTAAATACCGAATTTTCGAAAATCGAATATCGGATATCCGAATATGCAATATCGAATATCGGCTATCCAATATCCGATATCCCATTACCGAATATCGAATATCGACTTTTCGAATTTCGGGTATCGAGTTTTTAAATATCGAATTTTCGAAAATCGAATATCGGATATCCGAATATGCAATATCGAATATCGGCTATCCAACATCCGATATCCGTTTACCGAATATCGAATATCGACTTTTCGAATTTCCGGTATCGAGTTTTTAAATACCGAATTTTCGAAAATCGAATATCGGATATCCGAATATGCAATATCGGATATCGGCTATCCAATATGCGATATCCCATTACCGAATATCGAATATCGAATATCGACTTTTCGAATTTCGGGTATCGAGTTTTTAAATATGGAATTTTCGAAAATCGAATATCGGATATCCGAATAAGCAATATCGAATATCGGCTATCCAATATCCGATTACCGAATATCGAATATCGACTTTTCGAATTTCCGGTTTCGAGTTTTTAAATACCGAATTTTCGAAAATCGAATATTTGATATCCGAATATGCAATATCGAATATTTGCTATCCAATATCCGATATCCGTTTACCGAATATCGAATATTGACTTTTCGAATTTCCGGTATCGAGTTTTTAAATACCGAAATTTCGAAAATCGAATATCGGATATCCGAATATGCAATATCGGATATCGGCTATCCACTATCCGATATCCGTTTACCGAATATCGAATATCGACTTTTCGAATTTCCGGTATCGAGATTTTAAATACCGAATTTTCGAAAATCGAATATCGGATATCCGAATATGCAATATCGAATATCGGCTATCCAATATCCGATATCCGTTTACTGAATATCGAATATCGACTTTTCGAATTTCCGGTATCGAGTTTTTAAAAACCGAATTTTCGAAAATCGAATATCGGATATCCGAATATGCAATATCGAAAATCGGCTATCCAATATCCGTTTACTGAATATCGAATATCGACTTTTCGAATTTCCGGTATCGAGTTTTTAAATACCGAATTTTCGAAAATCGGGTATCGGATATCCGAATATGCAATATCGAATATCGGCTATCCAATATCCGATATCCGTTTACCGAATATCGAATATCGACTTTTCGAATTTCCGGTATCGAGTTTTTAAAAACCGAATTTTCGAAAATCAAATATCGGATATCCGATAATGCAATATCGAAAATCGGCTATCAAATATCCGATATCCAATTACCAAATATCGAAAATCAACTTTTCGATTTTCGGATATCGAGTTTTTTAATATCGAATTTTCGAAAATCGAATATCGGATATCCGAATTTGCAATACCGAATATCGGCTATCCAATATCCGATATCCGTTTACCGAATATCGAATATCGACTTTTCGAATTTCCGGTATCGAGTTTTTAAATACCGAATTTTCGAAAATCGAATGTCGGATATCCGAATATGCAATATCGAATATCGGCTATCCAATATCCGATATCCGATTACCGAATATCGAATATCGACTTTTCGTATTTGGGGTATCGAGTTTTTAAATATCGAATTTTCGAAAATCGAATATCGGCTATCCAATATCCGATTACCGAATATCGAATATCGACTTTTCGAATTTCCGGTTTCGAGTATTTAAATACCGAATTTTCGAAAATCGAATATTTGATATCCGAATATGCAATATCGAATATTTGCTATCCAATATCCGATATCCGTTTACCGAATATCGAATATTGACTTTTCGAATTTCCGGTATCGAGTTTTTAAATACCGAAATTTCGAAAATCGAATATCGGATATCCGAATATGCAATATCGGATATCGGCTATCCACTATCCGATATCCGTTTACCGAATATCGAATATCGACTTTTCGAATTTCCGGTATCGAGTTTTTAAATACCGAATTTTCGAAAATCGAATATCGGATATCCGAATATGCAATATCGAATATCGGCTATCCAACATCCGATATCCGTTTACCGAATATCGAATATCGACTTTACGAATTTCCGGTATCGAGTTTTTAAATACCGAATTTTCGAAAATCGAATATCGGATATCCGAATATGCAATATCGAATATCGGCTATCCAATATCCGATATCCCATTACCGAATATCGAATATCGACTTTTCGAATTTCCGGTATCGAGTTTTAAATACCGAATTTTCGAAAATCGAATATCGGATATCCGAATATGCAATATCGAATATCGGCTATCCAATATCCGATATCCGATTACCGAATCTCGACTTTTCGACTTTCCGGTAACGAGTTTTTAAACACCGAATTTTCGAAAATCGAATATTGGATATCCGAATATGCAATATCGAATGTCGGCTATCAAATATCCGATATCCAATTACCGAATATCGAATATCGACTTTTCGAATTTCCGGTATCGAGTTTTTGAATACCGAATTTTCGAAAATCGAATATCGGATATCCGAATATGCAATATCGAATATCGGCTATCCAATATCCGATTACCGAATATCGAATATCGACTTTTCGTATTTGGGGTATCGAGTTTTTTAATATCGAATTTTCGAAAATCGAATATCGGATATCCGAATATGCAGTATCGAATATCGGCTATTCAACATCCGATATCCGTTTACCAAATATCGAATATCGACTTTTCGAATTTCCGGTATCGAGTTTTTAAATACCGAATTTTCGAAAATCGAATATCGGATATCCGAATATGCAATATCGAATATCGGCTATCCAATATCCGATATCCCATTACCGAATATCGAATATCGATTTTTCGAATTTCCGGTATCGAGTTTTTAAATACCGAATTTTCGAAAATCGAATATCGGATATCCGAATATGCAATATCGAATATCGGCTATCCAATATCCGATATCCCATTACCGAATATCGAATATCGACTTTTCGAATTTCGGGTATCGAGTTTTTAAATATCGAATTTTCGAAAATCGAATATCGGATATCCGAATATGCAATATCGAATATCGGCTATCCAACATCCGATATCCGTTTACCGAATATCGAATATCGACTTTTCGAATTTCCGGTATCGAGTTTTTAAATACCGAATTTTCGAAAATCGAATATCGGATATCCGAATATGCAATATCGGATATCGGCTATCCAATATGCGATATCCCATTACCGAATATCGAATATCGACTTTTCGAATTTCGGGTATCGAGTTTTTAAATATGGAATTTTCGAAAATCGAATATCGGATATCCGAATAAGCAATATCGAATATCGGCTATCCAATATCCGATTACCGAATATCGAATATCGACTTTTCGAATTTCCGGTTTCGAGTTTTTAAATACCGAATTTTCGAAAATCGAATATTTGATATCCGAATATGCAATATCGAATATTTGCTATCCAATATCCGATATTCGTTTACCGAATATCGAATATTGACTTTTCGAATTTCCGGTATCGAGTTTTTAAATACCGAAATTTCGAAAATCGAATATCGGATATCCGAATATGCAATATCGGATATCGGCTATCCACTATCCGATATCCGTTTACCGAATATCGAATATCGACTTTTCGAATTTCCGGTATCGAGATTTTAAATACCGAATTTTCGAAAATCGAATATCGGATATCCGAATATGCAATATCGAATATCGGCTATCCAATATCCGATATCCGTTTACTGAATATCGAATATCGACTTTTCGAATTTCCGGTATCGAGTTTTTAAAAACCGAATTTTCGAAAATCGAATATCGGATATCCGAATATGCAATATCGAAAATCGGCTATCCAATATCCGTTTACTGAATATCGAATATCGACTTTTCGAATTTCCGGTATCGAGTTTTTAAATACCGAATTTTCGAAAATCGGGTATCGGATATCCGAATATGCAATATCGAATATCGGCTATCCAATATCCGATATCCGTTTACCGAATATCGAATATCGACTTTTCGAATTTCCGGTATCGAGTTTTTAAAAACCGAATTTTCGAAAATCAAATATCGGATATCCGATACTGCAATATCGAAAATCGGCTATCAAATATCCGATATCCAATTACCAAATATCGAAAATCAACTTTTCGATTTTCGGATATCGAGTTTTTTAATATCGAATTTTCGAAAATCGAATATCGGATATCCGAATTTGCAATACCGAATATCGGCTATCCAATATCCGATATCCGTTTACCGAATATCGAATATCGACTTTTCGAATTTCCGGTATCGAGTTTTTAAATACCGAATTTTCGAAAATCGAATGTCGGATATCCGAATATGCAATATCGAATATCGGCTATCCAATATCCGATATCCGATTACCGAATATCGAATATCGACTTTTCGTATTTGGGGTATCGAGTTTTTAAATATCGAATTTTCGAAAATCGAATATCGGCTATCCAATATCCGATTACCGAATATCGAATATCGACTTTTCGAATTTCCGGTTTCGAGTTTTTAAATACCGAATTTTCGAAAATCGAATATTTGATATCCGAATATGCAATATCGAATATTTGCTATCCAATATCCGATATCCGTTTACCGAATATCGAATATTGACTTTTCGAATTTCCGGTATCGAGTTTTTAAATACCGAAATTTCGAAAATCGAATATCGGATATCCGAATATGCAATATCGGATATCGGCTATCCACTATCCGATATCCGTTTACCGAATATCGAATATCGACTTTTCGAATTTCCGGTATCGAGTTTTTAAATACCGAATTTTCGAAAATCGAATATCGGATATCCGAATATGCAATATCGAATATCGGCTATCCAACATCCGATATCCGTTTACCGAATATCGAATATCGACTTTACGAATTTCCGGTATCGAGTTTTTAAATACCGAATTTTCGAAAATCGAATATCGGATATCCGAATATGCAATATCGAATATCGGCTATCCAATATCCGATATCCCATTACCGAATATCGAATATCGACTTTTCGAATTTCCGGTATCGAGTTTTAAATACCGAATTTTCGAAAATCGAATATCGGATATCCGAATATGCAATATCGAATATCGGCTATCCAATATCCGATATCCGATTACCGAATCTCGACTTTTCGACTTTCCGGTAACGAGTTTTTAAACACCGAATTTTCGAAAATCGAATATTGGATATCCGAATATGCAATATCGAATGTCGGCTATCAAATATCCGATATCCAATTACCGAATATCGAATATCGACTTTTCGAATTTCCGGTATCGAGTTTTTGAATACCGAATTTTCGAAAATCGAATATCGGATATCCGAATATGCAATATCGAATATCGGCTATCCAATATCCGATATCCCATTACCGAATATCGAATATCGACTTTTCGAATTTCGGGTATCGAGTTTTTAAATATCGAATTTTCGAAAATCGGATATCGGATATCCGAATATGCAATATCGAATATCGGCTATCCAACATCCGATATCCGTTTACCGAATATCGAATATCGACTTTTCGAATTTCTGGTATCGAGTTTTTAAATAACGAATTTTCGAAAATCGAATATCGGATATCCGAATATGCAATATCGAATATCGGCTATACAATATCCGATATCCCATTACCGAATATCGAATATCGACTTTTCGAATTTCGGGTATCGAGTTTTTGAATACCGAATTTTAAAAAATCGAATATCGGATATCCGAATATGCAATATCGAATTTCGGCTATAGAATATCCGACATCCAATTACCGAATATATAGTATCGACTTTTCGAATTTCGGGTAACGAGTTTTTAAATACCGAATTTTCGAAAATCGAATATCGGATATCCGAATATGCAATATCGAATATCGGCTATCCAATATCTGATATCCGTTTACCAAATATCGAATATCGACTTTTCGAATTTCCGGTATCGAGTTTTTAAATATGGAATTTTCGAAAATCGAATATCGGATATCCGAATAAGCAATATCGAATATCGGCTATCCAATATCCGATTACCGAATATCGAATATCGACTTTTCGAATTTCCGGTTTCGAGTTTTTAAATACCGAATTTTCGAAAATCGAATATTTGATATCCGAATATGCAATATCGAATATTTGCTATCCAATATCCGATATCCGTTTACCGAATATCGAATATTGACTTTTCGAATTTCCGGTATCGAGTTTTTAAATACCGAAATTTCGAAAATCGAATATCGGATATCCGAATATGCAATATCGGATATCGGCTATCCACTATCCGATATCCGTTTACCGAATATCGAATATCGACTTTTCGAATTTCCGGTATCGAGTTTTTAACTACCGAATTTTCGAAAATCAAATATCGGATATCCGAATATGCAATATCGAATATCGGCTATCCAATATCCGATATCCGTTTACTGAATATCGAATATCGACTTTTCGAATTTCCGGTATCGAGTTTTTAAAAACCGAATTTTCGAAAACCGAATTTTCGAAAATCGAATATCGGATATCCGAATATGCAATATCGAATATCGACTTTTCGAATTTCGGGTATCGAGTTTTTAAATATGGAATTTTCGAAAATCGAATATCGGATATCCGAATAAGCAATATCGAATATCGGCTATCCAATATCCGATTACCGAATATCGAATATCGACTTTTCGAATTTCCGGCTTCGAGTTTTTAAATATCGAATTTTCGAAAATCGAATATCGGATATCCGAATATGCAGTATCGAATATCGGCTATTCAACATCCGATATCCGTTTACCAAATATCGAATATCGACTTTTCGAATTTCCGGTATCGAGTTTTTAAATACCGAATTTTCGAAAATCGAATATCGGATATCCGAATATGCAATATCGAATATCGGCTATCCAATATCCGATATCCGTTTACCGAATATCGAATA
The DNA here is from genome assembly GCA_954870645.1 of Agrotis clavis. Taxonomy (NCBI): domain Eukaryota; kingdom Metazoa; phylum Arthropoda; class Insecta; order Lepidoptera; family Noctuidae; genus Agrotis; species Agrotis clavis. The sequence goes on from OX940918.1 coordinate 222,523, forward strand.
TTGACTTTTCGAATTTCCGGTATCGAGTTTTTAAATACCGAAATTTCGAAAATCGAATATCGGATATCCGAATATGCAATATCGAATATCGGCTATCCAATATCCGATATCCGTTTACCAAATATCGAATATCGACTTTTCGAATTTCCGGTATCGAGTTTTTGAATACCGAATTTTAAAAAATCGAATATCGTTTATCCGAATATGCAATATCGAATATCGGCTATAGAATATCCGACATCCAATTACCGAATATATAGTATCGACTTTTCGAATTTCGGGTAACGAGTTTTTAAATACCGAATTTTCGAAAATCGAATATCGGATATCCGAATATGCAATATCGAATATCGGCTATCCAATATCCGATATCCGTTTACTGAATATCGAATATCGACTTTTCGAATTTCCGGTATCGAGTTTTTAAATACCGAATTTTCGAAAACCGAATTTTCGAAAATCGAATATCGGATATCCGAATATGCAATATCGAATATCGACTTTTCGAATTTCGGGTATCGAGTTTTTAAATATGGAATTTTCGAAAATCGAATATCGGATATCCGAATAAGCAATATCGAATATCGGCTATCCAATATCCGATTACCGAATATCGAATATCGACTTTTCGAATTTCCGGCTTCGAGTTTTTAAATAAAGAATTTTCGAAAATCGAATATCGGATATCCGAATATGCAATATCGAATATCGGCTATCCAATATCCGATATCCCATTACCGAATATCGAATATCGACTTTTCGAATTTCCGGTATCGAGTTTTTAAATACCGAATTTTCGAAAATCGAAAATCGGATATCCGAATATGCAATATCGAATATCGGCTATCCAATATCCGATATCCGTTTACCAAATATCGAATATCGACTTTTCGAATTTCCGGTATCGAGTTTTTGAATACCGAATTTTAAAAAATCGAATATCGTTTATCCGAATATGCAATATCGAATATCGGCTATAGAATATCCGACATCCAATTACCGAATATATAGTATCGACTTTTCAAATTTCGGGTAACGAGTTTTTAAATACCGAATTTTCGAAAATCGAATATCGGATATCCGAATATGCAATATCGAATATCGGCTATCCAATATCTGATATCCGTTTACCAAATATCGAATATCGACTTTTCGAATTTCCGGTATCGACTTTTTGAATACCAAATTTTAAAATATCGAATATCGGATATCCGAACATGCAATATCGAATATCGGCTATCCAATATCCGATATCCGTTTACTGAATATCGAATATCGATTTTCGAATTTCCGGTATCGAGTTTTTAAATACCGAATTTTCGAAAATCGGGTATCGGATATTCGAATATGCAATATCGAATATCGGCTATCCAATATCCGATATCCGTTTACCGAATATCGATTATCGACTTTTCGAATTTCCGGTATAGAGTATTTAAATACCGAATTTTCGAAAATCGAATATCGGATATCCGAATATGCAATATCGAATATCGGCTATCCAATATCCGTATCCAGAATATCGAATGTCGACTTTTCGAATTTCGGGTATCGAGTTTTTAAATATCGAATTTTCGAAAATCGAATATCGGATATCCGAATATGCAATATCGAATACCGGCTATCTAATATCCGATATCCGTTTACCAAATATCGAATATCGACTTTTCGAATTTCCGGTATCGAGTTTTAAATACCGAATTTTCGAAAATCGAATATCGGATATCCGAATATGCAATATCGAATATCGGCTATCCAATATCCGATATCCGATTACCGAATCTCGACTTTTCGACTTTCCGGTAACGAGTTTTTAAACACCGAATTTTCGAAAATCGAATATTGGATATCCGAATATGCAATATCGAATGTCGGCTATCAAATATCCGATATCCAATTACCGAATATCGAATATCGACTTTTCGAATTTCCGGTATCGAGTTTTTAAATACCGAATTTTCGAAAATCGAATATCGGATATCCGAATATGCAATATCGAATATCGGCTATCCAATATCCGATATCCGTTTACCGAATATCGAATATCGACTTTTCGAATTTCCGGTATCGAGTTTTTAAATACCGAATTTTCGAAAATCGAATATCGGATATGCGAATATGCAATATCGAATATCGGCTATCCAATATCAAATATCCCATTACCGAATACGAATATCGACTTTTCGAATTTCGGGTATCGAGTTTTTAAATATGGAATTTTCGAAAATCGAATATCGGATATCCGAATAAGCAATATCGAATATCGGCTATCCAATATCCGATTACCGAATATCGAATATCGACTTTTCGAATTTCCGGTTCCGAGTTTTTAAATATGGAATTTTCGAAAATCGAATATCGGATATCCGAATATGCAGTATCGAATATCGGCTATTCAACATCCGATATCCGTTTACCAAATATCGAATATCGACTTTTCGAATTTCCGGTATCGAGTTTTTAAATACCGAATTTTCGAAAATCGAATATCGGATATCCGAATACGCAATATCGAATATCGGCTATCCAATATCCGATATCCGTTTACTGAATATCGAATATCGACTTTTCGAATTTCCGGTATCGAGTTTTTAAATACCGAATTTTCGAAAATCGAAAATCGGATATCCGAATAAGCAATATCGAATATCGGCTATCCTATATCCGATTACCGAATATAGAATATCGACTTTTCGAATTTCCGGTTTCGAGTTTTTAAATACCGAATTTTCGAAAATCGAATATTTGATATCCGAATATGCAATATCGAATATTTGCTATCCAATATCCGATATCCGTTTACCGAATATCGAATATTGACTTTTCGAATTTCCGGTATCGAGTTTTTAAATACCGAAATTTCGAAAATCGAATATCGGATATCCGAATATGCAATATCGGATATCGGCTATCCACTATCCGATATCCGCTTACCGAATATCGAATATCGACTTTTCGAATTTCCGGTATCGAGTTTTTAAATACCGAATTTTCGAAAATCGAATATCGGATATCCGAATATGCAATATCGAATATCGGCTATCCAATATCCGATATCCGTTTACTGAATATCGAATATCGACTTTTCGAATTTCCGGTATCGAGTTTTTAAAAACCGAATTTTCGAAAATCGAATATCGGATATCCGAATATGCAATATCGAAAATCGGCTATCCAATATCCGATATCCGTTTACTGAATATCGAATATCGACTTTTCGAATTTCCGGTATCGAGTTTTTAAATACCGAATTTTCGAAAATCGGGTATCGGATATCCGAATATGCAATATCGAATATCGGCTATCCAATATCCGATATCCGTTTACCGAATATCGAATATCGACTTTTCGAATTTCCGGTATCGAGTTTTTAAAAACCGAATTTTCGAAAATCGAATATCGGATATGCGAATATGCAATATCGAAAATCGGCTATCAAATATCCGATATCTAATTACCAAATATCGAAAATCAACTTTTCGATTTTCGGATATCGAGTTTTTTAATATCGAATTTTCGAAAATCGAATATCGGATATCCGAATTTGCAATACCGAATATCGGCTATCCAATATCCAATATCCGATATCCGATTACCGAATCTCGACTTTTCGACTTTCCGGTAACGAGTTTTTAAACACCGAATTTTCGAAAATCGAATATTGGATATCCGAATATGCAATATCGAATGTCGGCTATCAAATATCCGATATCCGTTTACCGAATATCGAATATCGACTTTTCGAATTTCCGGTATCGAGTTTTTGAATACCGAATTTTCGAAAATCGAATATCGGATATCCGAATATGCAATATCGAATATCGGCTATCCAATATCCGATATCCGTTTACCAAATATCGAATATCGACTTTTCGAATTTCGGGTATCGAGTTTTTAAATACCGAATTTTCGAAAATCGAATATCGGATATCCGAATAAGCAATATTGAATATCGGCTATCCAATATCCGATATCTGTTTGCCGAATATCGAATATCGATTTTTCGAATTTCCGGTATCGAGTTTTTAAATACCGAATTTTCGAAAATCAAATATCGGATATCCGAATATGCAATATCGGATATCGGCTATCCACTATCCGATATCCGTTTACCGAATATCGAATATCGACTTTTCGAATTTCCGGTATCGAGTTTTTAAAAACCGAATTTTCGAAAATCGAATATCGGATATCCGAATTTGCAATACCGAATATCGGCTATCCAATATCCGATATCCGTTTACCGAATATCGAATATCGACTTTTCGAATTTCCGGTACCGAGTTTTTAAGTACCGAATTTTCGAAAATCGAATGTCGGATATCCGAATATGCAGTATCGAATATCGGCTATCCAATATCCGATATCCGATTACCGAATATCGAATATCGACCTTTCGTATTTGGGGTATCGAGTTTTTTAATATCGAATTTTCGAAAATCGAATATCGGATATCCGAATATGCAGTATCGAATATCGGCTATTCAACATCCGATATCCGTTTACCAAATATCGAATATCGACTTTTCGAATTTCCGGTATCGAGTTTTTAAATACCGAATTTTCGAAAATCGGATATCGGATATCCGAATATGCAATATCGAATATCGGCTATCCAATATCCGATATCCGTTTACCGAATATCGAATATCGACTTTTCGAATTTCCGGTATCGAGTTTTTAAGTACCGAATTTTCGAAAATCGAATGTCGGATATCCGAATATGCAGTATCGAATATCGGCTATCCAATATCCGATATCCGATTACCGAATATCGAATATCGACTTTTCGTATTTGGGGTATCGAGTTTTTTAATATCGAATTTTCGAAAATCGAATATCGGATATCCGAATATGCAGTATCGAATATCGGCTATTCAACATCCGATATCCGTTTACCAAATATCGAATATCGACTTTTCGAATTTCCGGTATCGAGTTTTTAAATACCGAATTTTCGAAAATCGAATATCGGATATCCGAATATGCAATATCGAATATCGGCTATCCAATATCCGATATCCGTTTACCGAATATCGAATATCGACTTTTCGAATTTCCGGTATCGAGTTTTTAAATACCGAATTTTCGAAAATCGAATATCGGATATGCGAATATGCAATATCGAATATCGGCTATCCAATATCCGATATCCCATTACCGAATACGAATATCGACTTTTCGAATTTCGGGTATCGAGTTTTTAAATATGGAATTTTCGAAAATCGAATATCGGATATCCGAATAAGCAATATCGAATATCGGCTATCCAATATCCGATTACCGAATATCGAATATCGACTTTTCGAATTTCCGGTTTCGAGTTTTTAAATATCGAATTTTCGAAAATCGAATATCGGATATCCGAATATGCAGTATCGAATATCGGCTATTCAACATCCGATATCCGTTTACCAAATATCGAATATCGACTTTTCGAATTTCCGGTATCGAGTTTTTAAATACCGAATTTTCGAAAATCGAATATCGGATATCCGAATAAGCAATATCGAATATCGGCTATCCAATATCCGATTACCGAATATCGAATATCGACTTTTCGAATTTCCGGTATCGAGTTTTTGAATACCAAATTTTAAAAAATCGAATATCGGATATCCGAATATGCAATATCGAATATCGGCTATCCAATATCCGATATCCGTTTACTGAATATCGAATATCGATTTTCGAATTTCCGGTATCGAGTTTTTAAATACCGAATTTTCGAAAATCGGGTATCGGATATTCGAATATGCAATATCGAATATCGGCTATCCAATATCCGATATCCGTTTACCGAATATCGATTATCGACTTTTCGAATTTCCGGTATAGAGTATTTAAATACCGAATTTTCGAAAATCGAATATCGGATATCCGAATATACAATATCGAATATCGGCTATCCAATATCCGATATCCGTATCCAGAATATCGAATGTCGACTTTTCGAATTTCGGGTATCGAGTTTTTAAATATCGAATTTTCGAAAATCGAATATCGGATATCCGAATATGCAATATCAAATACCGGCTATCTAATATCCGATATCCGTTTACCAAATATCGAATATCGACTTTTCGAATTTCCGGTATCGAGTTTTAAATACCGAATTTTCGAAAATCGAATATCGGATATCCGAATATGCAATATCGAATATCGGCTATCCAATATCCGATATCCGATTACCGAATCTCGACTTTTCGACTTTCCGGTAACGAGTTTTTAAACACCGAATTTTCGAAAATCGAATATTGGATATCCGAATATGCAATATCGAATGTCGGCTATCAAATATCCGATATCCAATTACCGAATATCGAATATCGACTTTTCGAATTTCCGGTTTCGAGTTTTTAAATACCGAATTTTCGAAAATCGAATATTTGATATCCGAATATGCAATATCGAATATTTGCTATCCAATATCCGATATCCGTTTACCGAATATCGAATATTGACTTTTCGAATTTCCGGTATCGAGTTTTTAAATACCGAAATTTCGAAAATCGAATATCGGATATCCGAATATGCAATATCGGATATCGGCTATCCACTATCCGATATCCGTTTACCGAATATCGAATATCGACTTTTCGAATTTCCGGTATCGAGTTTTTAAATACCGAATTTTCGAAAATCGAAAATCGGATATCCGAATATGCAATATCGAATATCGGCTATCCAATATCCGATATCCGTTTACCAAATATCGAATATCGACTTTTCGAATTTCCGGTATCGAGTTTTTGAATACCGAATTTTAAAAAATCGAATATCGTTTATCCGAATATGCAATATCGAATATCGGCTATAGAATATCCGACATCCAATTACCGAATATATAGTATCGACTTTTCGAATTTCGGGTAACGAGTTTTTAAATACCGAATTTTCTAAAATCGAATATCGGATATCCGAATATGCAATATCGAATATCGGCTATCCAATATCCGATATCCGTTTACTGAATATCGAATATCGACTTTTCGAATTTCCGGTATCGAGTTTTTAAATACCGAATTTTCGAAAACCGAATTTTCGAAAATCGAATATCGGATATCCGAATATGCAATATCGAATATCGACTTTTCGAATTTCGGGTATCGAGTTTTTAAATATGGAATTTTCGAAAATCGAATATCGGATATCCGAATAAGCAATATCGAATATCGGCTATCCAATATCCGATTACCGAATATCGACTTTTCGTATTTCCGGCTTCGAGTTTTTAAATATCGAATTTTCGAAAATCGAATATCGGATATCCGAATATGCAGTATCGAATATCGGCTATTCAACATCCGATATCCGTTTACCAAATATCGAATATCGACTTTTCGAATTTCCGGTATCGAGTTTTTAAATACCGAATTTTCGAAAATCGAATATCGGATATCCGAATATGCAATATCGAATATCGGCTATCCAATATCCGATATCCCATTACCGAATATCGAATATCGACTTTTCGAATTTCCGGTATCGAGTTTTTAAATACCGAATTTTCGAAAATCGAAAATCGGATATCCGAATATGCAATATCGAATATCGGCTATCCAATATCCGATATCCGTTTACCAAATATCGAATATCGACTTTTCGAATTTCCGGTATCGAGTTTTTGAATACCGAATTTTAAAAAATCGAATATCGTTTATCTGAATATGCAATATCGAATATCGGCTATAGAATATCCGACATCCAATTACCGAATATATAGTATCGACTTTTCGAATTTCGGGTAACGAGTTTTTAAATACCGAATTTTCGAAAATCGAATATCGGATATCCGAATATGCAATATCGAATATCGGCTATCCAATATCTGATATCCGTTTACCAAATATCGAATATCGACTTTTCGAATTTCCGGTATCGAGTTTTTGAATACCAAATTTTAAAATATCGAATATCGGATATCCGAACATGCAATATCGAATATCGGCTATCCAATATCCGATATCCGTTTACTGAATATCGAATATCGATTTTCGAATTTCCGGTATCGAGTTTTTAAATACCGAATTTTCGAAAATCGGGTATCGGATATTCGAATATGCAATATCGAATATCGGCTATCCAATATCCGATATCCGTTTACCGAATATCGATTATCGACTTTTCGAATTTCCGGTATAGAGTATTTAAATACCGAATTTTCGAAAATCGAATATCGGATATCCGAATATGCAATATCGAATATCGGCTATCCAATATCCGTATCCAGAATATCGAATGTCGACTTTTCGAATTTCGGGTATCGAGTTTTTAAATATCGAATTTTCGAAAATCGAATATCGGATATCCGAATATGCAATATCGAATACCGGCTATCTAATATCCGATATCCGTTTACCAAATATCGAATATCGACTTTTCGAATTTCCGGTATCGAGTTTTAAATACCGAATTTTCGAAAATCGAATATCGGATATCCGAATATGCAATATCGAATATCGGCTATCCAATATCCGATATCCGATTACCGAATCTCGACTTTTCGACTTTCCGGTAACGAGTTTTTAAACACCGAATTTTCGAAAATCGAATATTGGATATCCGAATATGCAATATCGAATGTCGGCTATCAAATATCCGATATCCAATTACCGAATATCGAATATCGACTTTTCGAATTTCCGGTATCGAGTTTTTGAATACCGAATTTTCGAAAATCGAATATCGGATATCCGAATATGCAATATCGAATATCGGCTATCCAATATCCGATATCCGTTTTCCAAATATCTAATATCGACTTTTCGAATTTCGGGTATCGAGTTTTTAAATACCGAATTTTCGAAAATCGAATATCGTATATCCGAATAAGCAATATTGAATATCGGCTATCCAATATCCGATATCTGTTTGCCGAATATCGAATATCGATTTTTCGAATTTCCGGTATCGAGTTTTTAAATACCGAATTTTCGAAAATCGAATATCGGATATCCGAATATGCAATATCGGATATCGGCTATCCACTATCCGATATCCGTTTACCGAATTTCGAATATCGACTTTTCGAATTTCCGGTATCGAGTTTTTAAAAACCGAATTTTCGAAAATCGAATATCGGATATCCGAATATGCAATATCGAAAATCGGCTATCAAATATCCGATATCCAATTACCAAATATCGAAAATCAACTTTTCGATTTTCGGATATCGAGTTTTTTAATATCGAATTTTCGAAAATCGAATATCGGATATCCGAATTTGCAATACCGAATATCGGCTATCCAATATCCGATATCCGTTAACCGAATATCGAATATCGACTTTTCGAATTTCCGGTATCGAGTTTTTAAATACCGAATTTTCGAAAATCGAATGTCGGATATCCGAATATGCAGTATCGAATATCGGCTATCCAATATCCGATTACCGAATATCGAATATCGACTTTTCGAATTTCCGGCTTCGAGTTTTTAAATATCGAATTTTCGAAAATCGAATATCCGTATATGCAGTATCGAATATCGGCTATTCAACATCCGATATCCGTTTACCAAATATCGAATATCGACTTTTCGAATTTCCGGTATCGAGTTTTTAAATACCGAATTTTCGAAAATCGAATATCGGATATCCGAATATGCAATATCGAATAGCGGCTATCCAATATCCGATATCCCATTACCGAATATCGAATATCGACTTTTCGAATTTCCGGTATCGAGTTTTTAAATACCGAATTTTCGAAAATCGTATATCGGATATCCGAATATGCAATATCGAATATCGGCTATCCAATATCCGATATCCCAATATCGAATATCGACTTTTCGAATTTCGGGTATCGAGTTTTTAAATATCGAATTTTCGAAAATCGAATATCGGATATCCGAATATGCAATATCGAATATCGGCTATCCAACATCCGATATCCGTTTACCGAATATCGAATATCGACTTTTCGAATTTCCGGTATCGAGTTTTTAAATACCGAATTTTCGAAAATCGAATATCGGATATCCGAATATGCAATATCGAATATCGGCTGTCCAATATCCGATATCCCATTACCGAATATCGAATATCGACTTTTCGAATTTCGGGTATCGAGTTTTTAAATATGGAATTTTCGAAAATCGAATATCGGATATCCGAATATGCAATATCGAATATCGGCTATAGAATATCCGACATCCAATTACCGAATATATAGTATCGACTTTTCGAATTTCGGGTAACGAGTTTTTAAATACCGAATTTTCGAAAATCGAATATCGGATATCCGAATATGCAATGTCGAATATCGGCTATCCAATATCCGATATCCGTTTACTGAATATCGAATATCGACTTTTCGAATTTCCGGTATCGAGTTTTTAAATACCGAATTTTCGAAAACCGAATTTTCGAAAATCGAATATCGGATATCCGAATATGCAATATCGAATATCGACTTTTCGAATTTCGGGTATCGAGTTTTTAAATATGGAATTTTCGAAAATCGAATATCGGATATCCGAATAAGCAATATCGAATATCGGCTATCCAATATCCGATTACCGAATATCGAATATCGACTTTTCGAATTTCCGGCTTCGAGTTTTTAAATATCGAATTTTCGAAAATCGAATATCGGATATCCGAATATGCAGTATCGAATATCGGCTATTCAACATCCGATATCCGTTTACCAAATATCGAATATCGACTTTTCGAATTTCCGGTATCGAGTTTTTAAATAAAGAATTTTCGAAAATCGAATATCGGATATCCGAATATGCAATATCGAATATCGGCTATCCAATATCCGATATCCCATTACCGAATATCGAATATCGACTTTTCGAATTTCCGGTATCGAGTTTTTAAATACCGAATTTTCGAAAATCGAAAATCGGATATCCGAATATGCAATATCGAATATCGGCTATCCAATATCCGATATCCGTTTACCAAATATCGAATATCGACTTTTCGAATTTCCGGTATCGAGTTTTTGAATACCGAATTTTAAAAAATCGAATATCGTTTATCCGAATATGCAATATCGAATATCGGCTATAGAATATCCGACATCCAATTACCGAATATATAGTATCGACTTTTCAAATTTCGGGTAACGAGTTTTTAAATACCGAATTTTCGAAAATCGAATATCGGATATCCGAATATGCAATATCGAATATCGGCTATCCAATATCTGATATCCGTTTACCAAATATCGAATATCGACTTTTCGAATTTCCGGTATCGACTTTTTGAATACCAAATTTTAAAATATCGAATATCGGATATCCGAACATGCAATATCGAATATCGGCTATCCAATATCCGATATCCGTTTACTGAATATCGAATATCGATTTTCGAATTTCCGGTATCGAGTTTTTAAATACCGAATTTTCGAAAATCGGGTATCGGATATTCGAATATGCAATATCGAATATCGGCTATCCAATATCCGATATCCGTTTACCGAATATCGATTATCGACTTTTCGAATTTCCGGTATAGAGTATTTAAATACCGAATTTTCGAAAATCGAATATCGGATATCCGAATATGCAATATCGAATATCGGCTATCCAATATCCGTATCCAGAATATCGAATGTCGACTTTTCGAATTTCGGGTATCGAGTTTTTAAATATCGAATTTTCGAAAATCGAATATCGGATATCCGAATATGCAATATCGAATACCGGCTATCTAATATCCGATATCCGTTTACCAAATATCGAATATCGACTTTTCGAATTTCCGGTATCGAGTTTTAAATACCGAATTTTCGAAAATCGAATATCGGATATCCGAATATGCAATATCGAATATCGGCTATCCAATATCCGATATCCGATTACCGAATCTCGACTTTTCGACTTTCCGGTAACGAGTTTTTAAACACCGAATTTTCGAAAATCGAATATTGGATATCCGAATATGCAATATCGAATGTCGGCTATCAAATATCCGATATCCAATTACCGAATATCGAATATCGACTTTTCGAATTTCCGGTATCGAGTTTTTAAATACCGAATTTTCGAAAATCGAATATCGGATATCCGAATATGCAATATCGAATATCGGCTATCCAATATCCGATATCCGTTTACCGAATATCGAATATCGACTTTTCGAATTTCCGGTATCGAGTTTTTAAATACCGAATTTTCGAAAATCGAATATCGGATATCCGAATATGCAATATCGAATATCGGCTATCCAATATCCGATATCCCATTACAGAATATCGAATATCGACTTTTCGAATTATGGGTATCGAGTTTTTAAATATCGAATTTTCGAAAATCGAATATCGGATATCCGAATATGCAATATCGAATATCGGCTATCCAACATCCGATATCCGTTTACCGAATATCGAATATCGACTTTTCGAATTTCCGGTATCGAGTTTTTAAATACCGAATTTTCGAAAATCGAATATCGGATATGCGAATATGCAATATCGAATATCGGCTATCCAATATCAAATATCCCATTACCGAATACGAATATCGACTTTTCGAATTTCGGGTATCGAGTTTTTAAATATGGAATTTTCAAAAATCGAATATCGGATATCCGAATAAGCAATATCGAATATCGGCTATCCAATATCCGATTACCGAATATCGAATATCGACTTTTCGAATTTCCGGTTCCGAGTTTTTAAATATGGAATTTTCGAAAATCGAATATCGGATATCCGAATATGCAGTATCGAATATCGGCTATTCAACATCCGATATCCGTTTACCAAATATCGAATATCGACTTTTCGAATTTCCGGTATCGAGTTTTTAAATACCGAATTTTCGAAAATCGAATATCGGATATCCGAATATGCAATATCGAATATCGGCTATCCAATATCCGATATCCCATTACCGAATATCGAATATCGACTTTTCGAATTTCCGGTATCGAGTTTTTAAATACCGAATTTTCGAAAATCGAAAATCGGATATCCGAATAAGCAATATCGAATATCGGCTATCCAATATCCGATTACCGAATATAGAATATCGACTTTTCGAATTTCCGGTTTCGAGTTTTTAAATACCGAATTTTCGAAAATCGAATATTTGATATCCGAATATGCAATATCGAATATTTGCTATCCAATATCCGATATCCGTTTACCGAATATCGAATATTGACTTTTCGAATTTCCGGTATCGAGTTTTTAAATACCGAAATTTCGAAAATCGAATATCGGATATCCGAATATGCAATATCGGATATCGGCTATCCACTATCCGATATCCGCTTACCGAATATCGAATATCGACTTTTCGAATTTCCGGTATCGAGTTTTTAAATACCGAATTTTCGAAAATCGAATATCGGATATCCGAATATGCAATATCGAATATCGGCTATCCAATATCCGATATCCGTTTACTGAATATCGAATATCGACTTTTCGAATTTCCGGTATCGAGTTTTTAAAAACCGAATTTTCGAAAATCGAATATCGGATATCCGAATATGCAATATCGAAAATCGGCTATCCAATATCCGATATCCGTTTACTGAATATCGAATATCGACTTTTCGAATTTCCGGTATCGAGTTTTTAAATACCGAATTTTCGAAAATCGGGTATCGGATATCCGAATATGCAATATCGAATATCGGCTATCCAATATCCGATATCCGTTTACCGAATATCGAATATCGACTTTTCGAATTTCCGGTATCGAGTTTTTAAAAACCGAATTTTCGAAAATCGAATATCGGATATCCGAATATGCAATATCGAAAATCGGCTATCAAATATCCGATATCCAATTACCAAATATCGAAAATCAACTTTTCGATTTTCGGATATCGAGTTTTTTAATATCGAATTTTCGAAAATCGAATATCGGATATCCGAATTTGCAATACCGAATATCGGCTATCCAATATCCAATATCCGATATCCGATTACCGAATCTCGACTTTTCGACTTTCCGGTAACGAGTTTTTAAACACCGAATTTTCGAAAATCGAATATTGGATATCCGAATATGCAATATCGAATGTCGGCTATCAAATATCCGATATCCGTTTACCGAATATCGAATATCGACTTTTCGAATTTCCGGTATCGAGTTTTTGAATACCGAATTTTCGAAAATCGAATATCGGATATCCGAATATGCAATATCGAATATCGGCTATCCAATATCCGATATCCGTTTACCAAATATCGAATATCGACTTTTCGAATTTCGGGTATCGAGTTTTTAAATACCGAATTTTCGAAAATCGAATATCGGATATCCGAATAAGCAATATTGAATATCGGCTATCCAATATCCGATATCTGTTTGCCGAATATCGAATATCGATTTTTCGAATTTCCGGTATCGAGTTTTTAAATACCGAATTTTCGAAAATCAAATATCGGATATCCGAATATGCAATATCGGATATCGGCTATCCACTATCCGATATCCGTTTACCGAATATCGAATATCGACTTTTCGAATTTCCGGTATCGAGTTTTTAAAAACCGAATTTTCGAAAATCGAATATCGGATATCCGAATTTGCAATACCGAATATCGGCTATCCAATATCCGATATCCGTTTACCGAATATCGAATATCGACTTTTCGAATTTCCGGTATCGAGTTTTTAAGTACCGAATTTTCGAAAATCGAATGTCGGATATCCGAATATGCAGTATCGAATATCGGCTATCCAATATCCGATATCCGATTACCGAATATCGAATATCGACTTTTCGTATTTGGGTTATCGAGTTTTTTAATATCGAATTTTCGAAAATCGAATATCGGATATCCGAATATGCAGTATCGAATATCGGCTATTCAACATCCGATATCCGTTTACCAAATATCGAATATCGACTTTTCGAATTTCCGGTATCGAGTTTTTAAATACCGAATTTTCGAAAATCGGATATCGGATATCCGAATATGCAATATCGAATATCGGCTATCCAATATCCGATATCCGTTTACCGAATATCGAATATCGACTTTTCGAATTTCCGGTATCGAGTTTTTAAGTACCGAAATTTCGAAAATCGAATGTCGGATATCCGAATATGCAGTATCGAATATCGGCTATCCAATATCCGATATCCGATTACCGAATATCGAATATCGACTTTTCGTATTTGGGGTATCGAGTTTTTTAATATCGAATTTTCGAAAATCGAATATCGGATATCCGAATATGCAGTATCGAATATCGGCTATTCAACATCCGATATCCGTTTACCAAATATCGAATATCGACTTTTCGAATTTCCGGTATCGAGTTTTTAAATACCGAATTTTCGAAAATCGAATATCGGATATCCGAATATGCAATATCGAATATCGGCTATCCAATATCCGATATCCGTTTACCGAATATCGAATATCGACTTTTCGAATTTCCGGTATCGAGTTTTTAAATACCGAATTTTCGAAAATCGAATATCGGATATGCGAATATGCAATATCGAATATCGGCTATCCAATATCCGATATCCCATTACCGAATACGAATATCGACTTTTCGAATTTCGGGTATCGAGTTTTTAAATATGGAATTTTCGAAAATCGAATATCGGATATCCGAATAAGCAATATCGAATATCGGCTATCCAATATCCGATTACCGAATATCGAATATCGACTTTTCGAATTTCCGGTTTCGAGTTTTTAAATATCGAATTTTCGAAAATCGAATATCGGATATCCGAATATGCAGTATCGAATATCGGCTATTCAACATCCG
This sequence comes from Agrotis clavis, assembly GCA_954870645.1. Classification (NCBI taxonomy): domain Eukaryota; kingdom Metazoa; phylum Arthropoda; class Insecta; order Lepidoptera; family Noctuidae; genus Agrotis; species Agrotis clavis. The sequence goes on from OX940918.1 coordinate 238,237, forward strand.
ATATCCGTTTACCAAATATCGAATATCGACTTTTCGAATTTCCGGTATCGAGTTTTTAAATACCGAATTTTCGAAAATCGAATATCGGATATCCGAATAAGCAATATCGAATATCGGCTATCCAATATCCGATTACCGAATATCGAATATCGACTTTTCGAATTTCCGGTATCGAGTTTTTGAATACCAAATTTTAAAAAATCGAATATCGGATATCCGAATATGCAATATCGAATATCGGCTATCCAATATCCGATATCCGTTTACTGAATATCGAATATCGATTTTCGAATTTCCGGTATCGAGTTTTTAAATACCGAATTTTCGAAAATCGGGTATCGGATATTCGAATATGCAATATCGAATATCGGCTATCCAATATCCGATATCCGTTTACCGAATATCGATTATCGACTTTTCGAATTTCCGGTATAGAGTATTTAAATACCGAATTTTCGAAAATCGAATATCGGATATCCGAATATACAATATCGAATATCGGCTATCCAATATCCGATATCCGTATCCAGAATATCGAATGTCGACTTTTCGAATTTCGGGTATCGAGTTTTTAAATATCGAATTTTCGAAAATCGAATATCGGATATCCGAATATGCAATATCAAATACCGGCTATCTAATATCCGATATCCGTTTACCAAATATCGAATATCGACTTTTCGAATTTCCGGTATCGAGTTTTAAATACCGAATTTTCGAAAATCGAATATCGGATATCCGAATATGCAATATCGAATATCGGCTATCCAATATCCGATATCCGATTACCGAATCTCGACTTTTCGACTTTCCGGTAACGAGTTTTTAAACACCGAATTTTCGAAAATCGAATATTGGATATCCGAATATGCAATATCGAATGTCGGCTATCAAATATCCGATATCCAATTACCGAATATCGAATATCGACTTTTCGAATTTCCGGTTTCGAGTTTTTAAATACCGAATTTTCGAAAATCGAATATTTGATATCCGAATATGCAATATCGAATATTTGCTATCCAATATCCGATATCCGTTTACCGAATATCGAATATTGACTTTTCGAATTTCCGGTATCGAGTTTTTAAATACCGAAATTTCGAAAATCGAATATCGGATATCCGAATATGCAATATCGGATATCGGCTATCCACTATCCGATATCCGTTTACCGAATATCGAATATCGACTTTTCGAATTTCCGGTATCGAGTTTTTAAATACCGAATTTTCGAAAATCAAATATCGGATATCCGAATATGCAATATTGAATATCGGCTATCCAATATCCGATATCCGTTTACTGAATATCGAATATCGACTTTTCGAATTTCCGGTATCGAGTTTTTAAAAACCGAATTTTCGAAAACCGAATTTTCGAAAATCGAATATCGGATATCCGAATATGCAATATCGAATATCGACTTTTCGAATTTCGGGTATCGAGTTTTTAAATATGGAATTTTCGAAAATCGAATATCGGATATCCGAATAAGCAATATCGAATATCGGCTATCCAATATCCGATTACCGAATATCGAATATCGACTTTTCGAATTTCCGGCTTCGAGTTTTTAAATATCGAATTTTCGAAAATCGAATATCGGATATCCGAATATGCAGTATCGAATATCGGCTATTCAACATCCGATATCCGTTTACCAAATATCGAATATCGACTTTTCGAATTTCCGGTATCGAGTTTTTAAATACCGAATTTTCGAAAATCGAATATCGGATATCCGAATATGCAATATCGAATATCGGCTATCCAATATCCGATATCCCATTACCGAATATCGAATATCGACTTTTCGAATTTCCGGTATCCAGTTTTTAAATACCGAATTTTCGAAAATCGGGTATCGGATATTCGAATATGCAATATCGAATATCGGCTATCCAATATCCGATATCCGTTTACCGAATATCGATTATCGACTTTTCGAATTTCCGGTATAGAGTATTTAAATACCGAATTTTCGAAAATCGAATATCGGATATCCGAATATACAATATCGAATATCGGCTATCCAATATCCGATATCCGTATCCAGAATATCGAATGTCGACTTTTCGAATTTCGGGTATCGAGTTTTTAAATATCGAATTTTCGAAAATCGAATATCGGATATCCGAATATGCAATATCAAATACCGGCTATCTAATATCCGATATCCGTTTACCAAATATCGAATATCGACTTTTCGAATTTCCGGTATCGAGTTTTAAATACCGAATTTTCGAAAATCGAATATCGGATATCCGAATATGCAATATCGAATATCGGCTATCCAATATCCGATATCCGATTACCGAATCTCGACTTTTCGACTTTCCGGTAACGAGTTTTTAAACACCGAATTTTCGAAAATCGAATATTGGATATCCGAATATGCAATATCGAATGTCGGCTATCAAATATCCGATATCCAATTACCGAATATCGAATATCGACTTTTCGAATTTCCGGTATCGAGTTTTTGAATACCGAATTTTCGAAAATCGAATATCGGATATCCGAATATGCAATATCGAATATCGGCTATCCAACATCCGATATCCGTTTACCGAATATCGAATATCGACTTTACGAATTTCCGGTATCGAGTTTTTAAATACCGAATTTTCGAAAATCGAATATCGGATATCCGAATATGCAATATCGAATATCGGCTATCCAATATCCGATATCCCATTACCGAATATCGAATATCGACTTTTCGAATTTCCGGTATCGAGTTTTAAATACCGAATTTTCGAAAATCGAATATCGGATATCCGAATATGCAATATCGAATATCGGCTATCCAATATCCGATATCCGATTACCGAATCTCGACTTTTCGACTTTCCGGTAACGAGTTTTTAAACACCGAATTTTCGAAAATCGAATATTGGATATCCGAATATGCAATATCGAATGTCGGCTATCAAATATCCGATATCCAATTACCGAATATCGAATATCGACTTTTCGAATTTCCGGTATCGAGTTTTTGAATACCGAATTTTCGAAAATCGAATATCGGATATCCGAATATGCAATATCGAATATCGGCTATCCAACATCCGATATCCGTTTACCGAATATCGAATATCGACTTTACGAATTTCCGGTATCGAGTTTTTAAATACCGAATTTTCGAAAATCGAATATCGGACCAGTCGTGTGCTAAAAAGTGACTATTGTCCCTTTTTTCAAAAACCCGTAGATTGCTCCAACGTGACTAAAGTCCCTTTTTCGCGTGAGTCACGTGATCGTCGTCATCGGTCGTTATAATACATCTTTTTCATTCTATTACATGGCGTTTTAATCCTTTTTCCTTTTCTAATCGATTGTCTATGACATTCTTCATGCTTAAAATACTACAAGTCTTCCATTATGCTTCATTCCGAATAAAAAAAAAATAACAAACGTCAGTCGTTCAACCGCGCGGGTGGCAACAGTGATCCAGTGTTGTTTTATCTATTATATTAGTTTTGAGTGAGTGTTTTTTAATAAACTACTGATGATGATGGTACGTTATAATACAGACTATGTGTGTAAAATCGGATTTTAATCTGCAAGTAAGTATTTTTCAACTTCTGAGTGGTTTTATGTGTGCTTGTAACGGTGTGTGAATTTTGTCAGAATGCTTTCGTAATTTATAAAATTGTAAGACCAGTTCTGTATCCGAAGTAATAGTTATCGTACTTAATATTTACTCGACAATAGTTTTCAGCCAAAACATATACAAAAGATGTTAAATTTAAGTCAAGTTAACATAATTTGTTTTTGCTGACCAAACGTAAACAAACAATAATGGCCGCCCGCGACACGCCCGCGAAGTTTAAAAAGTGTATTTTATCATTACACAACATTTTTTGTTTATAGTAAATCATTGAAAAGAGTATTTGTTTAGACAATAGTAACATCTAATGTACTTTGTTTACTAAAACTTCACTGACCAAAAATAGACAAGAAATATCGCGTCCATTTTTACGTAAATGGGAATTACTTCAATAAATTCCATATTTATTTATATTTTATAAACCTTTAAGCTTTATGCTTTAATAATACTTACTTATAAGTTACATTGTTATGTTCTCTTTCACATAGTAACAATATTTTTGATTTACGTGAAAAAGTATAGTTATAATAAATTATTTAATTTACGTGATTAATTTATTCGCCGTCGGCAAAAAAACCCGGCTGCCGAATGCCTCTAAATAAATACTTTTTTTTTAATAAATGCTTTAAAGTATGATTTATTTTATTTTATCGTACTTAGAAAGAACCCATCTAACATTAAAAGCTATAAAATATATGTGTTACCGATTTACTTTCTAAAATAATCCTTGTTAAAGTTCACATATTGTTTATTTTCAACGCAAGTCAACGCTTATCGCTAAGTATAATAAATTAGAAACGAAACACTAACAAAAAACTTGACACCACTCGAAAGAGTCGTTAATACGTTCAAGCAAAAACATAACTTGAAGCGTCTATTGTTTATAACACGTCAACAAAAAAGTAATTTATGAGCCCGGCCGGCCGGCGCGCGGCGATGACTCATCGTTGCCGACACTTGAAGCATACACAACTTTTTCAAGGTTGCGCGCTATGACGCAAGCGGATATCCGAATATGCAATATCGAATATCGGCTATCCAATATCCGATATCCCATTACCGAATATCGAATATCGACTTTTCGAATTTCCGGTATCGAGTTTTAAATACCGAATTTTCGAAAATCGAATATCGGATATCCGAATTTGCAATACCGAATATCGGCTATCCAATATCCGATATCCGTTTACCGAATATCGAATATCGACTTTTCGAATTTCCGGTATCGAGTTTTTAAATACCGAATTTTCGAAAATCGAATGTCGGATATCCGAATATGCAGTATCGAATATCGGCTATCCAATATCCGATATCCGATTACCGAATATCGAATATCGACTTTTCGTATTTGGGGTATCGAGTTTTTTAATATCGAATTTTCGAAAATCGAATATCGGATATCCGAATATGCAGTATCGAATATCGGCTATTCAACATCCGATATCCGTTTACCAAATATCGAATATCGACTTTTCGAATTTCCGGTATCGAGTTTTTAAATACCGAATTTTCGAAAATCGAATATCGGATATCCGAATATGCAATATCGAATATCGGCTATCCAATATCCGATATCCCATTACCGAATATCGAATATCGACTTTTCGAATTTCCGGTATCGAGTTTTTAAATACCGAATTTTCGAAAATCGAATATCGGATATCCGAATATGCAATATCGAATATCGGCTATCCAATATCCGATATCCCATTACCGAATATCGAATATCGACTTTTCGAATTTCGGGTATCGAGTTTTTAAATATCGAATTTTCGAAAATCGAATATCGGATATCCGAATATGCAATATCGAATATCGGCTATCCAACATCCGATATCCGTTTACCGAATATCGAATATCGACTTTTCGAATTTCCGGTATCGAGTTTTTAAATACCGAATTTTCGAAAATCGAATATCGGATATCCGAATATGCAATATCGGATATCGGCTATCCAATATGCGATATCCCATTACCGAATATCGAATATCGACTTTTCGAATTTCGGGTATCGAGTTTTTAAATATGGAATTTTCGAAAATCGAATATCGGATATCCGAATAAGCAATATCGAATATCGGCTATCCAATATCCGATTACCGAATATCGAATATCGACTTTTCGAATTTCCGGTTTCGAGTTTTTAAATACCGAATTTTCGAAAATCGAATATTTGATATCCGAATATGCAATATCGAATATTTGCTATCCAATATCCGATATCCGTTTACCGAATATCGAATATTGACTTTTCGAATTTCCGGTATCGAGTTTTTAAATACCGAAATTTCGAAAATCGAATATCGGATATCCGAATATGCAATATCGGATATCGGCTATCCACTATCCGATATCCGTTTACCGAATATCGAATATCGACTTTTCGAATTTCCGGTATCGAGATTTTAAATACCGAATTTTCGAAAATCGAATATCGGATATCCGAATATGCAATATCGAATATCGGCTATCCAATATCCGATATCCGTTTACTGAATATCGAATATCGACTTTTCGAATTTCCGGTATCGAGTTTTTAAAAACCGAATTTTCGAAAATCGAATATCGGATATCCGAATATGCAATATCGAAAATCGGCTATCCAATATCCGTTTACTGAATATCGAATATCGACTTTTCGAATTTCCGGTATCGAGTTTTTAAATACCGAATTTTCGAAAATCGGGTATCGGATATCCGAATATGCAATATCGAATATCGGCTATCCAATATCCGATATCCGTTTACCGAATATCGAATATCGACTTTTCGAATTTCCGGTATCGAGTTTTTAAAAACCGAATTTTCGAAAATCAAATATCGGATATCCGATAATGCAATATCGAAAATCGGCTATCAAATATCCGATATCCAATTACCAAATATCGAAAATCAACTTTTCGATTTTCGGATATCGAGTTTTTTAATATAGAATTTTCGAAAATCGAATATCGGATATCCGAATTTGCAATACCGAATATCGGCTATCCAATATCCGATATCCGTTTACCGAATATCGAATATCGACTTTTCGAATTTCCGGTATCGAGTTTTTAAATACCGAATTTTCGAAAATCGAATGTCGGATATCCGAATATGCAATATCGAATATCGGCTATCCAATATCCGATATCCGATTACCGAATATCGAATATCGACTTTTCGTATTTGGGGTATCGAGTTTTTAAATATCGAATTTTCGAAAATCGAATATCGGCTATCCAATATCCGATTACCGAATATCGAATATCGACTTTTCGAATTTCCGGTTTCGAGTTTTTAAATACCGAATTTTCGAAAATCGAATATTTGATATCCGAATATGCAATATCGAATATTTGCTATCCAATATCCGATATCCGTTTACCGAATATCGAATATTGACTTTTCGAATTTCCGGTATCGAGTTTTTAAATACCGAAATTTCGAAAATCGAATATCGGATATCCGAATATGCAATATCGGATATCGGCTATCCACTATCCGATATCCGTTTACCGAATATCGAATATCGACTTTTCGAATTTCCGGTATCGAGTTTTTAAATACCGAATTTTCGAAAATCGAATATCGGATATCCGAATATGCAATATCGAATATCGGCTATCCAACATCCGATATCCGTTTACCGAATATCGAATATCGACTTTACGAATTTCCGGTATCGAGTTTTTAAATACCGAATTTTCGAAAATCGAATATCGGATATCCGAATATGCAATATCGAATATCGGCTATCCAATATCCGATATCCCATTACCGAATATCGAATATCGACTTTTCGAATTTCCGGTATCGAGTTTTAAATACCGAATTTTCGAAAATCGAATATCGGATATCCGAATATGCAATATCGAATATCGGCTATCCAATATCCGATATCCGATTACCGAATCTCGACTTTTCGACTTTCCGGTAACGAGTTTTTAAACACCGAATTTTCGAAAATCGAATATTGGATATCCGAATATGCAATATCGAATGTCGGCTATCAAATATCCGATATCCAATTACCGAATATCGAATATCGACTTTTCGAATTTCCGGTATCGAGTTTTTGAATACCGAATTTTCGAAAATCGAATATCGGATATCCGAATATGCAATATCGAATATCGGCTATCCAATATCCGATATCCGATTACCGAATATCGAATATCGACTTTTCGTATTTGGGGTATCGAGTTTTTTAATATCGAATTTTCGAAAATCGAATATCGGATATCCGAATATGCAGTATCGAATATCGGCTATTCAACATCCGATATCCGTTTACCAAATATCGAATATCGACTTTTCGAATTTCCGGTATCGAGTTTTTAAATACCGAATTTTCGAAAATCGAATATCGGATATCCGAATATGCAATATCGAATATCGGCTATCCAATATCCGATATCCCATTACCGAATATCGAATATCGATTTTTCGAATTTCCGGTATCGAGTTTTTAAATACCGAATTTTCGAAAATCGAATATCGGATATCCGAATATGCAATATCGAATATCGGCTATCCAATATCCGATATCCCATTACCGAATATCGAATATCGACTTTTCGAATTTCGGGTATCGAGTTTTTAAATATCGAATTTTCGAAAATCGAATATCGGATATCCGAATATGCAATATCGAATATCGGCTATCCAACATCCGATATCCGTTTACCGAATATCGAATATCGACTTTTCGAATTTCCGGTATCGAGTTTTTAAATACCGAATTTTCGAAAATCGAATATCGGATATCCGAATATGCAATATCGAATATCGGCTATCCAACATCCGATATCCGTTTACCGAATATCGAATATCGACTTTACGAATTTCCGGTATCGAGTTTTTAAATACCGAATTTTCGAAAATCGAATATCGGATATCCGAATATGCAATATCGAATATCGGCTATCCAATATCCGATATCCCATTACCGAATATCGAATATCGACTTTTCGAATTTCCGGTATCGAGTTTTAAATACCGAATTTTCGAAAATCGAATATCGGATATCCGAATATGCAATATCGAATATCGGCTATCCAATATCCGATATCCGATTACCGAATCTCGACTTTTCGACTTTCCGGTAACGAGTTTTTAAACACCGAATTTTCGAAAATCGAATATTGGATATCCGAATATGCAATATCGAATGTCGGCTATCAAATATCCGATATCCAATTACCGAATATCGAATATCGACTTTTCGAATTTCCGGTATCGAGTTTTTGAATACCGAATTTTCGAAAATCGAATATCGGATATCCGAATATGCAATATCGAATATCGGCTATCCAACATCCGATATCCGTTTACCGAATATCGAATATCGACTTTACGAATTTCCGGTATCGAGTTTTTAAATACCGAAATTTCGAAAATCGAATATCGGATATCCGAATATGCAATATCGAAAATCGGCTATCCAATATCCGTTTACTGAATATCGAATATCGACTTTTCGAATTTCCGGTATCGAGTTTTTAAATACCGAATTTTCGAAAATCGGGTATCGGATATCCGAATATGCAATATCGAATATCGGCTATCCAATATCCGATATCCGTTTACCGAATATCGAATATCGACTTTTCGAATTTCCGGTATCGAGTTTTTAAAAACCGAATTTTCGAAAATCAAATATCGGATATCCGATAATGCAATATCGAAAATCGGCTATCAAATATCCGATATCCAATTACCAAATATCGAAAATCAACTTTTCGATTTTCGGATATCGAGTTTTTTAATATAGAATTTTCGAAAATCGAATATCGGATATCCGAATTTGCAATACCGAATATCGGCTATCCAATATCCGATATCCGTTTACCGAATATCGAATATCGACTTTTCGAATTTCCGGTATCGAGTTTTTAAATACCGAATTTTCGAAAATCGAATGTCGGATATCCGAATATGCAATATCGAATATCGGCTATCCAATATCCGATATCCGATTACCGAATATCGAATATCGACTTTTCGTATTTGGGGTATCGAGTTTTTAAATATCGAATTTTCGAAAATCGAATATCGGCTATCCAATATCCGATTACCGAATATCGAATATCGACTTTTCGAATTTCCGGTTTCGAGTTTTTAAATACCGAATTTTCGAAAATCGAATATTTGATATCCGAATATGCAATATCGAATATTTGCTATCCAATATCCGATATCCGTTTACCGAATATCGAATATTGACTTTTCGAATTTCCGGTATCGAGTTTTTAAATACCGAAATTTCGAAAATCGAATATCGGATATCCGAATATGCAATATCGGATATCGGCTATCCACTATCCGATATCCGTTTACCGAATATCGAATATCGACTTTTCGAATTTCCGGTATCGAGTTTTTAAATACCGAATTTTCGAAAATCGAATATCGGATATCCGAATATGCAATATCGAATATCGGCTATCCAACATCCGATATCCGTTTACCGAATATCGAATATCGACTTTACGAATTTCCGGTATCGAGTTTTTAAATACCGAATTTTCGAAAATCGAATATCGGATATCCGAATATGCAATATCGAATATCGGCTATCCAATATCCGATATCCCATTACCGAATATCGAATATCGACTTTTCGAATTTCCGGTATCGAGTTTTAAATACCGAATTTTCGAAAATCGAATATCGGATATCCGAATATGCAATATCGAATATCGGCTATCCAATATCCGATATCCGATTACCGAATCTCGACTTTTCGACTTTCCGGTAACGAGTTTTTAAACACCGAATTTTCGAAAATCGAATATTGGATATCCGAATATGCAATATCGAATGTCGGCTATCAAATATCCGATATCCAATTACCGAATATCGAATATCGACTTTTCGAATTTCCGGTATCGAGTTTTTGAATACCGAATTTTCGAAAATCGAATATCGGATATCCGAATATGCAATATCGAATATCGGCTATCCAATATCCGATATCCGATTACCGAATATCGAATATCGACTTTTCGTATTTGGGGTATCGAGTTTTTTAATATCGAATTTTCGAAAATCGAATATCGGATATCCGAATATGCAGTATCGAATATCGGCTATTCAACATCCGATATCCGTTTACCAAATATCGAATATCGACTTTTCGAATTTCCGGTATCGAGTTTTTAAATACCGAATTTTCGAAAATCGAATATCGGATATCCGAATATGCAATATCGAATATCGGCTATCCAATATCCGATATCCCATTACCGAATATCGAATATCGATTTTTCGAATTTCCGGTATCGAGTTTTTAAATACCGAATTTTCGAAAATCGAATATCGGATATCCGAATATGCAATATCGAATATCGGCTATCCAATATCCGATATCCCATTACCGAATATCGAATATCGACTTTTCGAATTTCGGGTATCGAGTTTTTAAATATCGAATTTTCGAAAATCGAATATCGGATATCCGAATATGCAATATCGAATATCGGCTATCCAACATCCGATATCCGTTTACCGAATATCGAATATCGACTTTTCGAATTTCCGGTATCGAGTTTTTAAATACCGAATTTTCGAAAATCGAATATCGGATATCCGAATATGCAATATCGGATATCGGCTATCCAATATGCGATATCCCATTACCGAATATCGAATATCGACTTTTCGAATTTCGGGTATCGAGTTTTTAAATATGGAATTTTCGAAAATCGAATATCGGATATCCGAATAAGCAATATCGAATATCGGCTATCCAATATCCGATTACCGAATATCGAATATCGACTTTTCGAATTTCCGGTTTCGAGTTTTTAAATACCGAATTTTCGAAAATCGAATATTTGATATCCGAATATGCAATATCGAATATTTGCTATCCAATATCCGATATTCGTTTACCGAATATCGAATATTGACTTTTCGAATTTCCGGTATCGAGTTTTTAAATACCGAAATTTCGAAAATCGAATATCGGATATCCGAATATGCAATATCGGATATCGGCTATCCACTATCCGATATCCGTTTACCGAATATCGAATATCGACTTTTCGAATTTCCGGTATCGAGATTTTAAATACCGAATTTTCGAAAATCGAATATCGGATATCCGAATATGCAATATCGAATATCGGCTATCCAATATCCGATATCCGTTTACTGAATATCGAATATCGACTTTTCGAATTTCCGGTATCGAGTTTTTAAAAACCGAATTTTCGAAAATCGAATATCGGATATCCGAATATGCAATATCGAAAATCGGCTATCCAATATCCGTTTACTGAATATCGAATATCGACTTTTCGAATTTCCGGTATCGAGTTTTTAAATACCGAATTTTCGAAAATCGGGTATCGGATATCCGAATATGCAATATCGAATATCGGCTATCCAATATCCGATATCCGTTTACCGAATATCGAATATCGACTTTTCGAATTTCCGGTATCGAGTTTTTAAAAACCGAATTTTCGAAAATCAAATATCGGATATCCGATAATGCAATATCGAAAATCGGCTATCAAATATCCGATATCCAATTACCAAATATCGAAAATCAACTTTTCGATTTTCGGATATCGAGTTTTTTAATATCGAATTTTCGAAAATCGAATATCGGATATCCGAATTTGCAATACCGAATATCGGCTATCCAATATCCGATATCCGTTTACCGAATATCGAATATCGACTTTTCGAATTTCCGGTATCGAGTTTTTAAATACCGAATTTTCGAAAATCGAATGTCGGATATCCGAATATGCAATATCGAATATCGGCTATCCAATATCCGATATCCGATTACCGAATATCGAATATCGACTTTTCGTATTTGGGGTATCGAGTTTTTAAATATCGAATTTTCGAAAATCGAATATCGGCTATCCAATATCCGATTACCGAATATCGAATATCGACTTTTCGAATTTCCGGTTTCGAGTTTTTAAATACCGAATTTTCGAAAATCGAATATTTGATATCCGAATATGCAATATCGAATATTTGCTATCCAATATCCGATATCCGTTTACCGAATATCGAATATTGACTTTTCGAATTTCCGGTATCGAGTTTTTAAATACCGAAATTTCGAAAATCGAATATCGGATATCCGAATATGCAATATCGGATATCGGCTATCCACTATCCGATATCCGTTTACCGAATATCGAATATCGACTTTTCGAATTTCCGGTATCGAGTTTTTAAATACCGAATTTTCGAAAATCGAATATCGGATATCCGAATATGCAATATCGAATATCGGCTATCCAACATCCGATATCCGTTTACCGAATATCGAATATCGACTTTACGAATTTCCGGTATCGAGTTTTTAAATACCGAATTTTCGAAAATCGAATATCGGATATCCGAATATGCAATATCGAATATCGGCTATCCAATATCCGATATCCGATTACCGAATTTCGACTTTTCGACTTTCCGGTAACGAGTTTTTAAACACCGAATTTTCGAAAATCGAATATTGGATATCCGAATATGCAATATCGAATGTCGGCTATCAAATATCCGATATCCAATTACCGAATATCGAATATCGACTTTTCGAATTTCCGGTATCGAGTTTTTGAATACCGAATTTTCGAAAATCGAATATCGGATATCCGAATATGCAATATCGAATATCGGCTATCCAATATCCGATATCCCATTACCGAATATCGAATATCGACTTTTCGAATTTCGGGTATCGAGTTTTTAAATATCGAATTTTCGAAAATCGGATATCGGATATCCGAATATGCAATATCGAATATCGGCTATCCAACATCCGATATCCGTTTACCGAATATCGAATATCGACTTTTCGAATTTCTGGTATCGAGTTTTTAAATAACGAATTTTCGAAAATCGAATATCGGATATCCGAATATGCAATATCGAATATCGGCTATACAATATCCGATATCCCATTACCGAATATCGAATATCGACTTTTCGAATTTCGGGTATCGAGTTTTTGTATACCGAATTTTAAAAAATCGAATATCGGATATCCGAATATGCAATATCGAATTTCGGCTATAGAATATCCGACATCCAATTACCGAATATATAGTATCGACTTTTCGAATTTCGGGTAACGAGTTTTTAAATACCGAATTTTCGAAAATCGAATATCGGATATCCGAATATGCAATATCGAATATCGGCTATCCAATATCTGATATCCGTTTACCAAATATCGAATATCGACTTTTCGAATTTCCGGTATCGAGTTTTTAAATATGGAATTTTCGAAAATCGAATATCGGATATCCGAATAAGCAATATCGAATATCGGCTATCCAATATCCGATTACCGAATATCGAATATCGACTTTTCGAATTTCCGGTTTCGAGTTTTTAAATACCGAATTTTCGAAAATCGAATATTTGATATCCGAATATGCAATATCGAATATTTGCTATCCAATATCCGATATCCGTTTACCGAATATCGAATATTGACTTTTCGAATTTCCGGTATCGAGTTTTTAAATACCGAAATTTCGAAAATCGAATATCGGATATCCGAATATGCAATATCGGATATCGGCTATCCACTATCCGATATCCGTTTACCGAATATCGAATATCGACTTTTCGAATTTCCGGTATCGAGTTTTTAAATACCGAATTTTCGAAAATCAAATATCGGATATCCGAATATGCAATATCGAATATCGGCTATCCAATATCCGATATCCGTTTACTGAATATCGAATATCGACTTTTCGAATTTCCGGTATCGAGTTTTTAAAAACCGAATTTTCGAAAACCGAATTTTCGAAAATCGAATATCGGATATCCGAATATGCAATATCGAATATCGACTTTTCGAATTTCGGGTATCGAGTTTTTAAATATGGAATTTTCGAAAATCGAATATCGGATATCCGAATAAGCAATATCGAATATCGGCTATCCAATATCCGATTACCGAATATCGAATATCGACTTTTCGAATTTCCGGCTTCGAGTTTTTAAATATCGAATTTTCGAAAATCGAATATCGGATATCCGAATATGCAGTATCGAATATCGGCTATTCAACATCCGATATCCGTTTACCAAATATCGAATATCGACTTTTCGAATTTCCGGTATCGAGTTTTTAAATACCGAATTTTCGAAAATCGAATATCGGATATCCGAATATGCAATATCGAATATCGGCTATCCAATATCCGATATCCGTTTACCGAATATCGAATATTGACTTTTCGAATTTCCGGTATCGAGTTTTTAAATACCGAAATTTCGAAAATCGAATATCGGATATCCGAATATGCAATATCGAATATCGGCTATCCAATATCCGATATCCGTTTACCAAATATCGAATATCGACTTTTCGAATTTCCGGTATCGAGTTTTTGAATACCGAATTTTAAAAAATCGAATATCGTTTATCCGAATATGCAATATCGAATATCGGCTATAGAATATCCGACATCCAATTACCGAATATATAGTATCGACTTTTCGAATTTCGGGTAACGAGTTTTTAAATACCGAATTTTCGAAAATCGAATATCGGATATCCGAATATGCAATATCGAATATCGACTTTTCGAATTTCGGGTATCGAGTTTTTAAATATGGAATTTTCGAAAATCGAATATCGGATATCCGAATAAGCAATATCGAATATCGGCTATCCAATATCCGATTACCGAATATCGAATATCGACTTTTCGAATTTCCGGCTTCGAGTTTTTAAATATCGAATTTTCGAAAATCGAATATCGGATATCCGAATATGCAGTATCGAATATCGGCTATTCAACATCCGATATCCGTTTACCAAATATCGAATATCGACTTTTCGAATTTCCGGTATCGAGTTTTTAAATAAAGAATTTTCGAAAATCGAATATCGGATATCCGAATATGCAATATCGAATATCGGCTATCCAATATCCGATATCCCATTACCGAATATCGAAATTCGACTTTTCGAATTTCCGGTATCGAGTTTTTAAATACCGAATTTTCGAAAATCGAAAATCGGATATCCGAATATGCAATATCGAATATCGGCTATCCAATATCCGATATCCGTTTACCAAATATCGAATATCGACTTTTCGAATTTCCGGTATCGAGTTTTTGAATACCGAATTTTAAAAAATCGAATATCGTTTATCCGAATATGCAATATCGAATATCGGCTATAGAATATCCGACATCCAATTACCGAATATATAGTATCGACTTTTCAAATTTCGGGTAACGAGTTTTTAAATACCGAATTTTCGAAAATCGAATATCGGATATCCGAATATGCAATATCGAATATCGGCTATCCAATATCTGATATCCGTTTACCAAATATCGAATATCGACTTTTCGAATTTCCGGTATCGACTTTTTGAATACCAAATTTTAAAATATCGAATATCGGATATCCGAACATGCAATATCGAATATCGGCTATCCAATATCCGATATCCGTTTACTGAATATCGAATATCGATTTTCGAATTTCCGGTATCGAGTTTTTAAATACCGAATTTTCGAAAATCGGGTATCGGATATTCGAATATGCAATATCGAATATCGGCTATCCAATATCCGATATCCGTTTACCGAATATCGATTATCGACTTTTCGAATTTCCGGTATAGAGTATTTAAATACCGAATTTTCGAAAATCGAATATCGGATATCCGAATATGCAATATCGAATATCGGCTATCCAATATCCGTATCCAGAATATCGAATGTCGACTTTTCGAATTTCGGGTATCGAGTTTTTAAATATCGAATTTTCGAAAATCGAATATCGGATATCCGAATATGCAATATCGAATACCGGCTATCTAATATCCGATATCCGTTTACCAAATATCGAATATCGACTTTTCGAATTTCCGGTATCGAGTTTTAAATACCGAATTTTCGAAAATCGAATATCGGATATCCGAATATGCAATATCGAATATCGGCTATCCAATATCCGATATCCGATTACCGAATCTCGACTTTTCGACTTTCCGGTAACGAGTTTTTAAACACCGAATTTTCGAAAATCGAATATTGGATATCCGAATATGCAATATCGAATGTCGGCTATCAAATATCCGATATCCAATTACCGAATATCGAATATCGACTTTTCGAATTTCCGGTATCGAGTTTTTAAATACCGAATTTTCGAAAATCGAATATCGGATATCCGAATATGCAATATCGAATATCGGCTATCCAATATCCGATATCCGTTTACCGAATATCGAATATCGACTTTTCGAATTTCCGGTATCGAGTTTTTAAATACCGAATTTTCGAAAATCGAATATCGGATATCCGAATATGCAATATCGAATATCGGCTATCCAATATCCGATATCCCATTACAGAATATCGAATATCGACTTTTCGAATTATGGGTATCGAGTTTTTAAATATCGAATTTTCGAAAATCGAATATCGGATATCCGAATATGCAATATCGAATATCGGCTATCCAACATCCGATATCCGTTTACCGAATATCGAATATCGACTTTTCGAATTTCCGGTATCGAGTTTTTAAATACCGAATTTTCGAAAATCGAATATCGGATATGCGAATATGCAATATCGAATATCGGCTATCCAATATCAAATATCCCATTACCGAATACGAATATCGACTTTTCGAATTTCGGGTATCGAGTTTTTAAATATGGAATTTTCGAAAATCGAATATCGGATATCCGAATAAGCAATATCGAATATCGGCTATCCAATATCCGATTACCGAATATCGAATATCGACTTTTCGAATTTCCGGTTCCGAGTTTTTAAATATGGAATTTTCGAAAATCGAATATCGGATATCCGAATATGCAGTATCGAATATCGGCTATTCAACATCCGATATCCGTTTACCAAATATCGAATATCGACTTTTCGAATTTCCGGTATCGAGTTTTTAAATACCGAATTTTCGAAAATCGAATATCGGATATCCGAATATGCAATATCGAATATCGGCTATCCAATATCCGATATCCCATTACCGAATATCGAATATCGACTTTTCGAATTTCCGGTATCGAGTTTTTAAATACCGAATTTTCGAAAATCGAAAATCGGATATCCGAATAAGCAATATCGAATATCGGCTATCCAATATCCGATTACCGAATATAGAATATCGACTTTTCGAATTTCCGGTTTCGAGTTTTTAAATACCGAATTTTCGAAAATCGAATATTTGATATCCGAATATGCAATATCGAATATTTGCTATCCAATATCCGATATCCGTTTACCGAATATCGAATATTGACTTTTCGAATTTCCGGTATCGAGTTTTTAAATACCGAAATTTCGAAAATCGAATATCGGATATCCGAATATGCAATATCGGATATCGGCTATCCACTATCCGATATCCGCTTACCGAATATCGAATATCGACTTTTCGAATTTCCGGTATCGAGTTTTTAAATACCGAATTTTCGAAAATCGAATATCGGATATCCGAATATGCAATATCGAATATCGGCTATCCAATATCCGATATCCGTTTACTGAATATCGAATATCGACTTTTCGAATTTCCGGTATCGAGTTTTTAAAAACCGAATTTTCGAAAATCGAATATCGGATATCCGAATATGCAATATCGAAAATCGGCTATCCAATATCCGATATCCGTTTACTGAATATCGAATATCGACTTTTCGAATTTCCGGTATCGAGTTTTTAAATACCGAATTTTCGAAAATCGGGTATCGGATATCCGAATATGCAATATCGAATATCGGCTATCCAATATCCGATATCCGTTTACCGAATATCGAATATCGACTTTTCGAATTTCCGGTATCGAGTTTTTAAAAACCGAATTTTCGAAAATCGAATATCGGATATCCGAATATGCAATATCGAAAATCGGCTATCAAATATCCGATATCCAATTACCAAATATCGAAAATCAACTTTTCGATTTTCGGATATCGAGTTTTTTAATATCGAATTTTCGAAAATCGAATATCGGATATCCGAATTTGCAATACCGAATATCGGCTATCCAATATCCAATATCCGATATCCGATTACCGAATCTCGACTTTTCGACTTTCCGGTAACGAGTTTTTAAACACCGAATTTTCGAAAATCGAATATTGGATATCCGAATATGCAATATCGAATGTCGGCTATCAAATATCCGATATCCGTTTACCGAATATCGAATATCGACTTTTCGAATTTCCGGTATCGAGTTTTTGAATACCGAATTTTCGAAAATCGAATATCGGATATCCGAATATGCAATATCGAATATCGGCTATCCAATATCCGATATCCGTTTACCAAATATCGAATATCGACTTTTCGAATTTCGGGTATCGAGTTTTTAAATACCGAATTTTCGAAAATCGAATATCGGATATCCGAATAAGCAATATTGAATATCGGCTATCCAATATCCGATATCTGTTTGCCGAATATCGAATATCGATTTTTCGAATTTCCGGTATCGAGTTTTTAAATACCGAATTTTCGAAAATCAAATATCGGATATCCGAATATGCAATATCGGATATCGGCTATCCACTATCCGATATCCGTTTACCGAATATCGAATATCGACTTTTCGAATTTCCGGTATCGAGTTTTTAAAAACCGAATTTTCGAAAATCGAATATCGGATATCCGAATTTGCAATACCGAATATCGGCTATCCAATATCCGATATCCGTTTACCGAATATCGAATATCGACTTTTCGAATTTCCGGTATCGAGTTTTTAAGTACCGAATTTTCGAAAATCGAATGTCGGATATCCGAATATGCAGTATCGAATATCGGCTATCCAATATCCGATATCCGATTACCGAATATCGAATATCGACCTTTCGTATTTGGGGTATCGAGTTTTTTAATATCGAATTTTCGAAAATCGAATATCGGATATCCGAATATGCAGTATCGAATATCGGCTATTCAACATCCGATATCCGTTTACCAAATATCGAATATCGACTTTTCGAATTTCCGGTATCGAGTTTTTAAATACCGAATTTTCGAAAATCGGATATCGGATATCCGAATATGCAATATCGAATATCGGCTATCCAATATCCGATATCCGTTTACCGAATATCGAATATCGACTTTTCGAATTTCCGGTATCGAGTTTTTAAGTACCGAATTTTCGAAAATCGAATGTCGGATATCCGAATATGCAGTATCGAATATCGGCTATCCAATATCCGATATCCGATTACCGAATATCGAATATCGACTTTTCGTATTTGGGGTATCGAGTTTTTTAATATCGAATTTTCGAAAATCGAATATCGGATATCCGAATATGCAGTATCGAATATCGGCTATTCAACATCCGATATCCGTTTACCAAATATCGAATATCGACTTTTCGAATTTCCGGTATCGAGTTTTTAAATACCGAATTTTCGAAAATCGAATATCGGATATCCGAATATGCAATATCGAATATCGGCTATCCAATATCCGATATCCGTTTACCGAATATCGAATATCGACTTTTCGAATTTCCGGTATCGAGTTTTTAAATACCGAATTTTCGAAAATCGAATATCGGATATGCGAATATGCAATATCGAATATCGGCTATCCAATATCCGATATCCCATTACCGAATACGAATATCGACTTTTCGAATTTCGGGTATCGAGTTTTTAAATATGGAATTTTCGAAAATCGAATATCGGATATCCGAATAAGCAATATCGAATATCGGCTATCCAATATCCGATTACCGAATATCGAATATCGACTTTTCGAATTTCCGGTTTCGAGTTTTTAAATATCGAATTTTCGAAAATCGAATATCGGATATCCGAATATGCAGTATCGAATATCGGCTATTCAACATCCGATATCCGTTTACCAAATATCGAATATCGACTTTTCGAATTTCCGGTATCGAGTTTTTAAATACCGAATTTTCGAAAATCGAATATCGGATATCCGAATAAGCAATATCGAATATCGGCTATCCAATATCCGATTACCGAATATCGAATATCGACTTTTCGAATTTCCGGTATCGAGTTTTTGAATACCAAATTTTAAAAAATCGAATATCGGATATCCGAATATGCAATATCGAATATCGGCTATCCAATATCCGATATCCGTTTACTGAATATCGAATATCGATTTTCGAATTTCCGGTATCGAGTTTTTAAATACCGAATTTTCGAAAATCGGGTATCGGATATTCGAATATGCAATATCGAATATCGCCTATCCAATATCCGATATCCGTTTACCGAATATCGATTATCGACTTTTCGAATTTCCGGTATAGAGTATTTAAATACCGAATTTTCGAAAATCGAATATCGGATATCCGAATATACAATATCGAATATCGGCTATCCAATATCCGATATCCGTATCCAGAATATCGAATGTCGACTTTTCGAATTTCGGGTATCGAGTTTTTAAATATCGAATTTTCGAAAATCGAATATCGGATATCCGAATATGCAATATCAAATACCGGCTATCTAATATCCGATATCCGTTTACCAAATATCGAATATCGACTTTTCGAATTTCCGGTATCGAGTTTTAAATACCGAATTTTCGAAAATCGAATATCGGATATCCGAATATGCAATATCGAATATCGGCTATCCAATATCCGATATCCGATTACCGAATCTCGACTTTTCGACTTTCCGGTAACGAGTTTTTAAACACCGAATTTTCGAAAATCGAATATTGGATATCCGAATATGCAATATCGAATGTCGGCTATCAAATATCCGATATCCAATTACCGAATATCGAATATCGACTTTTCGAATTTCCGGTTTCGAGTTTTTAAATACCGAATTTTCGAAAATCGAATATTTGATATCCGAATATGCAATATCGAATATTTGCTATCCAATATCCGATATCCGTTTACCGAATATCGAATATTGACTTTTCGAATTTCCGGTATCGAGTTTTTAAATACCGAAATTTCGAAAATCGAATATCGGATATCCGAATATGCAATATCGGATATCGGCTATCCACTATCCGATATCCGTTTACCGAATATCGAATATCGACTTTTCGAATTTCCGGTATCGAGTTTTTAAATACCGAATTTTCGAAAATCGAAAATCGGATATCCGAATATGCAATATCGAATATCGGCTATCCAATATCCGATATCCGTTTACCAAATATCGAATATCGACTTTTCGAATTTCCGGTATCGAGTTTTTGAATACCGAATTTTAAAAAATCGAATATCGTTTATCCGAATATGCAATATCGAATATCGGCTATAGAATATCCGACATCCAATTACCGAATATATAGTATCGACTTTTCGAATTTCGGGTAACGAGTTTTTAAATACCGAATTTTCTAAAATCGAATAATATCGGATATCCGAATATGCAATATCGAATATCGGCTATCCAATATCCGATATCCGTTTACTGAATATCGAATATCGACTTTTCGAATTTCCGGTATCGAGTTTTTAAATACCGAATTTTCGAAAATCAAATATCGGATATCCGATAATGCAATATCGAAAATCGGCTATCAAATATCCGATATCCAATTACCAAATATCGAAAATCAACTTTTCGATTTTCGGATATCGAGTTTTTTAATATCGAATTTTCGAAAATCGAATATCGGATATCCGAATTTGCAATACCGAATATCGGCTATCCAATATCCGATATCCGTTTACCGAATATCGAATATCGACTTTTCGAATTTCCGGTATCGAGTTTTTAAATACCAAATTTTCGAAAATCGAATGTCGGATATCCGAATATGCAATATCGAATATCGGCTATCCAATATCCGATATCCGATTACCGAATATCGAATATCGACTTTTCGTATTTGGGGTATCGAGTTTTTAAATATCGAATTTTCGAAAATCGAATATCGGCTATCCAATATCCGATTACCGAATATCGAATATCGACTTTTCGAATTTCCGGTTTCGAGTTTTTAAATACCGAATTTTCGAAAATCGAATATTTGATATCCGAATATGCAATATCGAATATTTGCTATCCAATATCCGATATCCGTTTACCGAATATCGAATATTGACTTTTCGAATTTCCGGTATCGAGTTTTTAAATACCGAAATTTCGAAAATCGAATATCGGATATCCGAATATGCAATATCGGATATCGGCTATCCACTATCCGATATCCGTTTACCGAATATCGAATATCGACTTTTCGAATTTCCGGTATCGAGTTTTTAAATACCGAATTTTCGAAAATCGAATATCGGATATCCGAATATGCAATATCGAATATCGGCTATCCAACATCCGATATCCGTTTACCGAATATCGAATATCGACTTTACGAATTTCCGGTATCGAGTTTTTAAATACCGAATTTTCGAAAATCGAATATCGGATATCCGAATATGCAATATCGAATATCGGCTATCCAATATCCGATATCCCATTACCGAATATCGAATATCGACTTTTCGAATTTCCGGTATCGAGTTTTAAATACCGAATTTTCGAAAATCGAATATCGGATATCCGAATATGCAATATCGAATATCGGCTATCCAATATCCGATATCCGATTACCGAATCTCGACTTTTCGACTTTCCGGTAACGAGTTTTTAAACACCGAATTTTCGAAAATCGAATATTGGATATCCGAATATGCAATATCGAATGTCGGCTATCAAATATCCGATATCCAATTACCGAATATCGAATATCGACTTTTCGAATTTCCGGTATCGAGTTTTTGAATACCGAATTTTCGAAAATCGAATATCGGATATCCGAATATGCAATATCGAATATCGGCTATCCAATATCCGATATCCCATTACCGAATATCGAATATCGACTTTTCGAATTTCGGGTATCGAGTTTTTAAATATCGAATTTTCGAAAATCGGATATCGGATATCCGAATATGCAATATCGAATATCGGCTATCCAACATCCGATATCCGTTTACCGAATATCGAATATCGACTTTTCGAATTTCTGGTATCGAGTTTTTAAATAACGAATTTTCGAAAATCGAATATCGGATATCCGAATATGCAATATCGAATATCGGCTATACAATATCCGATATCCCATTACCGAATATCGAATATCGACTTTTCGAATTTCGGGTATCGAGTTTTTGAATACCGAATTTTAAAAAATCGAATATCGGATATCCGAATATGCAATATCGAATTTCGGCTATAGAATATCCGACATCCAATTACCGAATATATAGTATCGACTTTTCGAATTTCGGGTAACGAGTTTTTAAATACCGAATTTTCGAAAATCGAATATCGGATATCCGAATATGCAATATCGAATATCGGCTATCCAATATCTGATATCCGTTTACCAAATATCGAATATCGACTTTTCGAATTTCCGGTATCGAGTTTTTAAATATGGAATTTTCGAAAATCGAATATCGGATATCCGAATAAGCAATATCGAATATCGGCTATCCAATATCCGATTACCGAATATCGAATATCGACTTTTCGAATTTCCGGTTTCGAGTTTTTAAATACCGAATTTTCGAAAATCGAATATTTGATATCCGAATATGCAATATCGAATATTTGCTATCCAATATCCGATATCCGTTTACCGAATATCGAATATTGACTTTTCGAATTTCCGGTATCGAGTTTTTAAATACCGAAATTTCGAAAATCGAATATCGGATATCCGAATATGCAATATCGGATATCGGCTATCCACTATCCGATATCCGTTTACCGAATATCGAATATCGACTTTTCGAATTTCCGGTATCGAGTTTTTAAATACCGAATTTTCGAAAATCAAATATCGGATATCCGAATATGCAATATCGAATATCGGCTATCCAATATCCGATATCCGTTTACTGAATATCGAATATCGACTTTTCGAATTTCCGGTATCGAGTTTTTAAAAACCGAATTTTCGAAAACCGAATTTTCGAAAATCGAATATCGGATATCCGAATATGCAATATCGAATATCGACTTTTCGAATTTCGGGTATCGAGTTTTTAAATATGGAATTTTCGAAAATCGAATATCGGATATCCGAATAAGCAATATCGAATATCGGCTATCCAATATCCGATTACCGAATATCGAATATCGACTTTTCGAATTTCCGGCTTCGAGTTTTTAAATATCGAATTTTCGAAAATCGAATATCGGATATCCGAATATGCAGTATCGAATATCGGCTATTCAACATCCGATATCCGTTTACCAAATATCGAATATCGACTTTTCGAATTTCCGGTATCGAGTTTTTAAATACCGAATTTTCGAAAATCGAATATCGGATATCCGAATATGCAATATCGAATATCGGCTATCCAATATCCGATATCCGTTTACCGAATATCGAATATTGACTTTTCGAATTTCCGGTATCGAGTTTTTAAATACCGAAATTTCGAAAATCGAATATCGGATATCCGAATATGCAATATCGAATATCGGCTATCCAATATCCGATATCCGTTTACCAAATATCGAATATCGACTTTTCGAATTTCCGGTATCGAGTTTTTGAATACCGAATTTTAAAAAATCGAATATCGTTTATCCGAATATGCAATATCGAATATCGGCTATAGAATATCCGACATCCAATTACCGAATATATAGTATCGACTTTTCGAATTTCGGGTAACGAGTTTTTAAATACCGAATTTTCGAAAATCGAATATCGGATATCCGAATATGCAATATCGAATATCGGCTATCCAATATCCGATATCCGTTTACTGAATATCGAATATCGACTTTTCGAATTTCCGGTATCGAGTTTTTAAATACCGAATTTTCGAAAACCGAATTTTCGAAAATCGAATATCGGATATCCGAATATGCAATATCGAATATCGACTTTTCGAATTTCGGGTATCGAGTTTTTAAATATGGAATTTTCGAAAATCGAATATCGGATATCCGAATAAGCAATATCGAATATCGGCTATCCAATATCCGATTACCGAATATCGAATATCGACTTTTCGAATTTCCGGCTTCGAGTTTTTAAATATCGAATTTTCGAAAATCGAATATCGGATATCCGAATATGCAGTATCGAATATCGGCTATTCAACATCCGATATCCGTTTACCAAATATCGAATATCGACTTTTCGAATTTCCGGTATCGAGTTTTTAAATAAAGAATTTTCGAAAATCGAATATCGGATATCCGAATATGCAATATCGAATATCGGCTATCCAATATCCGATATCCCATTACCGAATATCGAATATCGACTTTTCGAATTTCCGGTATCGAGTTTTTAAATACCGAATTTTCGAAAATCGAAAATCGGATATCCGAATATGCAATATCGAATATCGGCTATCCAATATCCGATATCCGTTTACCAAATATCGAATATCGACTTTTCGAATTTCCGGTATCGAGTTTTTGAATACCGAATTTTAAAAAATCGAATATCGTTTATCCGAATATGCAATATCGAATATCGGCTATAGAATATCCGACATCCAATTACCGAATATATAGTATCGACTTTTCAAATTTCGGGTAACGAGTTTTTAAATACCGAATTTTCGAAAATCGAATATCGGATATCCGAATATGCAATATCGAATATCGGCTATCCAATATCTGATATCCGTTTACCAAATATCGAATATCGACTTTTCGAATTTCCGGTATCGACTTTTTGAATACCAAATTTTAAAATATCGAATATCGGATATCCGAACATGCAATATCGAATATCGGCTATCCAATATCCGATATCCGTTTACTGAATATCGAATATCGATTTTCGAATTTCCGGTATCGAGTTTTTAAATACCGAATTTTCGAAAATCGGGTATCGGATATTCGAATATGCAATATCGAATATCGGCTATCCAATATCCGATATCCGTTTACCGAATATCGATTATCGACTTTTCGAATTTCCGGTATAGAGTATTTAAATACCGAATTTTCGAAAATCGAATATCGGATATCCGAATATGCAATATCGAATATCGGCTATCCAATATCCGTATCCAGAATATCGAATGTCGACTTTTCGAATTTCGGGTATCGAGTTTTTAAATATCGAATTTTCGAAAATCGAATATCGGATATCCGAATATGCAATATCGAATACCGGCTATCTAATATCCGATATCCGTTTACCAAATATCGAATATCGACTTTTCGAATTTCCGGTATCGAGTTTTAAATACCGAATTTTCGAAAATCGAATATCGGATATCCGAATATGCAATATCGAATATCGGCTATCCAATATCCGATATCCGATTACCGAATCTCGACTTTTCGACTTTCCGGTAACGAGTTTTTAAACACCGAATTTTCGAAAATCGAATATTGGATATCCGAATATGCAATATCGAATGTCGGCTATCAAATATCCGATATCCAATTACCGAATATCGAATATCGACTTTTCGAATTTCCGGTATCGAGTTTTTAAATACCGAATTTTCGAAAATCGAATATCGGATATCCGAATATGCAATATCGAATATCGGCTATCCAATATCCGATATCCGTTTACCGAATATCGAATATCGACTTTTCGAATTTCCGGTATCGAGTTTTTAAATACCGAATTTTCGAAAATCGAATATCGGATATCCGAATATGCAATATCGAATATCGGCTATCCAATATCCGATATCCCATTACAGAATATCGAATATCGACTTTTCGAATTATGGGTATCGAGTTTTTAAATATCGAATTTTCGAAAATCGAATATCGGATATCCGAATATGCAATATCGAATATCGGCTATCCAACATCCGATATCCGTTTACCGAATATCGAATATCGACTTTTCGAATTTCCGGTATCGAGTTTTTAAATACCGAATTTTCGAAAATCGAATATCGGATATGCGAATATGCAATATCGAATATCGGCTATCCAATATCAAATATCCCATTACCGAATACGAATATCGACTTTTCGAATTTCGGGTATCGAGTTTTTAAATATGGAATTTTCGAAAATCGAATATCGGATATCCGAATAAGCAATATCGAATATCGGCTATCCAATATCCGATTACCGAATATCGAATATCGACTTTTCGAATTTCCGGTTCCGAGTTTTTAAATATGGAATTTTCGAAAATCGAATATCGGATATCCGAATATGCAGTATCGAATATCGGCTATTCAACATCCGATATCCGTTTACCAAATATCGAATATCGACTTTTCGAATTTCCGGTATCGAGTTTTTAAATACCGAATTTTCGAAAATCGAATATCGGATATCCGAATATGCAATATCGAATATCGGCTATCCAATATCCGATATCCCATTACCGAATATCGAATATCGACTTTTCGAATTTCCGGTATCGAGTTTTTAAATACCGAATTTTCGAAAATCGAAAATCGGATATCCGAATAAGCAATATCGAATATCGGCTATCCAATATCCGATTACCGAATATAGAATATCGACTTTTCGAATTTCCGGTTTCGAGTTTTTAAATACCGAATTTTCGAAAATCGAATATTTGATATCCGAATATGCAATATCGAATATTTGCTATCCAATATCCGATATCCGTTTACCGAATATCGAATATTGACTTTTCGAATTTCCGGTATCGAGTTTTTAAATACCGAAATTTCGAAAATCGAATATCGGATATCCGAATATGCAATATCGGATATCGGCTATCCACTATCCGATATCCGCTTACCGAATATCGAATATCGACTTTTCGAATTTCCGGTATCGAGTTTTTAAATACCGAATTTTCGAAAATCGAATATCGGATATCCGAATATGCAATATCGAATATCGGCTATCCAATATCCGATATCCGTTTACTGAATATCGAATATCGACTTTTCGAATTTCCGGTATCGAGTTTTTAAAAACCGAATTTTCGAAAATCGAATATCGGATATCCGAATATGCAATATCGAAAATCGG
Source organism: Agrotis clavis (assembly GCA_954870645.1). Lineage (NCBI taxonomy): Eukaryota > Metazoa > Arthropoda > Insecta > Lepidoptera > Noctuidae > Agrotis > Agrotis clavis. Next base: position 266,782 of record OX940918.1, read on the forward strand.
CTATCCAATATCCGATATCCGTTTACTGAATATCGAATATCGACTTTTCGAATTTCCGGTATCGAGTTTTTAAATACCGAATTTTCGAAAATCGGGTATCGGATATCCGAATATGCAATATCGAATATCGGCTATCCAATATCCGATATCCGTTTACCGAATATCGAATATCGACTTTTCGAATTTCCGGTATCGAGTTTTTAAAAACCGAATTTTCGAAAATCGAATATCGGATATCCGAATATGCAATATCGAAAATCGGCTATCAAATATCCGATATCCAATTACCAAATATCGAAAATCAACTTTTCGATTTTCGGATATCGAGTTTTTTAATATCGAATTTTCGAAAATCGAATATCGGATATCCGAATTTGCAATACCGAATATCGGCTATCCAATATCCAATATCCGATATCCGATTACCGAATCTCGACTTTTCGACTTTCCGGTAACGAGTTTTTAAACACCGAATTTTCGAAAATCGAATATTGGATATCCGAATATGCAATATCGAATGTCGGCTATCAAATATCCGATATCCGTTTACCGAATATCGAATATCGACTTTTCGAATTTCCGGTATCGAGTTTTTGAATACCGAATTTTCGAAAATCGAATATCGGATATCCGAATATGCAATATCGAATATCGGCTATCCAATATCCGATATCCGTTTACCAAATATCGAATATCGACTTTTCGAATTTCGGGTATCGAGTTTTTAAATACCGAATTTTCGAAAATCGAATATCGGATATCCGAATAAGCAATATTGAATATCGGCTATCCAATATCCGATATCTGTTTGCCGAATATCGAATATCGATTTTTCGAATTTCCGGTATCGAGTTTTTAAATACCGAATTTTCGAAAATCAAATATCGGATATCCGAATATGCAATATCGGATATCGGCTATCCACTATCCGATATCCGTTTACCGAATATCGAATATCGACTTTTCGAATTTCCGGTATCGAGTTTTTAAAAACCGAATTTTCGAAAATCGAATATCGGATATCCGAATTTGCAATACCGAATATCGGCTATCCAATATCCGATATCCGTTTACCGAATATCGAATATCGACTTTTCGAATTTCCGGTATCGAGTTTTTAAGTACCGAATTTTCGAAAATCGAATGTCGGATATCCGAATATGCAGTATCGAATATCGGCTATCCAATATCCGATATCCGATTACCGAATATCGAATATCGACCTTTCGTATTTGGGGTATCGAGTTTTTTAATATCGAATTTTCGAAAATCGAATATCGGATATCCGAATATGCAGTATCGAATATCGGCTATTCAACATCCGATATCCGTTTACCAAATATCGAATATCGACTTTTCGAATTTCCGGTATCGAGTTTTTAAATACCGAATTTTCGAAAATCGGATATCGGATATCCGAATATGCAATATCGAATATCGGCTATCCAATATCCGATATCCGTTTACCGAATATCGAATATCGACTTTTCGAATTTCCGGTATCGAGTTTTTAAGTACCGAATTTTCGAAAATCGAATGTCGGATATCCGAATATGCAGTATCGAATATCGGCTATCCAATATCCGATATCCGATTACCGAATATCGAATATCGACTTTTCGTATTTGGGGTATCGAGTTTTTTAATATCGAATTTTCGAAAATCGAATATCGGATATCCGAATATGCAGTATCGAATATCGGCTATTCAACATCCGATATCCGTTTACCAAATATCGAATATCGACTTTTCGAATTTCCGGTATCGAGTTTTTAAATACCGAATTTTCGAAAATCGAATATCGGATATCCGAATATGCAATATCGAATATCGGCTATCCAATATCCGATATCCGTTTACCGAATATCGAATATCGACTTTTCGAATTTCCGGTATCGAGTTTTTAAGTACCGAATTTTCGAAAATCGAATGTCGGATATCCGAATATGCAGTATCGAATATCGGCTATCCAATATCCGATATCCGATTACCGAATATCGAATATCGACTTTTCGTATTTGGGGTATCGAGTTTTTTAATATCGAATTTTCGAAAATCGAATATCGGATATCCGAATATGCAGTATCGAATATCGGCTATTCAACATCCGATATCCGTTTACCAAATATCGAATATCGACTTTTCGAATTTCCGGTATCGAGTTTTTAAATACCGAATTTTCGAAAATCGAATATCGGATATCCGAATATGCAATATCGAATATCGGCTATCCAATATCCGATATCCGTTTACCGAATATCGAATATCGACTTTTCGAATTTCCGGTATCGAGTTTTTAAATACCGAATTTTCGAAAATCGAATATCGGATATGCGAATATGCAATATCGAATATCGGCTATCCAATATCCGATATCCCATTACCGAATACGAATATCGACTTTTCGAATTTCGGGTATCGAGTTTTTAAATATGGAATTTTCGAAAATCGAATATCGGATATCCGAATAAGCAATATCGAATATCGGCTATCCAATATCCGATTACCGAATATCGAATATCGACTTTTCGAATTTCCGGTATCGAGTTTTTAAATACCGAATTTTCGAAAATCGAATATCGGATATGCGAATATGCAATATCGAATATCGGCTATCCAATATCCGATATCCGATTACCGAATATCGAATATCGACTTTTCGTATTTGGGGTATCGAGTTTTTTAATATCGAATTTTCGAAAATCGAATATCGGATATCCGAATATGCAGTATCGAATATCGGCTATTCAACATCCGATATCCGTTTACCAAATATCGAATATCGACTTTTCGAATTTCCGGTATCGAGTTTTTAAATACCGAATTTTCGAAAATCGAATATCGGATATCCGAATATGCAATATCGAATATCGGCTATCCAATATCCGATATCCGTTTACCGAATATCGAATATCGACTTTTCGAATTTCCGGTATCGAGTTTTTAAATACCGAATTTTCGAAAATCGAATATCGGATATGCGAATATGCAATATCGAATATCGGCTATCCAATATCCGATATCCCATTACCGAATACGAATATCGACTTTTCGAATTTCGGGTATCGAGTTTTTAAATATGGAATTTTCGAAAATCGAATATCGGATATCCGAATAAGCAATATCGAATATCGGCTATCCAATATCCGATTACCGAATATCGAATATCGACTTTTCGAATTTCCGGTTTCGAGTTTTTAAATATCGAATTTTCGAAAATCGAATATCGGATATCCGAATATGCAGTATCGAATATCGGCTATTCAACATCCGATATCCGTTTACCAAATATCGAATATCGACTTTTCGAATTTCCGGTATCGAGTTTTTAAATACCGAATTTTCGAAAATCGAATATCGGATATCCGAATAAGCAATATCGAATATCGGCTATCCAATATCCGATTACCGAATATCGAATATCGACTTTTCGAATTTCCGGTATCGAGTTTTTGAATACCAAATTTTAAAAAATCGAATATCGGATATCCGAATATGCAATATCGAATATCGGCTATCCAATATCCGATATCCGTTTACTGAATATCGAATATCGATTTTCGAATTTCCGGTATCGAGTTTTTAAATACCGAATTTTCGAAAATCGGGTATCGGATATTCGAATATGCAATATCGAATATCGGCTATCCAATATCCGATATCCGTTTACCGAATATCGATTATCGACTTTTCGAATTTCCGGTATAGAGTATTTAAATACCGAATTTTCGAAAATCGAATATCGGATATCCGAATATACAATATCGAATATCGGCTATCCAATATCCGATATCCGTATCCAGAATATCGAATGTCGACTTTTCGAATTTCGGGTATCGAGTTTTTAAATATCGAATTTTCGAAAATCGAATATCGGATATCCGAATATGCAATATCAAATACCGGCTATCTAATATCCGATATCCGTTTACCAAATATCGAATATCGACTTTTCGAATTTCCGGTATCGAGTTTTAAATACCGAATTTTCGAAAATCGAATATCGGATATCCGAATATGCAATATCGAATATCGGCTATCCAATATCCGATATACGATTACCGAATCTCGACTTTTCGACTTTCCGGTAACGAGTTTTTAAACACCGAATTTTCGAAAATCGAATATTGGATATCCGAATATGCAATATCGAATGTCGGCTATCAAATATCCGATATCCAATTACCGAATATCGAATATCGACTTTTCGAATTTCCGGTTTCGAGTTTTTAAATACCGAATTTTCGAAAATCGAATATTTGATATCCGAATATGCAATATCGAATATTTGCTATCCAATATCCGATATCCGTTTACCGAATATCGAATATTGACTTTTCGAATTTCCGGTATCGAGTTTTTAAATACCGAAATTTCGAAAATCGAATATCGGATATCCGAATATGCAATATCGGATATCGGCTATCCACTATCCGATATCCGTTTACCGAATATCGAATATCGACTTTTCGAATTTCCGGTATCGAGTTTTTAAATACCGAATTTTCGAAAATCGAAAATCGGATATCCGAATATGCAATATCGAATATCGGCTATCCAATATCCGATATCCGTTTACCAAATATCGAATATCGACTTTTCGAATTTCCGGTATCGAGTTTTTGAATACCGAATTTTAAAAAATCGAATATCGTTTATCCGAATATGCAATATCGAATATCGGCTATAGAATATCCGACATCCAATTACCGAATATATAGTATCGACTTTTCGAATTTCGGGTAACGAGTTTTTAAATACCGAATTTTCTAAAATCGAATATCGGATATCCGAATATGCAATATCGAATATCGGCTATCCAATATCCGATATCCGTTTACTGAATATCGAATATCGACTTTTCGAATTTCCGGTATCGAGTTTTTAAATACCGAATTTTCGAAAACCGAATTTTCGAAAATCGAATATCGGATATCCGAATATGCAATATCGAATATCGACTTTTCGAATTTCGGGTATCGAGTTTTTAAATATGGAATTTTCGAAAATCGAATATCGGATATCCGAATAAGCAATATCGAATATCGGCTATCCAATATCCGATATCCGTTTACCAAATATCGAATATCGACTTTTCGAATTTCCGGTATCGAGTTTTTAAATACCGAATCTTCGAAAATCGAAAATCGGATATCCGAATATGCAATATCGAATATCGGCTATCCAATATCCGATATCCGTTTACCAAATATCGAATATCGACTTTTCGAATTTCCGGTATCGAGTTTTTGAATACCGAATTTTAAAAAATCGAATATCGTTTATCTGAATATGCAATATCGAATATCGGCTATAGAATATCCGACATCCAATTACCGAATATATAGTATCGACTTTTCGAATTTCGGGTAACGAGTTTTTAAATACCGAATTTTCGAAAATCGAATATCGGATATCCGAATATGCAATATCGAATATCGGCTATCCAATATCTGATATCCGTTTACCAAATATCGAATATCGACTTTTCGAATTTCCGGTATCGAGTTTTTGAATACCAAATTTTAAAATATCGAATATCGGATATCCGAACATGCAATATCGAATATCGGCTATCCAATATCCGATATCCGTTTACTGAATATCGAATATCGATTTTCGAATTTCCGGTATCGAGTTTTTAAATACCGAATTTTCGAAAATCGGGTATCGGATATTCGAATATGCAATATCGAATATCGGCTATCCAATATCCGATATCCGTTTACCGAATATCGATTATCGACTTTTCGAATTTCCGGTATAGAGTATTTAAATACCGAATTTTCGAAAATCGATTATCGGATATCCGAATATGCAATATCGAATATCGGCTATCCAATATCCGTATCCAGAATATCGAATGTCGACTTTTCGAATTTCGGGTATCGAGTTTTTAAATATCGAATTTTCGAAAATCGAATATCGGATATCCGAATATGCAATATCGAATACCGGCTATCTAATATCCGATATCCGTTTACCAAATATCGAATATCGACTTTTCGAATTTCCGGTATCGAGTTTTAAATACCGAATTTTCGAAAATCGAATATCGGATATCCGAATATGCAATATCGAATATCGGCTATCCAATATCCGATATCCGATTACCGAATCTCGACTTTTCGACTTTCCGGTAACGAGTTTTTAAACACCGAATTTTCGAAAATCGAATATTGGATATCCGAATATGCAATATCGAATGTCGGCTATCAAATATCCGATATCCAATTACCGAATATCGAATATCGACTTTTCGAATTTCCGGTATCGAGTTTTTGAATACCGAATTTTCGAAAATCGAATATCGGATATCCGAATATGCAATATCGAATATCGGCTATCCAATATCCGATATCCGTTTTCCAAATATCGAATATCGACTTTTCGAATTTCGGTTATCGAGTTTTTAAATACCGAATTTTCGAAAATCGAATATCGTATATCCGAATAAGCAATATTGAATATCGGCTATCCAATATCCGATATCTGTTTGCCGAATATCGAATATCGATTTTTCGAATTTCCGGTATCGAGTTTTTAAATACCGAATTTTCGAAAATCGAATATCGGATATCCGAATATGCAATATCGGATATCGGCTATCCACTATCCGATATCCGTTTACCGAATTTCGAATATCGACTTTTCGAATTTCCGGTATCGAGTTTTTAAAAACCGAATTTTCGAAAATCGAATATCGGATATCCGAATATGCAATATCGAAAATCGGCTATCAAATATCCGATATCCAATTACCAAATATCGAAAATCAACTTTTCGATTTTCGGATATCGAGTTTTTTAATATCGAATTTTCGAAAATCGAATATCGGATATCCGAATTTGCAATACCGAATATCGGCTATCCAATATCCGATATCCGTTAACCGAATATCGAATATCGACTTTTCGAATTTCCGGTATCGAGTTTTTAAATACCGAATTTTCGAAAATCGAATGTCGGATATCCGAATATGCAGTATCGAATATCGGCTATCCAATATCCGATTACCGAATATCGAATATCGACTTTTCGAATTTCCGGTATCGAGTTTTTAAATACCGAATTTTCGAAAATCGAATATCGGATATCCGAATATGCAATATCGGATATCGGCTATCCACTATCCGATATCCGTTTACCGAATTTCGAATATCGACTTTTCGAATTTCCGGTATCGAGTTTTTAAAAACCGAATTTTCGAAAATCGAATATCGGATATCCGAATATGCAATATCGAATACCGGCTATCTAATATCCGATATCCGTTTACCAAATATCGAATATCGACTTTTCGAATTTCCGGTATCGAGTTTTAAATACCGAATTTTCGAAAATCGAATATCGGATATCCGAATATGCAATATCGAATATCGGCTATCCAATATCCGATATCCGATTACCGAATCTCGACTTTTCGACTTTCCGGTAACGAGTTTTTAAACACCGAATTTTCGAAAATCGAATATTGGATATCCGAATATGCAATATCGAATGTCGGCTATCAAATATCCGATATCCAATTACCGAATATCGAATATCGACTTTTCGAATTTCCGGTATCGAGTTTTTAAATACCGAATTTTCGAAAATCGAATATCGGATATCCGAATATGCAATATCGAATATCGGCTATCCAATATCCGATATCCGTTTACCGAATATCGAATATCGACTTTTCGAATTTCCGGTATCGAGTTTTTAAATACCGAATTTTCGAAAATCGAATATCGGATATCCGAATATGCAATATCGAATATCGGCTATCCAATATCCGATATCCCATTACAGAATATCGAATATCGACTTTTCGAATTATGGGTATCGAGTTTTTAAATATCGAATTTTCGAAAATCGAATATCGGATATCCGAATATGCAATATCGAATATCGGCTATCCAACATCCGATATCCGTTTACCGAATATCGAATATCGACTTTTCGAATTTCCGGTATCGAGTTTTTAAATACCGAATTTTCGAAAATCGAATATCGGATATGCGAATATGCAATATCGAATATCGGCTATCCAATATCAAATATCCCATTACCGAATACGAATATCGACTTTTCGAATTTCGGGTATCGAGTTTTTAAATATGGAATTTTCGAAAATCGAATATCGGATATCCGAATAAGCAATATCGAATATCGGCTATCCAATATCCGATTACCGAATATCGAATATCGACTTTTCGAATTTCCGGTTCCGAGTTTTTAAATATGGAATTTTCGAAAATCGAATATCGGATATCCGAATATGCAGTATCGAATATCGGCTATTCAACATCCGATATCCGTTTACCAAATATCGAATATCGACTTTTCGAATTTCCGGTATCGAGTTTTTAAATACCGAATTTTCGAAAATCGAATATCGGATATCCGAATATGCAATATCGAATATCGGCTATCCAATATCCGATATCCCATTACCGATTATCGAATATCGACTTTTCGAATTTCCGGTATCGAGTTTTTAAATACCGAATTTTCGAAAATCGAAAATCGGATATCCGAATAAGCAATATCGAATATCGGCTATCCAATATCCGATTACCGAATATAGAATATCGACTTTTCGAATTTCCGGTTTCGAGTTTTTAAATACCGAATTTTCGAAAATCGAATATTTGATATCCGAATATGCAATATCGAATATTTGCTATCCAATATCCGATATCCGTTTACCGAATATCGAATATTGACTTTTCGAATTTCCGGTATCGAGTTTTTAAATACCGAAATTTCGAAAATCGAATATCGGATATCCGAATATGCAATATCGGATATCGGCTATCCACTATCCGATATCCGCTTACCGAATATCGAATATCGACTTTTCGAATTTCCGGTATCGAGTTTTTAAATACCGAATTTTCGAAAATCGAATATCGGATATCCGAATATGCAATATCGAATATCGGCTATCCAATATCCGATATCCGTTTACTGAATATCGAATATCGACTTTTCGAATTTCCGGTATCGAGTTTTTAAAAACCGAATTTTCGAAAATCGAATATCGGATATCCGAATATGCAATATCGAAAATCGGCTATCCAATATCCGATATCCGTTTACTGAATATCGAATATCGACTTTTCGAATTTCCGGTATCGAGTTTTTAAATACCGAATTTTCGAAAATCGGGTATCGGATATCCGAATATGCAATATCGAATATCGGCTATCCAATATCCGATATCCGTTTACCGAATATCGAATATCGACTTTTCGAATTTCCGGTATCGAGTTTTTAAAAACCGAATTTTCGAAAATCGAATATCGGATATCCGAATATGCAATATCGAAAATCGGCTATCAAATATCCGATATCCAATTACCAAATATCGAAAATCAACTTTTCGATTTTCGGATATCGAGTTTTTTAATATCGAATTTTCGAAAATCGAATATCGGATATCCGAATTTGCAATACCGAATATCGGCTATCCAATATCCAATATCCGATATCCGATTACCGAATCTCGACTTTTCGACTTTCCGGTAACGAGTTTTTAAACACCGAATTTTCGAAAATCGAATATTGGATATCCGAATATGCAATATCGAATATCGGCTATCCAATATCCGATATCCGTTTACCAAATATCGAATATCGACTTTTCGAATTTCGGGTATCGAGTTTTTAAATACCGAATTTTCGAAAATCGAATATCGGATATCCGAATAAGCAATATTGAATATCGGCTATCCAATATCCGATATCTGTTTGCCGAATATCGAATATCGATTTTTCGAATTTCCGGTATCGAGTTTTTAAATACCGAATTTTCGAAAATCAAATATCGGATATCCGAATATGCAATATCGGATATCGGCTATCCACTATCCGATATCCGTTTACCGAATATCGAATATCGACTTTTCGAATTTCCGGTATCGAGTTTTTAAAAACCGAATTTTCGAAAATCGAATATCGGATATCCGAATTTGCAATACCGAATATCGGCTATCCAATATCCGATATCCGTTTACCGAATATCGAATATCGACTTTTCGAATTTCCGGTATCGAGTTTTTAAGTACCGAATTTTCGAAAATCGAATGTCGGATATCCGAATATGCAGTATCGAATATCGGCTATCCAATATCCGATATCCGATTACCGAATATCGAATATCGACCTTTCGTATTTGGGGTATCGAGTTTTTTAATATCGAATTTTCGAAAATCGAATATCGGATATCCGAATATGCAGTATCGAATATCGGCTATTCAACATCCGATATCCGTTTACCAAATATCGAATATCGACTTTTCGAATTTCCGGTATCGAGTTTTTAAATACCGAATTTTCGAAAATCGGATATCGGATATCCGAATATGCAATATCGAATATCGGCTATCCAATATCCGATATCCGTTTACCGAATATCGAATATCGACTTTTCGAATTTCCGGTATCGAGTTTTTAAGTACCGAATTTTCGAAAATCGAATGTCGGATATCCGAATATGCAGTATCGAATATCGGCTATCCAATATCCGATATCCGATTACCGAATATCGAATATCGACTTTTCGTATTTGGGGTATCGAGTTTTTTAATATCGAATTTTCGAAAATCGAATATCGGATATCCGAATATGCAGTATCGAATATCGGCTATTCAACATCCGATATCCGTTTACCAAATATCGAATATCGACTTTTCGAATTTCCGGTATCGAGTTTTTAAATACCGAATTTTCGAAAATCGAATATCGGATATCCGAATATGCAATATCGAATATCGGCTATCCAATATCCGATATCCGTTTACCGAATATCGAATATCGACTTTTCGAATTTCCGGTATCGAGTTTTTAAATACCGAATTTTCGAAAATCGAATATCGGATATGCGAATATGCAATATCGAATATCGGCTATCCAATATCCGATATCCCATTACCGAATACGAATATCGACTTTTCGAATTTCGGGTATCGAGTTTTTAAATATGGAATTTTCGAAAATCGAATATCGGATATCCGAATAAGCAATATCGAATATCGGCTATCCAATATCCGATTACCGAATATCGAATATCGACTTTTCGAATTTCCGGTTTCGAGTTTTTAAATATCGAATTTTCGAAAATCGAATATCGGATATCCGAATATGCAGTATCGAATATCGGCTATTCAACATCCGATATCCGTTTACCAAATATCGAATATCGACTTTTCGAATTTCCGGTATCGAGTTTTTAAATACCGAATTTTCGAAAATCGAATATCGGATATCCGAATAAGCAATATCGAATATCGGCTATCCAATATCCGATTACCGAATATCGAATATCGACTTTTCGAATTTCCGGTATCGAGTTTTTGAATACCAAATTTTAAAAAATCGAATATCGGATATCCGAATATGCAATATCGAATATCGGCTATCCAATATCCGATATCCGTTTACTGAATATCGAATATCGATTTTCGAATTTCCGGTATCGAGTTTTTAAATACCGAATTTTCGAAAATCGGGTATCGGATATTCGAATATGCAATATCGAATATCGGCTATCCAATATCCGATATCCGTTTACCGAATATCGATTATCGACTTTTCGAATTTCCGGTATAGAGTATTTAAATACCGAATTTTCGAAAATCGAATATCGGATATCCGAATATACAATATCGAATATCGGCTATCCAATATCCGATATCCGTATCCAGAATATCGAATGTCGACTTTTCGAATTTCGGGTATCGAGTTTTTAAATATCGAATTTTCGAAAATCGAATATCGGATATCCGAATATGCAATATCAAATACCGGCTATCTAATATCCGATATCCGTTTACCAAATATCGAATATCGACTTTTCGAATTTCCGGTATCGAGTTTTAAATACCGAATTTTCGAAAATCGAATATCGGATATCCGAATATGCAATATCGAATATCGGCTATCCAATATCCGATATCCGATTACCGAATCTCGACTTTTCGACTTTCCGGTAACGAGTTTTTAAACACCGAATTTTCGAAAATCGAATATTGGATATCCGAATATGCAATATCGAATGTCGGCTATCAAATATCCGATATCCAATTACCGAATATCGAATATCGACTTTTCGAATTTCCGGTTTCGAGTTTTTAAATACCGAATTTTCGAAAATCGAATATTTGATATCCGAATATGCAATATCGAATATTTGCTATCCAATATCCGATATCCGTTTACCGAATATCGAATATTGACTTTTCGAATTTCCGGTATCGAGTTTTTAAATACCGAAATTTCGAAAATCGAATATCGGATATCCGAATATGCAATATCGGATATCGGCTATCCACTATCCGATATCCGTTTACCGAATATCGAATATCGACTTTTCGAATTTCCGGTATCGAGTTTTTAAATACCGAATTTTCGAAAATCGAAAATCGGATATCCGAATATGCAATATCGAATATCGGCTATCCAATATCCGATATCCGTTTACCAAATATCGAATATCGACTTTTCGAATTTCCGGTATCGAGTTTTTGAATACCGAATTTTAAAAAATCGAATATCGTTTATCCGAATATGCAATATCGAATATCGGCTATAGAATATCCGACATCCAATTACCGAATATATAGTATCGACTTTTCGAATTTCGGGTAACGAGTTTTTAAATACCGAATTTTCTAAAATCGAATATCGGATATCCGAATATGCAATATCGAATATCGGCTATCCAATATCCGATATCCGTTTACTGAATATCGAATATCGACTTTTCGAATTTCCGGTATCGAGTTTTTAAATACCGAATTTTCGAAAACCGAATTTTCGAAAATCGAATATCGGATATCCGAATATGCAATATCGAATATCGACTTTTCGAATTTCGGGTATCGAGTTTTTAAATATGGAATTTTCGAAAATCGAATATCGGATATCCGAATAAGCAATATCGAATATCGGCTATCCAATATCCGATTACCGAATATCGAATATCGACTTTTCGAATTTCCGGTATCGAGTTTTTAAATACCGAATCTTCGAAAATCGAAAATCGGATATCCGAATATGCAATATCGAATATCGGCTATCCAATATCCGATATCCGTTTACCAAATATCGAATATCGACTTTTCGAATTTCCGGTATCGAGTTTTTGAATACCGAATTTTAAAAAATCGAATATCGTTTATCTGAATATGCAATATCGAATATCGGCTATAGAATATCCGACATCCAATTACCGAATATATAGTATCGACTTTTCGAATTTCGGGTAACGAGTTTTTAAATACCGAATTTTCGAAAATCGAATATCGGATATCCGAATATGCAATATCGAATATCGGCTATCCAATATCTGATATCCGTTTACCAAATATCGAATATCGACTTTTCGAATTTCCGGTATCGAGTTTTTGAATACCAAATTTTAAAATATCGAATATCGGATATCCGAACATGCAATATCGAATATCGGCTATCCAATATCCGATATCCGTTTACTGAATATCGAATATCGATTTTCGAATTTCCGGTATCGAGTTTTTAAATACCGAATTTTCGAAAATCGGGTATCGGATATTCGAATATGCAATATCGAATATCGGCTATCCAATATCCGATATCCGTTTACCGAATATCGATTATCGACTTTTCGAATTTCCGGTATAGAGTATTTAAATACCGAATTTTCGAAAATCGATTATCGGATATCCGAATATGCAATATCGAATATCGGCTATCCAATATCCGTATCCAGAATATCGAATGTCGACTTTTCGAATTTCGGGTATCGAGTTTTTAAATATCGAATTTTCGAAAATCGAATATCGGATATCCGAATATGCAATATCGAATACCGGCTATCTAATATCCGATATCCGTTTACCAAATATCGAATATCGACTTTTCGAATTTCCGGTATCGAGTTTTAAATACCGAATTTTCGAAAATCGAATATCGGATATCCGAATATGCAATATCGAATATCGGCTATCCAATATCCGATATCCGATTACCGAATCTCGACTTTTCGACTTTCCGGTAACGAGTTTTTAAACACCGAATTTTCGAAAATCGAATATTGGATATCCGAATATGCAATATCGAATGTCGGCTATCAAATATCCGATATCCAATTACCGAATATCGAATATCGACTTTTCGAATTTCCGGTATCGAGTTTTTGAATACCGAATTTTCGAAAATCGAATATCGGATATCCGAATATGCAATATCGAATATCGGCTATCCAATATCCGATATCCGTTTTCCAAATATCGAATATCGACTTTTCGAATTTCGGGTATCGAGTTTTTAAATACCGAATTTTCGAAAATCGAATATCGTATATCCGAATAAGCAATATTGAATATCGGCTATCCAATATCCGATATCTGTTTGCCGAATATCGAATATCGATTTTTCGAATTTCCGGTATCGAGTTTTTAAATACCGAATTTTCGAAAATCGAATATCGGATATCCGAATATGCAATATCGGATATCGGCTATCCACTATCCGATATCCGTTTACCGAATTTCGAATATCGACTTTTCGAATTTCCGGTATCGAGTTTTTAAAAACCGAATTTTCGAAAATCGAATATCGGATATCCGAATATGCAATATCGAAAATCGGCTATCAAATATCCGATATCCAATTACCAAATATCGAAAATCAACTTTTCGATTTTCGGATATCGAGTTTTTTAATATCGAATTTTCGAAAATCGAATATCGGATATCCGAATTTGCAATACCGAATATCGGCTATCCAATATCCGATATCCGTTAACCGAATATCGAATATCGACTTTTCGAATTTCCGGTATCGAGTTTTTAAATACCGAATTTTCGAAAATCGAATGTCGGATATCCGAATATGCAGTATCGAATATCGGCTATCCAATATCCGATTACCGAATATCGAATATCGACTTTTCGAATTTCCGGCTTCGAGTTTTTAAATATCGAATTTTCGAAAATCGAATATCCGTATATGCAGTATCGAATATCGGCTATTCAACATCCGATATCCGTTTACCAAATATCGAATATCGACTTTTCGAATTTCCGGTATCGAGTTTTTAAATACCGAATTTTCGAAAATCGAATATCGGATATCCGAATATGCAATATCGAATAGCGGCTATCCAATATCCGATATCCCATTACCGAATATCGAATATCGACTTTTCGAATTTCCGGTATCGAGTTTTTAAATACCGAATTTTCGAAAATCGTATATCGGATATCCGAATATGCAATATCGAATATCGGCTATCCAATATCCGATATCCCAATATCGAATATCGACTTTTCGAATTTCGGGTATCGAGTTTTTAAATATCGAATTTTCGAAAATCGAATATCGGATATCCGAATATGCAATATCGAATATCGGCTATCCAACATCCGATATCCGTTTACCGAATATCGAATATCGACTTTTCGAATTTCCGGTATCGAGTTTTTAAATACCGAATTTTCGAAAATCGAATATCGGATATCCGAATATGCAATATCGAATATCGGCTGTCCAATATCCGATATCCCATTACCGAATATCGAATATCGACTTTTCGAATTTCGGGTATCGAGTTTTTAAATATGGAATTTTCGAAAATCGAATATCGGATATCCGAATATGCAATATCGAATATCGGCTATAGAATATCCGACATCCAATTACCGAATATATAGTATCGACTTTTCGAATTTCGGGTAACGAGTTTTTAAATACCGAATTTTCGAAAATCGAATATCGGATATCCGAATATGCAATATCGAATATCGGCTATCCAATATCCGATATCCGTTTACTGAATATCGAATATCGACTTTTCGAATTTCCGGTATCGAGTTTTTAAATACCGAATTTTCGAAAACCGAATTTTCGAAAATCGAATATCGGATATCCGAATATGCAATATCGAATATCGACTTTTCGAATTTCGGGTATCGAGTTTTTAAATATGGAATTTTCGAAAATCGAATATCGGATATCCGAATAAGCAATATCGAATATCGGCTATCCAATATCCGATTACCGAATATCGAATATCGACTTTTCGAATTTCCGGCTTCGAGTTTTTAAATATCGAATTTTCGAAAATCGAATATCGGATATCCGAATATGCAGTATCGAATATCGGCTATTCAACATCCGATATCCGTTTACCAAATATCGAATATCGACTTTTCGAATTTCCGGTATCGAGTTTTTAAATAAAGAATTTTCGAAAATCGAATATCGGATATCCGAATATGCAATATCGAATATCGGCTATCCAATATCCGATATCCCATTACCGAATATCGAATATCGACTTTTCGAATTTCCGGTATCGAGTTTTTAAATACCGAATTTTCGAAAATCGAAAATCGGATATCCGAATATGCAATATCGAATATCGGCTATCCAATATCCGATATCCGTTTACCAAATATCGAATATCGACTTTTCGAATTTCCGGTATCGAGTTTTTGAATACCGAATTTTAAAAAATCGAATATCGTTTATCCGAATATGCAATATCGAATATCGGCTATAGAATATCCGACATCCAATTACCGAATATATAGTATCGACTTTTCAAATTTCGGGTAACGAGTTTTTAAATACCGAATTTTCGAAAATCGAATATCGGATATCCGAATATGCAATATCGAATATCGGCTATCCAATATCTGATATCCGTTTACCAAATATCGAATATCGACTTTTCGAATTTCCGGTATCGACTTTTTGAATACCAAATTTTAAAATATCGAATATCGGATATCCGAACATGCAATATCGAATATCGGCTATCCAATATCCGATATCCGTTTACTGAATATCGAATATCGATTTTCGAATTTCCGGTATCGAGTTTTTAAATACCGAATTTTCGAAAATCGGGTATCGGATATTCGAATATGCAATATCGAATATCGGCTATCCAATATCCGATATCCGTTTACCGAATATCGATTATCGACTTTTCGAATTTCCGGTATAGAGTATTTAAATACCGAATTTTCGAAAATCGAATATCGGATATCCGAATATGCAATATCGAATATCGGCTATCCAATATCCGTATCCAGAATATCGAATGTCGACTTTTCGAATTTCGGGTATCGAGTTTTTAAATATCGAATTTTCGAAAATCGAATATCGGATATCCGAATATGCAATTTCGAATACCGGCTATCTAATATCCGATATCCGTTTACCAAATATCGAATATCGACTTTTCGAATTTCCGGTATCGAGTTTTAAATACCGAATTTTCGAAAATCGAATATCGGATATCCGAATATGCAATATCGAATATCGGCTATCCAATATCCGATATCCGATTACCGAATCTCGAATATCGACTTTTCGTATTTGGGGTATCGAGTTTTTAAATATCGAATTTTCGAAAATCGAATATCGGCTATCCAATATCCGATTACCGAATATCGAATATCGACTTTTCGAATTTCCGGTTTCGAGTTTTTAAATACCGAATTTTCGAAAATCGAATATTTGATATCCGAATATGCAATATCGAATATTTGCTATCCAATATCCGATATCCGTTTACCGAATATCGAATATCGACTTTTCGAATTTCCGGTATCGAGTTTTTAAATACCGAAATTTCGAAAATCGAATATCGGATATCCGAATATGCAATATCGGATATCGGCTATCCACTATCCGATATCCGTTTACCGAATATCGAATATCGACTTTTCGAATTTCCGGTATCGAGTTTTTAAATACCGAATTTTCGAAAATCGTATATCGGATATCCGAATATGCAATATCGAATATCGGCTATCCAATATCCGATATCCCAATATCGAATATCGACTTTTCGAATTTCGGGTATCGAGTTTTTAAATATCGAATTTTCGAAAATCGAATATCGGATATCCGAATATGCAATATCGAATATCGGCTATCCAACATCCGATATCCGTTTACCGAATATCGAATATCGACTTTTCGAATTTCCGGTATCGAGTTTTTAAATACCGAATTTTCGAAAATCGAATATCGGATATCCGAATATGCAATATCGAATATCGGCTGTCCAATATCCGATATCCCATTACCGAATATCGAATATCGACTTTTCGAATTTCGGGTATCGAGTTTTTAAATATGGAATTTTCGAAAATCGAATATCGGATATCCGAATATGCAATATCGAATATCGGCTATAGAATATCCGACATCCAATTACCGAATATATAGTATCGACTTTTCGAATTTCGGGTAACGAGTTTTTAAATACCGAATTTTCGAAAATCGAATATCGGATATCCGAATATGCAATATCGAATATCGGCTATCCAATATCCGATATCCGTTTACTGAATATCGAATATCGACTTTTCGAATTTCCGGTATCGAGTTTTTAAATACCGAATTTTCGAAAACCGAATTTTCGAAAATCGAATATCGGATATCCGAATATGCAATATCGAATATCGACTTTTCGAATTTCGGGTATCGAGTTTTTAAATATGGAATTTTCGAAAATCGAATATCGGATATCCGAATAAGCAATATCGAATATCGGCTATCCAATATCCGATTACCGAATATCGAATATCGACTTTTCGAATTTCCGGCTTCGAGTTTTTAAATATCGAATTTTCGAAAATCGAATATCGGATATCCGAATATGCAGTATCGAATATCGGCTATTCAACATCCGATATCCGTTTACCAAATATCGAATATCGACTTTTCGAATTTCCGGTATCGAGTTTTTAAATAAAGAATTTTCGAAAATCGAATATCGGATATCCGAATATGCAATATCGAATATCGGCTATCCAATATCCGATATCCCATTACCGAATATCGAATATCGACTTTTCGAATTTCCGGTATCGAGTTTTTAAATACCGAATTTTCGAAAATCGAAAATCGGATATCCGAATATGCAATATCGAATATCGGCTATCCAATATCCGATATCCGTTTACCAAATATCGAATATCGACTTTTCGAATTTCCGGTATCGAGTTTTTGAATACCGAATTTTAAAAAATCGAATATCGTTTATCCGAATATGCAATATCGAATATCGGCTATAGAATATCCGACATCCAATTACCGAATATATAGTATCGACTTTTCAAATTTCGGGTAACGAGTTTTTAAATACCGAATTTTCGAAAATCGAATATCGGATATCCGAATATGCAATATCGAATATCGGCTATCCAATATCTGATATCCGTTTACCAAATATCGAATATCGACTTTTCGAATTTCCGGTATCGACTTTTTGAATACCAAATTTTAAAATATCGAATATCGGATATCCGAACATGCAATATCGAATATCGGCTATCCAATATCCGATATCCGTTTACTGAATATCGAATATCGATTTTCGAATTTCCGGTATCGAGTTTTTAAATACCGAATTTTCGAAAATCGGGTATCGGATATTCGAATATGCAATATCGAATATCGGCTATCCAATATCCGATATCCGTTTACCGAATATCGATTATCGACTTTTCGAATTTCCGGTATAGAGTATTTAAATACCGAATTTTCGAAAATCGAATATCGGATATCCGAATATGCAATATCGAATATCGGCTATCCAATATCCGTATCCAGAATATCGAATGTCGACTTTTCGAATTTCGGGTATCGAGTTTTTAAATATCGAATTTTCGAAAATCGAATATCGGATATCCGAATATGCAATTTCGAATACCGGCTATCTAATATCCGATATCCGTTTACCAAATATCGAATATCGACTTTTCGAATTTCCGGTATCGAGTTTTAAATACCGAATTTTCGAAAATCGAATATCGGATATCCGAATATGCAATATCGAATATCGGCTATCCAATATCCGATATCCGATTACCGAATCTCGACTTTTCGACTTTCCGGTAACGAGTTTTTAAACACCGAATTTTCGAAAATCGAATATTGGATATCCGAATGTGCAATATCGAATGTCGGCTATCAAATATCCGATATCCAATTACCGAATATCGAATATCGACTTTTCGAATTTCCGGTATCGAGTTTTTAAATACCGAATTTTCGAAAATCGAATATCGGATATCCGAATATGCAATATCGAATATCGGCTATCCAATATCCGATATCCGTTTACCGAATATCGAATATCGACTTTTCGAATTTCCGGTATCGAGTTTTTAAATACCGAATTTTCGAAAATCGAATATCGGATATCCGAATATGCAATATCGAATATCGGCTATCCAATATCCGATATCCCATTACAGAATATCGAATATCGACTTTTCGAATTATGGGTATCGAGTTTTTAAATATCGAATTTTCGAAAATCGAATATCGGATATCCGAATATGCAATATCGAATATCGGCTATCCAACATCCGATATCCGTTTACCGAATATCGAATATCGACTTTTCGAATTTCCGGTATCGAGTTTTTAAATACCGAATTTTCGAAAATCGAATATCGGATATGCGAATATGCAATATCGAATATCGGCTATCCAATATCAAATATCCCATTACCGAATACGAATATCGACTTTTCGAATTTCGGGTATCGAGTTTTTAAATATGGAATTTTCGAAAATCGAATATCGGATATCCGAATAAGCAATATCGAATATCGGCTATCCAATATCCGATTACCGAATATCGAATATCGACTTTTCGAATTTCCGGTTCCGAGTTTTTAAATATGGAATTTTCGAAAATCGAATATCGGATATCCGAATATGCAGTATCGAATATCGGCTATTCAACATCCGATATCCGTTTACCAAATATCGAATATCGACTTTTCGAATTTCCGGTATCGAGTTTTTAAATACCGAATTTTCGAAAATCGAATATCGGATATCCGAATATGCAATATCGAATATCGGCTATCCAATATCCGATATCCCATTACCGAATATCGAATATCGACTTTTCGAATTTCCGGTATCGAGTTTTTAAATACCGAATTTTCGAAAATCGAAAATCGGATATCCGAATAAGCAATATCGAATATCGGCTATCCAATATCCGATTACCGAATATAGAATATCGACTTTTCGAATTTCCGGTTTCGAGTTTTTAAATACCGAATTTTCGAAAATCGAATATTTGATATCCGAATATGAAATATCGAATATTTGCTATCCAATATCCGATATCCGTTTACCGAATATCGAATATTGACTTTTCGAATTTCCGGTATCGAGTTTTTAAATACCGAAATTTCGAAAATCGAATATCGGATATCCGAATATGCAATATCGGATATCGGCTATCCACTATCCGATATCCGCTTACCGAATATCGAATATCGACTTTTCGAATTTCCGGTATCGAGTTTTTAAATACCGAATTTTCGAAAATCGAATATCGGATATCCGAATATGCAATACCGAATATCGGCTATCCAATATCCGATATCCGTTTACTGAATATCGAATATCGACTTTTCGAATTTCCGGTATCGAGTTTTTAAAAACCGAATTTTCGAAAATCGAATATCGGATATCCGAATATGCAATATCGAAAATCGGCTATCCAATATCCGATATCCGTTTACTGAATATCGAATATCGACTTTTCGAATTTCCGGTATCGAGTTTTTAAATACCGAATTTTCGAAAATCGGGTATCGGATATCCGAATATGCAATATCGAATATCGGCTATCCAATATCCGATATCCGTTTACCGAATATCGAATATCGACTTTTCGAATTTCCGGTATCGAGTTTTTAAAAACCGAATTTTCGAAAATCGAATATCGGATATCCGAATATGCAATATCGAAAATCGGCTATCAAATATCCGATATCCAATTACCAAATATCGAAAATCAACTTTTCGATTTTCGGATATCGAGTTTTTTAATATCGAATTTTCGAAAATCGAATATCGGATATCCGAATTTGCAATACCGAATATCGGCTATCCAATATCCAATATCCGATATCCGATTACCGAATCTCGACTTTTCGACTTTCCGGTAACGAGTTTTTAAACACCGAATTTTCGAAAATCGAATATTGGATATCCGAATATGCAATATCGAATGTCGGCTATCAAATATCCGATATCCGTTTACCGAATATCGAATATCGACTTTTCGAATTTCCGGTATCGAGTTTTTGAATACCGAATTTTCGAAAATCGAATATCGGATATCCGAATATGCAATATCGAATATCGGCTATCCAATATCCGATATCCGTTTACCAAATATCGAATATCGACTTTTCGAATTTCGGGTATCGAGTTTTTAAATACCGAATTTTCGAAAATCGAATATCGGATATCCGAATAAGCAATATTGAATATCGGCTATCCAATATCCGATATCTGTTTGCCGAATATCGAATATCGATTTTTCGAATTTCCGGTATCGAGTTTTTAAATACCGAATTTTCGAAAATCAAATATCGGATATCCGAATATGCAATATCGGATATCGGCTATCCACTATCCGATATCCGTTTACCGAATATCGAATATCGACTTTTCGAATTTCCGGTATCGAGTTTTTAAAAACCGAATTTTCGAAAATCGAATATCGGATATCCGAATTTGCAATACCGAATATCGGCTATCCAATATCCGATATCCGTTTACCGAATATCGAATATCGACTTTTCGAATTTCCGGTATCGAGTTTTTAAGTACCGAATTTTCGAAAATCGAATGTCGGATATCCGAATATGCAGTATCGAATATCGGCTATCCAATATCCGATATCCGATTACCGAATATCGAATATCGACTTTTCGTATTTGGGGTATCGAGTTTTTTAATATCGAATTTTCGAAAATCGAATATCGGATATCCGAATATGCAGTATCGAATATCGGCTATTCAACATCCGATATCCGTTTACCAAATATCGAATATCGACTTTTCGAATTTCCGTTATCGAGTTTTTAAATACCGAATTTTCGAAAATCGGATATCGGATATCCGAATATGCAATATCGAATATCGGCTATCCAATATCCGATATCCGTTTACCGAATATCGAATATCGACTTTTCGAATTTCCGGTATCGAGTTTTTAAGTACCGAAATTTCGAAAATCGAATGTCGGATATCCGAATATGCAGTATCGAATATCGGCTATCCAATATCCGATATCCGATTACCGAATATCGAATATCGACTTTTCGTATTTGGGGTATCGAGTTTTTTAATATCGAATTTTCGAAAATCGAATATCGGATATCCGAATATGCAGTATCGAATATCGGCTATTCAACATCCGATATCCGTTTACCAAATATCGAATATCGACTTTTCGAATTTCCGGTATCGAGTTTTTAAATACCGAATTTTCGAAAATCGAATATCGGATATCCGAATATGCAATATCGAAAATCGGCTATCCAATATCCGTTTACTGAATATCGAATATCGACTTTTCGAATTTCCGGTATCGAGTTTTTAAATACCGAATTTTCGAAAATCGGGTATCGGATATCCGAATATGCAATATCGAATATCGGCTATCCAATATCCGATATCCGTTTACCGAATATCGAATATCGACTTTTCGAATTTCCGGTATCGAGTTTTTAAAAACCGAATTTTCGAAAATCAAATATCGGATATCCGATAATGCAATATCGAAAATCGGCTATCAAATATCCGATATCCAATTACCAAATATCGAAAATCAACTTTTCGATTTTCGGATATCGAGTTTTTTAATATCGAATTTTCGAAAATCGAATATCGGATATCCGAATTTGCAATACCGAATATCGGCTATCCAATATCCGATATCCGTTTACCGAATATCGAATATCGACTTTTCGAATTTCCGGTATCGAGTTTTTAAATACCGAATTTTCGAAAATCGAATGTCGGATATCCGAATATGCAATATCGAATATCGGCTATCCAATATCCGATATCCGATTACCGAATATCGAATATCGACTTTTCGTATTTGGGGTATCGAGTTTTTAAATATCGAATTTTCGAAAATCGAATATCGGCTATCCAATATCCGATTACCGAATATCGAATATCGACTTTTCGAATTTCCGGTTTCGAGTTTTTAAATACCGAATTTTCGAAAATCGAATATTTGATATCCGAATATGCAATATCGAATATTTGCTATCCAATATCCGATATCCGTTTACCGAATATCGAATATCGACTTTTCGAATTTCCGGTATCGAGTTTTTAAATACCGAAATTTCGAAAATCGAATATCGGATATCCGAATATGCAATATCGGATATCGGCTATCCACTATCCGATATCCGTTTACCGAATATCGAATATCGACTTTTCGAATTTCCGGTATCGAGTTTTTAAATACCGAATTTTCGAAAATCGAATATCGGATATCCGAATATGCAATATCGAATATCGGCTATCCACTATCCGATATCCGTTTACCGAATATCGAATATCGACTTTTCGAATTTCTGGTATCGAGTTTTTAAATAACGAATTTTCGAAAATCGAATATCGGATATCCGAATATGCAATATCGAATATCGGCTATACAATATCCGATATCCCATTACCGAATATCGAATATCGACTTTTCGAATTTCGGGTATCGAGTTTTTGAATACCGAATTTTAAAAAATCGAATATCGGATATCCGGAGTATGCAATATCGAATTTCGGCTATAGAATATCCGACATCCAATTACCGAATATAATTATAGTATCGACTTTTCGAATTTCGGGTAACGAGTTTTTAAATACCGAATTTTCGAAAATCGAATATCGGATATCCGAATATGCAATATCGAATATCGGCTATCCAATATCTGATATCCGTTTACCAAACATCGAATATCGACTTTTCGAATTTCCGGTATCGAGTTTTTAAATATGGAATTTTCGAAAATCGAATATCGGATATCCGAATAAGCAATATCGAATATCGGCTATCCAATATCCGATTACCGAATATCGAATATCGACTTTTCGAATTTCCGGTTTCGAGTTTTTAAATACCGAATTTTCGAAAATCGAATATTTGATATCCGAATATGCAATATCGAATATTTGCTATCCAATATCCGATATCCGTTTACCGAATATCGAATATTGACTTTTCGAATTTCCGGTATCGAGTTTTTAAATACCGAAATTTCGAAAATCGAATATCGGATATCCGAATATGCAATATCGGATATCGGCTATCCACTATCCGATATCCGTTTACCGAATATCGAATATTGACTTTTCGAATTTCCGGTATCGAGTTTTTAAATACCGAATTTTCGAAAATCAAATATCGGATATCCGAATATGCAATATCGAATATCGGCTATCCAATATCCGATATCCGTTTACTGAATATCGAATATCGACTTTTCGAATTTCCGGTATCGAGTTTTTAAAAACCGAATTTTCGAAAACCGAATTTTCGAAAATCGAATATCGGATATCCGAATATGCAATATCGAATATCGACTTTTCGAATTTCGGGTATCGAGTTTTTAAATATGGAATTTTCGAAAATCGAATATCGGATATCCGAATAAGCAATATCGAATATCGGCTATCCAATATCCGATTACCGAATATCGAATATCGACTTTTCGAATTTCCGGCTTCGAGTTTTTAAATATCGAATTTTCGAAAATCGAATATCGGATATCCGAATATGCAGTATCGAATATCGGCTATTCAACATCCGATATCCGTTTACCAAATATCGAATATCGACTTTTCGAATTTCCGGTATCGAGTTTTTAAATACCGAATTTTCGAAAATCGAATATCGGATATCCGAATATGCAATATCGAATATCGGCTATCCAATATCCGATATCCGTTTACCGAATATCGAATATTGACTTTTCGAATTTCCGGTATCGAGTTTTTAAATACCGAAATTTCGAAAATCGAATATCGGATATCCGAATATGCAATATCGAATATCGGCTATCCAATATCCGATATCCGTTTACCAAATATCGAATATCGACTTTTCGAATTTCCGGTATCGAGTTTTTGAATACCGAATTTTAAAAAATCGAATATCGTTTATCCGAATATGCAATATCGAATATCGGCTATAGAATATCCGACATCCAATTACCGAATATATAGTATCGACTTTTCGAATTTCGGGTAACGAGTTTTTAAATACCGAATTTTCGAAAATCGAATATCGGATATCCGAATATGCAATATCGAATATCGGCTATCCAATATCCGATATCCGTTTACTGAATATCGAATATCGACTTTTCGAATTTCCGGTATCGAGTTTTTAAATACCGAATTTTCGAAAACCGAATTTTCGAAAATCGAATATCGGATATCCGAATATGCAATATCGAATATCGACTTTTCGAATTTCGGGTATCGAGTTTTTAAATATGGAATTTTCGAAAATCGAATATCGGATATCCGAATAAGCAATATCGAATATCGGCTATCCAATATCCGATTACCGAATATCGAATATCGACTTTTCGAATTTCCGGCTTCGAGTTTTTAAATATCGAATTTTCGAAAATCGAATATCGGATATCCGAATATGCAGTATCGAATATCGGCTATTCAACATCCGATATCCGTTTACCAAATATCGAATATCGACTTTTCGAATTTCCGGTATCGAGTTTTTAAATACCGAATTTTCGAAAATCGAATATCGGATATCCGAATATGCAATATCGAATATCGGCTATCCAATATCCGATATCCCATTACCGAATATCGAATATCGACTTTTCGAATTTCCGGTATCGAGTTTTTAAATACCGAATTTTCGAAAATCGAAAATCGGATATCCGAATATGCAATATCGAATATCGGCTATCCAATATCCGATATCCGTTTACCAAATATCGAATATCGACTTTTCGAATTTCCGGTATCGAGTTTTTGAATACCGAATTTTAAAAAATCGAATATCGTTTATCCGAATATGCAATATCGAATATCGGCTATAGAATATCCGACATCCAATTACCGAATATATAGTATCGACTTTTCAAATTTCGGGTAACGAGTTTTTAAATACCGAATTTTCGAAAATCGAATATCGGATATCCGAATATGCAATATCGAATATCGGCTATCCAATATCTGATATCCGTTTACCAAATATCGAATATCGACTTTTCGAATTTCCGGTATCGACTTTTTGAATACCAAATTTTAAAATATCGAATATCGGATATCCGAACATGCAATATCGAATATCGGCTATCCAATATCCGATATCCGTTTACTGAATATCGAATATCGATTTTCGAATTTCCGGTATCGAGTTTTTAAATACCGAATTTTCGAAAATCGGGTATCGGATATTCGAATATGCAATATCGAATATCGGCTATCCAATATCCGATATCCGTTTACCGAATATCGATTATCGACTTTTCGAATTTCCGGTATAGAGTATTTAAATACCGAATTTTCGAAAATCGAATATCGGATATCCGAATATGCAATATCGAATATCGGCTATCCAATATCCGTATCCAGAATATCGAATGTCGACTTTTCGAATTTCGGGTATCGAGTTTTTAAATATCGAATTTTCGAAAATCGAATATCGGATATCCGAATATGCAATATCGAATACCGGCTATCTAATATCCGATATCCGTTTACCAAATATCGAATATCGACTTTTCGAATTTCCGGTATCGAGTTTTAAATACCGAATTTTCGAAAATCGAATATCGGATATCCGAATATGCAATATCGAATATCGGCTATCCAATATCCGATATCCGATTACCGAATCTCGACTTTTCGACTTTCCGGTAACGAGTTTTTAAACACCGAATTTTCGAAAATCGAATATTGGATATCCGAATATGCAATATCGAATGTCGGCTATCAAATATCCGATATCCAATTACCGAATATCGAATATCGACTTTTCGAATTTCCGGTATCGAGTTTTTAAATACCGAATTTTCGAAAATCGAATATCGGATATCCGAATATGCAATATCGAATATCGGCTATCCAATATCCGATATCCGTTTACCGAATATCGAATATCGACTTTTCGAATTTCCGGTATCGAGTTTTTAAATACCGAATTTTCGAAAATCGAATATCGGATATCCGAATATGCAATATCGAATATCGGCTATCCAATATCCGATATCCCATTACAGAATATCGAATATCGACTTTTCGAATTATGGGTATCGAGTTTTTAAATATCGAATTTTCGAAAATCGAATATCGGATATCCGAATATGCAATATCGAATATCGGCTATCCAACATCCGATATCCGTTTACCGAATATCGAATATCGACTTTTCGAATTTCCGGTATCGAGTTTTTAAATACCGAATTTTCGAAAATCGAATATCGGATATGCGAATATGCAATATCGAATATCGGCTATCTAATATCAAATATCCCATTACCGAATACGAATATCGACTTTTCGAATTTCCGGTTCCGAGTTTTTAAATATGGAATTTTCGAAAATCGAATATCGGATATCCGAATATGCAGTATCGAATATCGGCTATTCAACATCCGATATCCGTTTACCAAATATCGAATATCGACTTTTCGAATTTCCGGTATCGAGTTTTTAAATACCGAATTTTCGAAAATCGAATATCGGATATCCGAATATGCAATATCGAATATCGGCTATCCAATATCCGATATCCCATTACCGAATATCGAATATCGACTTTTCGAATTTCCGGTATCGAGTTTTTAAATACCGAATTTTCGAAAATCGAAAATCGGATATCCGAATAAGCAATATCGAATATCGGCTATCCAATATCCGATTACCGAATATAGAATATCGACTTTTCGAATTTCCGGTTTCGAGTTTTTAAATACCGAATTTTCGAAAATCGAATATTTGATATCCGAATATGCAATATCGAATATTTGCTATCCAATATCCGATATCCGTTTACCGAATATCGAATATTGACTTTTCGAATTTCCGGTATCGAGTTTTTAAATACCGAAATTTCGAAAATCGAATATCGGATATCCGAATATGCAATATCGGATATCGGCTATCCACTATCCGATATCCGCTTACCGAATATCGAATATCGACTTTTCGAATTTCCGGTATCGAGTTTTTAAATACCGAATTTTCGAAAATCGAATATCGGATATCCGAATATGCAATATCGAATATCGGCTATCCAATATCCGATATCCGTTTACTGAATATCGAATATCGACTTTTCGAATTTCCGGTATCGAGTTTTTAAAAACCGAATTTTCGAAAATCGAATATCGGATATCCGAATATGCAATATCGAAAATCGGCTATCCAATATCCGATATCCGTTTACTGAATATCGAATATCGACTTTTCGAATTTCCGGTATCGAGTTTTTAAACACCGAATTTTCGAAAATCGAATATTGGATATCCGAATATGCAATATCGAATGTCGGCTATCAAATATCCGATATCCGTTTACCGAATATCGAATATCGACTTTTCGAATTTCCGGTATCGAGTTTTTGAATACCGAATTTTCGAAAATCGAATATCGGATATCCGAATATGCAATATCGAATATCGGCTATCCAATATCCGATATCCGTTTACCAAATATCGAATATCGACTTTTCGAATTTCGGGTATCGAGTTTTTAAATACCGAATTTTCGAAAATCGAATATCGGATATCCGAATAAGCAATATTGAATATCGGCTATCCAATATCCGATATCTGTTTGCCGAATATCGAATATCGATTTTTCGAATTTCCGGTATCGAGTTTTTAAATACCGAATTTTCGAAAATCAAATATCGGATATCCGAATATGCAATATCGGATATCGGCTATCCACTATCCGATATCCGTTTACCGAATATCGAATATCGACTTTTCGAATTTCCGGTATCGAGTTTTTAAAAACCGAATTTTCGAAAATCGAATATCGGATATCCGAATTTGCAATACCGAATATCGGCTATCCAATATCCGATATCCGTTTACCGAATATCGAATATCGACTTTTCGAATTTCCGGTATCGAGTTTTTAAGTACCGAATTTTCGAAAATCGAATGTCGGATATCCGAATATGCAGTATCGAATATCGGCTATCCAATATCCGATATCCGATTACCGAATATCGAATATCGACCTTTCGTATTTGGGGTATCGAGTTTTTTAATATCGAATTTTCGAAAATCGAATATCGGATATCCGAATATGCAGTATCGAATATCGGCTATTCAACATCCGATATCCGTTTACCAAATATCGAATATCGACTTTTCGAATTTCCGGTATCGAGTTTTTAAATACCGAATTTTCGAAAATCGGATATCGGATATCCGAATATGCAATATCGAATATCGGCTATCCAATATCCGATATCCGTTTACCGAATATCGAATATCGACTTTTCGAATTTCCGGTATCGAGTTTTTAAGTACCGAATTTTCGAAAATCGAATGTCGGATATCCGAATATGCAGTATCGAATATCGGCTATCCAATATCCGATATCCGATTACCGAATATCGAATATCGACTTTTCGTATTTGGGGTATCGAGTTTTTTAATATCGAATTTTCGAAAATCGAATATCGGATATCCGAATATGCAGTATCGAATATCGGCTATTCAACATCCGATATCCGTTTACCAAATATCGAATATCGACTTTTCGAATTTCCGGTATCGAGTTTTTAAATACCGAATTTTCGAAAATCGAATATCGGATATCCGAATATGCAATATCGAATATCGGCTATCCAATATCCGATATCCGTTTACCGAATATCGAATATCGACTTTTCGAATTTCCGGTATCGAGTTTTTAAATACCGAATTTTCGAAAATCGAATATCGGATATGCGAATATGCAATATCGAATATCGGCTATCCAATATCCGATATCCCATTACCGAATACGAATATCGACTTTTCGAATTTCGGGTATCGAGTTTTTAAATATGGAATTTTCGAAAATCGAATATCGGATATCCGAATAAGCAATATCGAATATCGGCTATCCAATATCCGATTACCGAATATCGAATATCGACTTTTCGAATTTCCGGTTTCGAGTTTTTAAATATCGAATTTTCGAAAATCGAATATCGGATATCCGAATATGCAGTATCGAATATCGGCTATTCAACATCCGATATCCGTTTACCAAATATCGAATATCGACTTTTCGAATTTCCGGTATCGAGTTTTTAAATACCGAATTTTCGAAAATCGAATATCGGATATCCGAATAAGCAATATCGAATATCGGCTATCCAATATCCGATTACCGAATATCGAATATCGACTTTTCGAATTTCCGGTATCGAGTTTTTGAATACCAAATTTTAAAAAATCGAATATCGGATATCCGAATATGCAATATCGAATATCGGCTATCCAATATCCGATATCCGTTTACTGAATATCGAATATCGATTTTCGAATTTCCGGTATCGAGTTTTTAAATACCGAATTTTCGAAAATCGGGTATCGGATATTCGAATATGCAATATCGAATATCGGCTATCCAATATCCGATATCCGTTTACCGAATATCGATTATCGACTTTTCGAATTTCCGGTATAGAGTATTTAAATACCGAATTTTCGAAAATCGAATATCGGATATCCGAATATACAATATCGAATATCGGCTATCCAATATCCGATATCCGTATCCAGAATATCGAATGTCGACTTTTCGAATTTCGGGTATCGAGTTTTTAAATATCGAATTTTCGAAAATCGAATATCGGATATCCGAATATGCAATATCAAATACCGGCTATCTAATATCCGATATCCGTTTACCAAATATCGAATATCGACTTTTCGAATTTCCGGTATCGAGTTTTAAATACCGAATTTTCGAAAATCGAATATCGGATATCCGAATATGCAATATCGAATATCGGCTATCCAATATCCGATATCCGATTACCAAATCTCGACTTTTCGACTTTCCGGTAACGAGTTTTTAAACACCGAATTTTCGAAAATCGAATATTGGATATCCGAATATGCAATATCGAATGTCGGCTATCAAATATCCGATATCCAATTACCGAATATCGAATATCGACTTTTCGAATTTCCGGTTTCGAGTTTTTAAATACCGAATTTTCGAAAATCGAATATTTGATATCCGAATATGCAATATCGAATATTTGCTATCCAATATCCGATATCCGTTTACCGAATATCGAATATTGACTTTTCGAATTTCCGGTATCGAGTTTTTAAATACCGAAATTTCGAAAATCGAATATCGGATATCCGAATATGCAATATCGGATATCGGCTATCCACTATCCGATATCCGTTTACCGAATATCGAATATCGACTTTTCGAATTTCCGGTATCGAGTTTTTAAATACCGAATTTTCGAAAATCGAAAATCGGATATCCGAATATGCAATATCGAATATCGGCTATCCAATATCCGATATCCGTTTACCAAATATCGAATATCGACTTTTCGAATTTCCGGTATCGAGTTTTTGAATACCGAATTTTAAAAAATCGAATATCGTTTATCCGAATATGCAATATCGAATATCGGCTATAGAATATCCGACATCCAATTACCGAATATATAGTATCGACTTTTCGAATTTCGGGTAACGAGTTTTTAAATACCGAATTTTCTAAAATCGAATATCGGATATCCGAATATGCAATATCGAATATCGGCTATCCAATATCCGATATCCGTTTTCCAAATATCGAATATCGACTTTTCGAATTTCCGGTATCGAGTTTTTAAATACCGAATTTTCGAAAACCGAATTTTCGAAAATCGAATATCGGATATCCGAATATGCAATATCGAATATCGACTTTTCGAATTTCGGGTATCGAGTTTTTAAATATGGAATTTTCGAAAATCGAATATCGGATATCCGAATAAGCAATATCGAATATCGGCTATCCAATATCCGATTACCGAATATCGAATCTCGACTTTTCGACTTTCCGGTAACGAGTTTTTAAACACCGAATTTTCGAAAATCGAATATTGGATATCCGAATATGCAATATCGAATGTCGGCTATCAAATATCCGATATCCAATTACCGAATATCGAATATCGACTTTTCGAATTTCCGGTATCGAGTTTTTGAATACCGAATTTTCGAAAATCGAATATCGGATATCCGAATATGCAATATCGAATATCGGCTATCCAATATCCGATATCCGTTTTCCAAATATCGAATATCGACTTTTCGAATTTCGGGTATCGAGTTTTTAAATACCGAATTTTCGAAAATCGAATATCGTATATCCGAATAAGCAATATTGAATATCGGCTATCCAATATCCGATATCTGTTTGCCGAATATCGAATATCGATTTTTCGAATTTCCGGTATCGAGTTTTTAAATACCGAATTTTCGAAAATCGAATATCGGATATCCGAATATGCAATATCGGATATCGGCTATCCACTATCCGATATCCGTTTACCGAATTTCGAATATCGACTTTTCGAATTTCCGGTATCGAGTTTTTAAAAACCGAATTTTCGAAAATCGAATATCGGATATCCGAATATGCAATATCGAAAATCGGCTATCAAATATCCGATATCCAATTACCAAATATCGAAAATCAACTTTTCGATTTTCGGATATCGAGTTTTTTAATATCGAATTTTCGAAAATCGAATATCGGATATCCGAATTTGCAATACCGAATATCGGCTATCCAATATCCGATATCCGTTAACCGAATATCGAATATCGACTTTTCGAATTTCCGGTATCGAGTTTTTAAATACCGAATTTTCGAAAATCGAATGTCGGATATCCGAATATGCAGTATCGAATATCGGCTATCCAATATCCGATTACCGAATATCGAATATCGACTTTTCGAATTTCCGGCTTCGAGTTTTTAAATATCGAATTTTCGAAAATCGAATATCCGTATATGCAGTATCGAATATCGGCTATTCAACATCCGATATCCGTTTACCAAATATCGAATATCGACTTTTCGAATTTCCGGTATCGAGTTTTTAAATACCGAATTTTCGAAAATCGAATATCGGATATCCGAATATGCAATATCGAATAGCGGCTATCCAATATCCGATATCCCATTACCGAATATCGAATATCGACTTTTCGAATTTCCGGTATCGAGTTTTTAAATACCGAATTTTCGAAAATCGTATATCGGATATCCGAATATGCAATATCGAATATCGGCTATCCAATATCCGATATCCCAATATCGAATATCGAATATCGACTTTTCGAATTTCCGGTATCGAGTTTTTAAATACCGAATTTTCGAAAATCGAAAATCGGATATCCGAATATGCAATATCGAATATCGGCTATCCAATATCCGATATCCGTTTACCAAATATCGAATATCGACTTTTCGAATTTCCGGTATCGAGTTTTTGAATACCGAATTTTAAAAAATCGAATATCGTTTATCTGAATATGCAATATCGAATATCGGCTATAGAATATCCGACATCCAATTACCGAATATATAGTATCGACTTTTCGAATTTCGGGTAACGAGTTTTTAAATACCGAATTTTCGAAAATCGAATATCGGATATCCGAATATGCAATATCGAATATCGGCTATCCAATATCTGATATCCGTTTACCAAATATCGAATATCGACTTTTCGAATTTCCGGTATCGAGTTTTTGAATACCAAATTTTAAAATATCGAATATCGGATATCCGAACATGCAATATCGAATATCGGCTATCCAATATCCGATATCCGTTTACTGAATATCGAATATCGATTTTCGAATTTCCGGTATCGAGTTTTTAAATACCGAATTTTCGAAAATCGGGTATCGGATATTCGAATATGCAATATCGAATATCGGCTATCCAATATCCGATATCCGTTTACCGAATATCGATTATCGACTTTTCGAATTTCCGGTATAGAGTATTTAAATACCGAATTTTCGAAAATCGAATATCGGATATCCGAATATGCAATATCGAATATCGGCTATCCAATATCCGTATCCAGAATATCGAATGTCGACTTTTCGAATTTCGGGTATCGAGTTTTTAAATATCGAATTTTCGAAAATCGAATATCGGATATCCGAATATGCAATATCGAATACCGGCTATCTAATATCCGATATCCGTTTACCAAATATCGAATATCGACTTTTCGAATTTCCGGTATCGAGTTTTAAATACCGAATTTTCGAAAATCGAATATCGGATATCCGAATATGCAATATCGAATATCGGCTATCCAATATCCGATATCCGATTACCGAATCTCGACTTTTCGACTTTCCGGTAACGAGTTTTTAAACACCGAATTTTCGAAAATCGAATATTGGATATCCGAATATGCAATATCGAATGTCGGCTATCAAATATCCGATATCCAATTACCGAATATCGAATATCGACTTTTCGAATTTCCGGTATCGAGTTTTTGAATACCGAATTTTCGAAAATCGAATATCGGATATCCGAATATGCAATATCGAATATCGGCTATCCAATATCCGATATCCGTTTTCCAAATATCGAATATCGACTTTTCGAATTTCGGGTATCGAGTTTTTAAATACCGAATTTTCGAAAATCGAATATCGTATATCCGAATAAGCAATATTGAATATCGGCTATCCAATATCCGATATCTGTTTGCCGAATATCGAATATCGATTTTTCGAATTTCCGGTATCGAGTTTTTAAATACCGAATTTTCGAAAATCGAATATCGGATATCCGAATATGCAATATCGGATATCGGCTATCCACTATCCGATATCCGTTTACCGAATTTCGAATATCGACTTTTCGAATTTCCGGTATCGAGTTTTTAAAAACCGAATTTTCGAAAATCGAATATCGGATATCCGAATATGCAATATCGAATATCGGCTATCCAATATCCGTATCCAGAATATCGAATGTCGACTTTTCGAATTTCGGGTATCGAGTTTTTAAATATCGAATTTTCGAAAATCGAATATCGGATATCCGAATATGCAATATCGAATACCGGCTATCTAATATCCGATATCCGTTTACCAAATATCGAATATCGACTTTTCGAATTTCCGGTATCGAGTTTTAAATACCGAATTTTCGAAAATCGAATATCGGATATCCGAATATGCAATATCGAATATCGGCTATCCAATATCCGATATCCGATTACCGAATCTCGACTTTTCGACTTTCCGGTAACGAGTTTTTAAACACCGAATTTTCGAAAATCGAATATTGGATATCCGAATATGCAATATCGAATGTCGGCTATCAAATATCCGATATCCAATTACCGAATATCGAATATCGACTTTTCGAATTTCCGGTATCGAGTTTTTAAATACCGAATTTTCGAAAATCGAATATCGGATATCCGAATATGCAATATCGAATATCGGCTATCCAATATCCGATATCCGTTTACCGAATATCGAATATCGACTTTTCGAATTTCCGGTATCGAGTTTTTAAATACCGAATTTTCGAAAATCGAATATCGGATATCCGAATATGCAATATCGAATATCGGCTATCCAATATCCGATATCCCATTACAGAATATCGAATATCGACTTTTCGAATTATGGGTATCGAGTTTTTAAATATCGAATTTTCGAAAATCGAATATCGGATATGCGAATATGCAATATCGAATATCGGCTATCCAACATCCGATATCCGTTTACCGAATATCGAATATCGACTTTTCGAATTTCCGGTATCGAGTTTTTAAATACCGAATTTTCGAAAATCGAATATCGGATATGCGAATATGCAATATCGAATATCGGCTATCCAATATCAAATATCCCATTACCGAATACGAATATCGACTTTTCGAATTTCGGGTATCGAGTTTTTAAATATGGAATTTTCGAAAATCGAATATCGGATATCCGAATAAGCAATATCGAATATCGGCTATCCAATATCCGATTACCGAATATCGAATATCGACTTTTCGAATTTCCGGTTCCGAGTTTTTAAATATGGAATTTTCGAAAATCGAATATCGGATATCCGAATATGCAGTATCGAGTATCGGCTATTCAACATCCGATATCCGTTTACCAAATATCGAATATCGACTTTTCGAATTTCCGGTATCGAGTTTTTAAATACCGAATTTTCGAAAATCGAATATCGGATATCCGAATATGCAATATCGAATATCGGCTATCCAATATCCGATATCCCATTACCGAATATCGAATATCGACTTTTCGAATTTCCGGTATCGAGTTTTTAAATACCGAATTTTCGAAAATCGAAAATCGGATATCCGAATAAGCAATATCGAATATCGGCTATCCAATATCCGATTACCGAATATAGAATATCGACTTTTCGAATTTCCGGTTTCGAGTTTTTAAATACCGAATTTTCGAAAATCGAATATTTGATATCCGAATATGCAATATCGAATATTTGCTATCCAATATCCGATATCCGTTTACCGAATATCGAATATTGACTTTTCGAATTTCCGGTATCGAGTTTTTAAATACCGAAATTTCGAAAATCGAATATCGGATATCCGAATATGCAATATCGGATATCGGCTATCCACTATCCGATATCCGCTTACCGAATATCGAATATCGACTTTTCGAATTTCCGGTATCGAGTTTTTAAATACCGAATTTTCGAAAATCGAATATCGGATATCCGAATATGCAATATCGAATATCGGCTATCCAATATCCGATATCCGTTTACTGAATATCGAATATCGACTTTTCGAATTTCCGGTATCGAGTTTTTAAAAACCGAATTTTCGAAAATCGAATATCGGATATCCGAATATGCAATATCGAAAATCGGCTATCCAATATCCGATATCCGTTTACTGAATATCGAATATCGACTTTTCGAATTTCCGGTATCGAGTTTTTAAATACCGAATTTTCGAAAATCGGGTATCGGATATCCGAATATGCAATATCGAATATCGGCTATCCAATATCCGATATCCGTTTACCGAATATCGAATATCGACTTTTCGAATTTCCGGTATCGAGTTTTTAAAAACCGAATTTTCGAAAATCGAATATCGGATATCCGAATATGCAATATCGAAAATCGGCTATCAAATATCCGATATCCAATTACCAAATATCGAAAATCAACTTTTCGATTTTCGGATATCGAGTTTTTTAATATCGAATTTTCGAAAATCGAATATCGGATATCCGAATTTGCAATACCGAATATCGGCTATCCAATATCCAATATCCGATATCCGATTACCGAATCTCGACTTTTCGACTTTCCGGTAACGAGTTTTTAAACACCGAATTTTCGAAAATCGAATATTGGATATCCGAATATGCAATATCGAATGTCGGCTATCAAATATCCGATATCCGTTTACCGAATATCGAATATCGACTTTTCGAATTTCCGGTATCGAGTTTTTGAATACCGAATTTTCGAAAATCGAATATCGGATATCCGAATATGCAATATCGAATATCGGCTATCCAATATCCGATATCCGTTTACCAAATATCGAATATCGACTTTTCGAATTTCGGGTATCGAGTTTTTAAATACCGAATTTTCGAAAATCGAATATCGGATATCCGAATAAGCAATATTGAATATCGGCTATCCAATATCCGATATCTGTTTGCCGAATATCGAATATCGATTTTTCGAATTTCCGGTATCGAGTTTTTAAATACCGAATTTTCGAAAATCAAATATCGGATATCCGAATATGCAATATCGGATATCGGCTATCCACTATCCGATATCCGTTTACCGAATATCGAATATCGACTTTTCGAATTTCCGGTATCGAGTTTTTAAAAACCGAATTTTCGAAAATCGAATATCGGATATCCGAATTTGCAATACCGAATATCGGCTATCCAATATCCGATATCCGTTTACCGAATATCGAATATCGACTTTTCGAATTTCCGGTATCGAGTTTTTAAGTACCGAATTTTCGAAAATCGAATGTCGGATATCCGAATATGCAGTATCGAATATCGGCTATCCAATATCCGATATCCGATTACCGAATATCGAATATCGACTTTTCGTATTTGGGGTATCGAGTTTTTTAATATCGAATTTTCGAAAATCGAATATCGGATATCCGAATATGCAGTATCGAATATCGGCTATTCAACATCCGATATCCGTTTACCAAATATCGAATATCGACTTTTCGAATTTCCGGTATCGAGTTTTTAAATACCGAATTTTCGAAAATCGGATATCGGATATCCGAATATGCAATATCGAATATCGGCTATCCAATATCCGATATCCGTTTACCGAATATCGAATATCGACTTTTCGAATTTCCGGTATCGAGTTTTTAAGTACCGAAATTTCGAAAATCGAATGTCGGATATCCGAATATGCAGTATCGAATATCGGCTATCCAATATCCGATTACCGAATATCGAATATCGACTTTTCGTATTTGGGGTATCGAGTTTTTTAATATCGAATTTTCGAAAATCGAATATCGGATATCCGAATATGCAGTATCGAATATCGGCTATTCAACATCCGATATCCGTTTACCAAATATCGAATATCGACTTTTCGAATTTCCGGTATCGAGTTTTTAAATACCGAATTTTCGAAAATCGAATATCGGATATCCGAATATGCAATATCGAATATCGGCTATCCAATATCCGATATCCGTTTACCGAATATCGAATATCGACTTTTCGAATTTCCGGTATCGAGTTTTTAAATACCGAATTTTCGAAAATCGAATATCGGATATGCGAATATGCAATATCGAATATCGGCTATCCAATATCCGATATCCCATTACCGAATACGAATATCGACTTTTCGAATTTCGGGTATCGAGTTTTTAAATATGGAATTTTCGAAAATCGAATATCGGATATCCGAATAAGCAATATCGAATATCGGCTATCCAATATCCGATTACCGAATATCGAATATCGACTTTTCGAATTTCCGGTTTCGAGTTTTTAAATATCGAATTTTCGAAAATCGAATATCGGATATCCGAATATGCAGAATCGAATATCGGCTATTCAACATCCGATATCCGTTTACCAAATATCGAATATCGACTTTTCGAATTTCCGGTATCGAGTTTTTAAATACCGAATTTTCGAAAATCGAATATCGGATATCCGAATAAGCAATATCGAATATCGGCTATCCAATATCCGATTACCGAATATCGAATATCGACTTTTCGAATTTCCGGTATCGAGTTTTTGAATACCAAATTTTAAAAAATCGAATATCGGATATCCGAATATGCAATATCGAATATCGGCTATCCAATATCCGATATCCGTTTACTGAATATCGAATATCAATTTTCGAATTTCCGGTATCGAGTTTTTAAATACCGAATTTTCGAAAATCGGGTATCGGATATTCGAATATGCAATATCGAATATCGGCTATCCAATATCCGATATCCGTTTACCGAATATCGATTATCGACTTTTCGAATTTCCGGTATAGAGTATTTAAATACCGAATTTTCGAAAATCGAATATCGGATATCCGAATATACAATATCGAATATCGGCTATCCAATATCCGATATCCGTATCCAGAATATCGAATGTCGACTTTTCGAATTTCGGGTATCGAGTTTTTAAATATCGAATTTTCGAAAATCGAATATCGGATATCCGAATATGCAATATCAAATACCGGCTATCTAATATCCGATATCCGTTTACCAAATATCGAATATCGACTTTTCGAATTTCCGGTATCGAGTTTTAAATACCGAATTTTCGAAAATCGAATATCGGATATCCGAATATGCAATATCGAATATCGGCTATCCAATATCCGATATCCGATTACCGAATCTCGACTTTTCGACTTTCCGGTAACGAGTTTTTAAACACCGAATTTTCGAAAATCGAATATTGGATATCCGAATATGCAATATCGAATGTCGGCTATCAAATATCCGATATCCAATTACCGAATATCGAATATCGACTTTTCGAATTTCCGGTTTCGAGTTTTTAAATACCGAATTTTCGAAAATCGAATATTTGATATCCGAATATGCAATATCGAATATTTGCTATCCAATATCCGATATCCGTTTACCGAATATCGAATATTGACTTTTCGAATTTCCGGTATCGAGTTTTTAAATACCGAAATTTCGAAAATCGAATATCGGATATCCGAATATGCAATATCGGATATCGGCTATCCACTATCCGATATCCGTTTACCGAATATCGAATATCGACTTTTCGAATTTCCGGTATCGAGTTTTTAAATACCGAATTTTCGAAAATCAAATATCGGATATCCGAATATGCAATATTGAATATCGGCTATCCAATATCCGATATCCGTTTACAGAATATCGAATATCGACTTTTCGAATTTCCGGTATCGAGTTTTTAAAAACCGAATTTTCGAAAACCGAATTTTCGAAAATCGAATATCGGATATCCGAATATGCAATATCGAATATCGACTTTTCGAATTTCGGGTATCGAGTTTTTAAATATGGAATTTTCGAAAATCGAATATCGGATATCCGAATAAGCAATATCGAATATCGGCTATCCAATATCCGATTACCGAATATCGAATATCGACTTTTCGAATTTCCGGCTTCGAGTTTTTAAATATCGAATTTTCGAAAATCGAATATCGGATATCCGAATATGCAGTATCGAATATCGGCTATTCAACATCCGATATCCGTTTACCAAATATCGAATATCGACTTTTCGAATTTCCGGTATCGAGTTTTTAAATACCGAATTTTCGAAAATCGAATATCGGATATCCGAATATGCAATATCGAATATCGGCTATCCAATATCCGATATCCCATTACCGAATATCGAATATCGACTTTTCGAATTTCCGGTATCGAGTTTTTAAATACCGAATTTTCGAAAATCGGGTATCGGATATTCGAATATGCAATATCGAATATCGGCTATCCAATATCCGATATCCGTTTACCGAATATCGATTATCGACTTTTCGAATTTCCGGTATAGAGTATTTAAATACCGAATTTTCGAAAATCGAATATCGGATATCCGAATATACAATATCGAATATCGGCTATCCAATATCCGATATCCGTATCCAGAATATCGAATGTCGACTTTTCGAATTTCGGGTATCGAGTTTTTAAATATCGAATTTTCGAAAATCGAATATCGGATATCCGAATATGCAATATCAAATACCGGCTATCTAATATCCGATATCCGTTTACCAAATATCGAATATCGACTTTTCGAATTTCCGGTATCGAGTTTTAAATACCGAATTTTCGAAAATCGAATATCGGATATCCGAATATGCAATATCGAATATCGGCTATCCAATATCCGATATCCGATTACCGAATCTCGACTTTTCGACTTTCCGGTAACGAGTTTTTAAACACCGAATTTTCGAAAATCGAATATTGGATATCCGAATATGCAATATCGAATGTCGGCTATCAAATATCCGATATCCAATTACCGAATATCGAATATCGACTTTTCGAATTTCCGGTATCGAGTTTTTGAATACCGAATTTTCGAAAATCGAATATCGGATATCCGAATATGCAATATCGAATATCGGCTATCCAATATCCGATATCCCATTACCGAATATCGAATATCGACTTTTCGAATTTCGGGTATCGAGTTTTTAAATATCGAATTTTCGAAAATCGAATATCGGATATCCGAATATGCAATATCGAATATCGGCTATCCAACATCCGATATCCGTTTACCGAATATCGAATATCGACTTTTCGAATTTCTGGTATCGAGTTTTTAAATACCGAATTTTCGAAAATCGAATATCGGATATCCGAATATGCAATATCGAATATCGGCTATCCAATATCCGATATCCCATTACCGAATATCGAATATCGACTTTTCGAATTTCGGGTATCGAGTTTTTGAATACCGAATTTTAAAAAATCGAATATCGGATATCCGAATATGCAATATCGAATATCGGCTATAGAATATCCGACATCCAATTACCGAATATATAGTATCGACTTTTCGAATTTCGGGTAACGAGTTTTTAAATACCGAATTTTCGAAAATCGAATATCGGATATCCGAATATGCAATATCGAATATCGGCTATCCAATATCTGATATCCGTTTACCAAATATCGAATATCGACTTTTCGAATTTCCGGTATCGAGTTTTTAAATATGGAATTTTCAAAAATCGAATATCGGATATCCGAATAAGCAATATCGAATATCGGCTATCCAATATCCGATTACCGAATATCGAATATCGACTTTTCGAATTTCCGGTTTCGAGTTTTTAAATACCGAATTTTCGAAAATCGAATATTTGATATCCGAATATGCAATATCGAATATTCGCTATCCAATATCCGATATCCGTTTACCGAATATCGAATATTGACTTTTCGAATTTCCGGTATCGAGTTTTTAAATACCGAAATTTCGAAAATCGAATATCGGATATCCGAATATGCAATATCGGATATCGGCTATCCACTATCCGATATCCGTTTACCGAATATCGAATATCGACTTTTCGAATTTCCGGTATCGAGTTTTTAAATACCGAATTTTCGAAAATCAAATATCGGATATCCGAATATGCAATATTGAATATCGGCTATCCAATATCCGATATCCGTTTACTGAATATCGAATATCGACTTTTCGAATTTCCGGTATCAAGTTTTTAAAAACCGAATTTTCGAAAACCGAATTTTCGAAAACCAATAATCGGATATCCGAATATGCAATATCGAATATCGACTTTTCGAATTTCGGGTATCGAGTTTTTAAATATGGAATTTTCGAAAATCGAATATCGGATATCCGAATAAGCAATATCGAATATCGGCTATCCAATATCCGATTACCGAATATCGAATATCGACTTTTCGAATTTCCGGCTTCGAGTTTTTAAATATCGAATTTTCGAAAATCGAATATCGGATATCCGAATATGCAGTATCGAATATCAGCTATTCAACATCCGATATCCGTTTACCAAATATCGAATATCGACTTTTCGAATTTCCGGTATCGAGTTTTTAAATACCGAATTTTCGAAAATCGAATATCGGATATCCGAATATGCAATATCGAATATCGGCTATCCAATATCCGATATCCGTTTACCAAATATCGAATATCGACTTTTCGAATTTCCGGTATCGAGTTTTTGAATACCGAATTTTAAAAAATCGAATATCGTTTATCCGAATATGCAATATCGAATATCGGCTATAGAATATCCGACATCCAATTACCGAATATATAGTATCGACTTTTCGAATTTCGGGTAACGAGTTTTTAAATACCGAATTTTCTAAAATCGAATATCGGATATCCGAATATGCAATATCGAATATCGGCTATCCAATATCCGATATCCGTTTACTGAATATCGAATATCGACTTTTCGAATTTCCGGTATCGAGTTTTTAAATACCGAATTTTCGAAAACCGAATTTTCGAAAATCGAATATCGGATATCCGAATATGCAATTGTGGCGTCTACATGATCCTGAGTCCGGACCCTTGAGTACGGCCCTGTACAGCGGGGGACAACGCGGGACGAAGGAGCGGAGGTCGCCTGGATATACCGTTAGAGGCAGTGCGCGTGCGACGCCGCG
This sequence comes from Agrotis clavis, assembly GCA_954870645.1. Taxonomy (NCBI): domain Eukaryota; kingdom Metazoa; phylum Arthropoda; class Insecta; order Lepidoptera; family Noctuidae; genus Agrotis; species Agrotis clavis. Next base: position 311,378 of record OX940918.1, read on the forward strand.
CCAGTACACCCAAACCGTCCTAGCGAACGCACGTACCACTTGTTCTAGCCACCCGCGCTAATTAATTTGCTCAATAATAGCGTTAAATTTCTTCATTGTCTTGTATAACTTAGCTTCTATCCTACTCTATTACTCTGTATCGTTCTTCTTCCTTCCAACGTCTGTATCTACCATCTATCTTCATTAAATTCCATCTGTTGATCTGCTTGCTGTTTCATATTATATTCACCGCCTGCACCGCCTTCCTCGCCGCTTGCTACACCATACACGCATACAACTCCATAGTGGTGACCCCGACGAAGAAAAATGGCGAGTTCCGGTGAAGAACAAATGGAAAATTCCGGACTGTTTCGAGTGGGTGTGCGAGTACCGCCTTTTTGGCCCGAGGAACCGGCTGTTTGGTTTGCGCAAATCGAAGGTCAGTTCACAATTTCTAATATTACTGCTGATGTCACCAAATACCACTACGTGGTTGGTCAATTAGAGCCACAATACGCGGCAGCGGTGAAGGACGTTATTTTAAATCCGCCGGAGAGCGGCCGTTACGAAAAGTTAAAAGCGGAACTTATCAAGCGGTTGTCCGCTTCACAAGAGCGGAAGCTACAACAATTATTGACCCACGAAGAACTGGGGGATCGGAAGCCATCACAGTTCATGAGGCATCTGCAGAATTTAGCTGGACCGACAGTCCCTGACCATTTAATCAGGCAAATCTGGGCAAATAGATTACCTACCCACATTCAAACGATTATTGCTTCACAGACCGACAGCGCACTCCAAACCGTAGCCGAGCTGGCAGACAAGATAAACGACATTTCGACACCGATGCAGCAGGCAGCATGCGCAGCAAGCGAGGCCCCAGGTACTGTGTCAGCCATCGAGATGTTGGTGAAACGGGTCGACGAACTAGCAAAGCAGGTACAAGGCTTTTCAAATAATAAGAACCGATCTCGCAACAATGGACGCATGGGCCGCAGCCGCTCGACCTCTAGACATAGGTCAAGGTCACGAGAACGACCCGCTGATCACCCGCATTGTTGGTACCATTTCAACTTTGGTGGCAGAGCAAAAAACTGCCGGCAGCCGTGTGATTATAAAGCGACGGGAAACGCTGGCGGCAGTCATTAGTAGCGGTAGCTGACTGTCCTATATCTTCAGGCCGCTTGTTTATTACTGACCGGAAATCAAAGGCACAATTCCTAATCGACACGGGTTCAGACCTATGCGTATTTCCGAAGTCAGCTGTACGACAGCCTCGAGCAAAGACTACCTACCAACTGTTTGCCGCGAATGGAACGGTTATTCCTACATACGGTTACATACAACTGAACCTGGACTTGGGACTACGACGAGCATTCAGCTGGAGGTTTACTGTGGCTGATGTCACGAAACCAATAATTGGGGTAGACTTTTTAAGTTTTTACCATCTTCTAGTGGATTGTAGACAGCACCGCCTCGTAGATGGAACCACCATGCTTGGTATCGACGTGCCGCAGCCAAGGAAAGCCGCCGATATTTCATCCATCCGTACCACAGCAAACGATACCGTCTACGACAAGCTGCTACGAGAATACCCTGACATCACCCGGCCAGCTGGTAAGCCACAAACACTTAAACACACTACCGTGCATCATATACGCACAACCCCAGGGCCCCCTGTTTCTAGTCGACCGCGCCGCTTGGATCCAGAACGACTGAAAATAGCTAAGCGAGAATTCGACGAAATGCTGTTAAATGGCACCGCGCGTAGATCAGAAAGCGCCTGGTCATCTCCTCTCCATTTAGCTAGGAAAAAAACAGACGGATGGCGACCCTGTGGGGATTATAGAGCTTTGAACGCCCGAACAATACCGGACCGTTATCCTGTACGACACCTCCACGACTTCACAAACGACCTTACAGGTAAAAAAATATTTTCAACTATAGACTTAGTCAGAGCCTATAATCAACTGCCGGTCTACGAAGACGATATACCGAAGACAGCAATCACAACACCGTTCGGGATGTTTGAATTCCCGTACATGACCTTCGGTCTAAGGAATGCGGGACAAACATTCCAACGGTTTATGGACGAAGTGTTAACTGGCCTAGATTTTGCTTACGGATTCCTGGACGATATTCTAATTTACTCTTCTGATGAGCAACAGCATCTGGAGCATCTCCGTATACTGTTTGGACGCCTGAAGGACTACGGCGTCATAATAAATACGTCGAAATGCTGTTTCGGAAAGCAAACAGTAACATTCTTAGGTTTTAGCGTCTCGGCAGAGGGAATTAGCCCTTTAAAATCAAAAACGCAGGCAATTCTCGACTTTCCGACACCTAAAAATACAAAAGAGCTCAGAAGATTCTTAGGAACTCTAAACTTTTATCGAAGATTTATTCCAGACGCAGCCGCGAAGCAGGCACCTCTAAATACCATGCTGGCCGGGCAAACCAAAGGGTCAAAGCCGATCGAACTCACGACTGAACAACTGGAAGCCTTCAAAGACTGTAAGTCAAGTATTTCTAAGGCTACTCTGCTGGTCCACCCTGATCCCAGTGCTGAGCTGGCAATACAAACCGATGCGTCAGACGTAGCCATCGGTGCAGTCCTACAGCAACGGAAAGGTAACGACTGGCAACCTATGGCATTTTTCTCAAGAAAACTCAGTAAATCACAGAGAAAGTACAGTCCATATGACCGCGAACTGCTGGCGATTTACGACGCTATACGTCACTTCCGCTACATGGTAGAAGCAAGACCATTCATCATACTGACCGATCACAAACCACTTACCTTTGCTTTCACTACACGAAGGGACAAATGTACACCGAGACAGTTCAGATACTTGGATTTCATCTCACAATTTTCAACTGACATTAGGTTTGTCGCAGGTAAAGACAACGTAGTAGCTGACACCCTTTCCCGCATCGAAGAAATAGCCACGCCCCTAGATTACCACCGCCTAGCCCAAGCCCAGGACACGGATGCAGAGCTACAAGCACTTCTAGTGGAAGGATCTAGTCTCCAATTGCAGAAGGTTTGCCTACCTGACGCCAAAACGCAAGTATACTGCGACACTTCCACAGCAAATCCTCGACCTTATGTTACTCGTGCCTTCCGACGCCAAGTATTTGAATCACTTCATAACCTCAGTCATCCCGGCGTCAAAGCTACAGTAAAACTAGTAACAACTAGATTTGTTTGGCCGGGCATAAGGCGTGACTGTCGACAATGGGCAAAGGAATGTCACCAATGTCAACGGTGCAAAACCACAAGGCACACGACCGCACCGTTTACAGAGTTCAAGGCACCTACAGCTCGTTTTCAACATATAAATATGGATATTATAGGTCCTTTACCTTTGTCTGCTTCCCACAGGTACTGCCTCACCATAGTCGACCGTTTCACACGTTGGCCTGAGGCGTACCCACTCGCCGACATCACGGCCGAAACCTGCGCGTCAGCCTTCATCTCTGGCTGGGTCGCACGGTTTGGCTGTCCTGCACGTATCACCACCGATCGCGGCCGCCAATTCGAGTCGCGTCTCTTCAAGTCCATCGCGGCACTGATCGGTGCTGACCACCTGACAACGACTGCTTACCACCCAGCCGCCAATGGGCTGGTGGAACGCCTACATCGGCAACTCAAGGCGGCCATCACCTGTCACGCGTCATCGCAGTGGACCGAATCTCTTCCCATGGTGCTACTGGGCATACGCAGCGCGTGGAAAGACGATATCCAATCATCAGCTGCGGAGCTTGTCTATGGTGAGCCTCTACGTTTGCCTGGGCAATTTTTCAACACGGCATTAGAAGAGGAAGTTGACGTCACCGACTTTGCTGATCGCCTACGCAGTCGCATGAGTAAACTGGCACCAACACCGACTTCATGGCACTCACCTCGCCCCTTCTATGTACCGAGGGACTTGTGTACCACAACGCACGTCTATCTACGCCAAGGGCCCGTCCGACGTCCACTCCAAGCACCATACGCAGGCCCGTACAAAGTCGTGCGCCGAGGTTCCAAATCATTCGACATTATGGTACAAAATAAACTACAAACCGTCACTGTGGACAGGCTGAAACCGGCGTACACAGCGGACGACAATGTCACGGGGACGACAACGCCAACAACGACACCAGCAACCACGACTCGGATGACATCCCCAGCCACTACACCTGCGATTCCAGTTCCTGACGGCCTATCTTCAAACGCCAGTAAGAAGACCAAGAGCGGGAGGACTGTGAAATTTCCCGACTACTATCGATCGTAGTCACGATCTCGGCAGGGGAGTACTGTGGCGTCTACATGATCCTGAGTCCGGACCCTTGAGTACGGCCCTGTACAGCGGGGGACAACGCGGGACGAAGGAGCGGAGGTCGCCTGGATATACCGTTAGAGGCAGTGCGCGTGCGACGCCGCGCCAGTACACCCAAACCGTCCTAGCGAACGCACGTACCACTTGTTCTAGCCACCCGCGCTAATTAATTTGCTCAATAATAGCGTTAAATTTCTTCATTGTCTTGTATAACTTAGCTTCTATCCTACTCTATTACTCTGTATCGTTCTTCTTCCTTCCAACGTCTGTATCTACCATCTATCTTCATTAAATTCCATCTGTTGATCTGCTTGCTGTTTCATATTATATTCACCGCCTGCACCGCCTTCCTCGCCGCTTGCTACACCATACACGCATACAACTCCATACAATATCGAATATCGACTTTTCGAATTTCGGGTATCGAGTTTTTAAATATGGAATTTTCGAAAATCGAATATCGGATATCCGAATAAGCAATATCGAATATCGGCTATCCAATATCCGATTACCGAATATCGAATATCGACTTTTCGTATTTCCGGCTTCGAGTTTTTAAATATCGAATTTTCGAAAATCGAATATCGGATATCCGAATATGCAGTATCGAATATCGGCTATTCAACATCCGATATCCGTTTACCAAATATCGAATATCGACTTTTCGAATTTCCGGTATCGAGTTTTTAAATACCGAATTTTCGAAAATCGAATATCGGATATCCGAATATGCAATATCGAATATCGGCTATCCAATATCCGATATCCCATTACCGAATATCGAATATCGACTTTTCGAATTTCCGGTATCGAGTTTTTAAATACCGAATTTTCGAAAATCGAAAATCGGATATCCGAATATGCAATATCGAATATCGGCTATCCAATATCCGATATCCGTTTACCAAATATCGAATATCGACTTTTCGAATTTCCGGTATCGAGTTTTTGAATACCGAATTTTAAAAAATCGAATATCGTTTATCTGAATATGCAATATCGAATATCGGCTATAGAATATCCGACATCCAATTACCGAATATATAGTATCGACTTTTCGAATTTCGGGTAACGAGTTTTTAAATACCGAATTTTCGAAAATCGAATATCGGATATCCGAATATGCAATATCGAATATCGGCTATCCAATATCTGATATCCGTTTACCAAATATCGAATATCGACTTTTCGAATTTCCGGTATCGAGTTTTTGAATACCAAATTTTAAAATATCGAATATCGGATATCCGAACATGCAATATCGAATATCGGCTATCCAATATCCGATATCCGTTTACTGAATATCGAATATCGATTTTCGAATTTCCGGTATCGAGTTTTTAAATACCGAATTTTCGAAAATCGGGTATCGGATATTCGAATATGCAATATCGAATATCGGCTATCCAATATCCGATATCCGTTTACCGAATATCGATTATCGACTTTTCGAATTTCCGGTATAGAGTATTTAAATACCGAATTTTCGAAAATCGAATATCGGATATCCGAATATGCAATATCGAATATCGGCTATCCAATATCCGTATCCAGAATATCGAATGTCGACTTTTCGAATTTCGGGTATCGAGTTTTTAAATATCGAATTTTCGAAAATCGAATATCGGATATCCGAATATGCAATATCGAATACCGGCTATCTAATATCCGATATCCGTTTACCAAATATCGAATATCGACTTTTCGAATTTCCGGTATCGAGTTTTAAATACCGAATTTTCGAAAATCGAATATCGGATATCCGAATATGCAATATCGAATATCGGCTATCCAATATCCGATATCCGATTACCGAATCTCGACTTTTCGACTTTCCGGTAACGAGTTTTTAAACACCGAATTTTCGAAAATCGAATATTGGATATCCGAATATGCAATATCGAATGTCGGCTATCAAAAATCCGATATCCAATTACCGAATATCGAATATCGACTTTTCGAATTTCCGGTATCGAGTTTTTGAATACCGAATTTTCGAAAATCGAATATCGGATATCCGAATATGCAATATCGAATATCGGCTATCCAATATCCGATATCCGTTTTCCAAATATCGACTTTTCGAATTTCGGGTATCGAGTTTTTAAATACCGAATTTTCGAAAATCGAATATCGTATATCCGAATAAGCAATATTGAATATCGGCTATCCAATATCCGATATCTGTTTGCCGAATATCGAATATCGATTTTTCGAATTTCCGGTATCGAGTTTTTAAATACCGAATTTTCGAAAATCGAATATCGGATATCCGAATATGCAATATCGGATATCGGCTATCCACTATCCGATATCCGTTTACCGAATTTCGAATATCGACTTTTCGAATTTCCGGTATCGAGTTTTTAAAAACCGAATTTTCGAAAATCGAATATCGGATATCCGAATATGCAATATCGAAAATCGGCTATCAAATATCCGATATCCAATTACCAAATATCGAAAATCAACTTTTCGATTTTCGGATATCGAGTTTTTTAATATCGAATTTTCGAAAATCGAATATCGGATATCCGAATTTGCAATACCGAATATCGGCTATCCAATATCCGATATCCGTTAACCGAATATCGAATATCGACTTTTCGAATTTCCGGTATCGAGTTTTTAAATACCGAATTTTCGAAAATCGAATGTCGGATATCCGAATATGCAGTATCGAATATCGGCTATCCAATATCCGATTACCGAATATCGAATATCGACTTTTCGAATTTCCGGCTTCGAGTTTTTAAATATCGAATTTTCGAAAATCGAATATCCGTATATGCAGTATCGAATATCGGCTATTCAACATCCGATATCCGTTTACCAAATATCGAATATCGACTTTTCGAATTTCCGGTATCGAGTTTTTAAATACCGAATTTTCGAAAATCGAATATCGGATATCCGAATATGCAATATCGAATAGCGGCTATCCAATATCCGATATCCCATTACCGAATATCGAATATCGACTTTTCGAATTTCCGGTATCGAGTTTTTAAATACCGAATTTTCGAAAATCGTATATCGGATATCCGAATATGCAATATCGAATATCGGCTATCCAATATCCGATATCCCAATATCGAATATCGACTTTTCGAATTTCGGGTATCGAGTTTTTAAATATCGAATTTTCGAAAATCGAATATCGGATATCCGAATATGCAATATCGAATATCGGCTATCCAACATCCGATATCCGTTTACCGAATATCGAATATCGACTTTTCGAATTTCCGGTATCGAGTTTTTAAATACCGAATTTTCGAAAATCGAATATCGGATATCCGAATATGCAATATCGAATATCGGCTGTCCAATATCCGATATCCCATTACCGAATATCGAATATCGACTTTTCGAATTTCGGGTATCGAGTTTTTAAATATGGAATTTTCGAAAATCGAATATCGGATATCCGAATAAGCAATATCGAATATCGGCTATCCAATATCCGATTACCGAATATAGAATATCGACTTTTCGAATTTCCGGTTTCGAGTTTTTAAATACCGAATTTTCGAAAATCGAATATCGGATATCCGAATTTGCAATACCGAATATCGGCTATCCAATATCCGATATCCGTTTACCGAATATCGAATATCGACTTTTCGAATTTCCGGTATCGAGTTTTTAAGTACCGAATTTTCGAAAATCGAATGTCGGATATCCGAATATGCAGTATCGAATATCGGCTATCCAATATCCGATATCCGATAACCGAATATCGAATATCGACTTTTCGTATTTGGGGTATCGAGTTTTTTAATATCGAATTTTCGAAAATCGAATATCGGATATCCGAATATGCAGTATCGAATATCGGCTATTCAACATCCGATATTCGTTTACCAAATATCGAATATCGACTTTTCGAATTTCCGGTATCGAGTTTTTAAATACCGAATTTTCGAAAATCGAATATCGGATATCCGAATATGCAATATCGAATATCGGCTATCCAATATCCGATATCCGTTTACCGAATATCGAATATCGACTTTTCGAATTTCCGGTATCGAGTTTTAAATACCGAATTTTCGAAAATCGATTATCGGATATCCGAATATGCAATATCGAATATCGGCTATCCAATATCCGATATCCCATTACCGAATATCGAATATCGACTTTTCGAATTTCGGGTATCGAGTTTTTAAATATCGAATTTTCGAAAATCGAATATCGGATATCCGAATATGCAATATCGAATATCGGCTATCCAACATCCGATATCCGTTTACCGAATATCGAATATCGACTTTTCGAATTTCCGGTATCGAGTTTTTAAATACCGAATTTTCGAAAATCGAATATCGGATATGCGAATATGCAATATCGAATATCGGCTATCCAATATCCGATATCCCATTACCGAATACGAATATCGACTTTTCGAATTTCGGGTATCGAGTTTTTAAATATGGAATTTTCGAAAATCGAATATCGGATATCCGAATAAGCAATATCGAATATCGGCTATCCAATATCCGATTACCGAATATCGAATATCGACTTTTCGAATTTCCGGTTCCGAGTTTTTAAATATCGAATTTTCGAAAATCGAATATCGGATATCCGAATATGCAGTATCGAATATCGGCTATTCAACATCCGATATCCGTTTACCAAATATCGAATATCGACTTTTCGAATTTCCGGTATCGAGTTTTTAAATACCGAATTTTCGAAAATCGAATATCGGATATCCGAATATGCAATATCGAATATCGGCTATCCAATATCCGATATCCCATTACCGAATATCGAATATCGACTTTTCGAATTTCCGGTATCGAGTTTTTAAATACCGAATTTTCGAAAATCGAAAATCGGATATCCGAATATGCAATATCGAATATCGGCTATCCACTTTCCGATATCCGTTTACCAAATATCGAATATCGACTTTTCGAATTTCCGGTATCGAGTTTTTGAATACCGAATTTTAAAAAATCGAATATCGGATATCCGAATATGCAATATCGAATATCGGCTATAGAATATCCGACATCCAATTACCGAATATATAGTATCGACTTTTCGAATTTCGGGTAACGAGTTTTTAAATACCGAATTTTCGAAAATCGAATATCGGATATCCGAATATGCAATATCGAATATCGGCTATCCAATATCTGATATCCGTTTACCAAATATCGAATATCGACTTTTCGAATTTCCGGTATCGAGTTTTTGAATACCAAATTTTAAAAAATCGAATATCGGATATCCGAATATGCAATATCGAATATCGGCTATCCAATATCCGATATCCGTTTACTGAATATCGAATATCGATTTTCGAATTTCCGGTATCGAGTTTTTAAATACCGAATTTTCGAAAATCGGGTATCGGATATTCGAATATGCAATATCGAATATCGGCTATCCAATATCCGATATCCGTTTACCGAATATCGATTATCGACTTTTCGAATTTCCGGTATAGAGTATTTAAATACCGAATTTTCGAAAATCGAATATCGGATATCCGAATATGCAATATCGAATATCGGCTATCCAATATCCGATATCCGTATCCAGAATATCGAATGTCGACTTTTCGAATTTCGGGTATCGAGTTTTTAAATATCGAATTTTCGAAAATCGAATATCGGATATCCGAATATGCAATATCGAATATCGGCTATCCAACATCCGATATCCGTTTACCGAATATCGAATATCGACTTTTCGAATTTCCGGTATCGAGTTTTTAAATACCGAATTTTCGAAAATCGAATATCGGATATGCGAATATGCAATATCGAATATCGGCTATCCAATATCCGATATCCCATTACCGAATACGAATATCGACTTTTCGAATTTCGGGTATCGAGTTTTTAAATATGGAATTTTCGAAAATCGAATATCGGATATCCGAATAAGCAATATCGAATATCGGCTATCCAATATCCGATTACCGAATATCGAATATCGACTTTTCGAATTTCCGGTTCCGAGTTTTTAAATATCGAATTTTCGAAAATCGAATATCGGATATCCGAATATGCAGTATCGAATATCGGCTATTCAACATCCGATATCCGTTTACCAAATATCGAATATCGACTTTTCGAATTTCCGGTATCGAGTTTTTAAATACCGAATTTTCGAAAATCGAATATCGGATATCCGAATATGCAATATCGAATATCGGCTATCCAATATCCGATATCCCATTACCGAATATCGAATATCGACTTTTCGAATTTCGGGTATCGAGTTTTTAAATATCGAATTTTCGAAAATCGAATATCGGATATCCGAATATGCAATATCGAATATCGGCTATCCAACATCCGATATCCGTTTACCGAATATCGAATATCGACTTTTCGAATTTCCGGTATCGAGTTTTTAAATACCGAATTTTCGAAAATCGAATATCGGATATGCGAATATGCAATATCGAATATCGGCTATCCAATATCCGATATCCCATTACCGAATACGAATATCGACTTTTCGAATTTCGGGTATCGAGTTTTTAAATATGGAATTTTCGAAAATCGAATATCGGATATCCGAATAAGCAATATCGAATATCGGCTATCCAATATCCGATTACCGAATATCGAATATCGACTTTTCGAATTTCCGGTTCCGAGTTTTTAAATATCGAATTTTCGAAAATCGAATATCGGATATCCGAATATGCAGTATCGAATATCGGCTATTCAACATCCGATATCCGTTTACCAAATATCGAATATCGACTTTTCGAATTTCCGGTATCGAGTTTTTAAATACCGAATTTTCGAAAATCGAATATCGGATATCCGAATATGCAATATCGAATATCGGCTATCCAATATCCGATATCCCATTACCGAATATCGAATATCGACTTTTCGAATTTCCGGTATCGAGTTTTTAAATACCGAATTTTCGAAAATCGAAAATCGGATATCCGAATATGCAATATCGAATATCGGCTATCCACTTTCCGATATCCGTTTACCAAATATCGAATATCGACTTTTCGAATTTCCGGTATCGAGTTTTTGAATACCGAATTTTAAAAAATCGAATATCGGATATCCGAATATGCAATATCGAATATCGGCTATAGAATATCCGACATCCAATTACCGAATATATAGTATCGACTTTTCGAATTTCGGGTAACGAGTTTTTAAATACCGAATTTTCGAAAATCGAATATCGGATATCCGAATATGCAATATCGAATATCGGCTATCCAATATCTGATATCCGTTTACCAAATATCGAATATCGACTTTTCGAATTTCCGGTATCGAGTTTTTGAATACCAAATTTTAAAAAATCGAATATCGGATATCCGAATATGCAATATCGAATATCGGCTATCCAATATCCGATATCCGTTTACTGAATATCGAATATCGATTTTCGAATTTCCGGTATCGAGTTTTTAAATACCGAATTTTCGAAAATCGGGTATCGGATATTCGAATATGCAATATCGAATATCGGCTATCCAATATCCGATATCCGTTTACCGAATATCGATTATCGACTTTTCGAATTTCCGGTATAGAGTATTTAAATACCGAATTTTCGAAAATCGAATATCGGATATCCGAATATGCAATATCGAATATCGGCTATCCAATATCCGATATCCGTATCCAGAATATCGAATGTCGACTTTTCGAATTTCGGGTATCGAGTTTTTAAATATCGAATTTTCGAAAATCGAATATCGGATATCCGAATATGCAATATAGAATACCGGCTATCTAATATCCGATATCCGTTTACCAAATATCGAATATCGACTTTTCGAATTTCTTGTATCGAGTTTTAAATACCGAATTTTCGAAAATCGAATATCGGATATCCGAATAAGCAATATCGAATATCGGCTATCCAATATCCGATTACCGAATATCGAATATCGACTTTTCGAATTTCCGGTTTCGAGTTTTTAAATATCGAATTTTCGAAAATCGAATATCGGATATCCGAATATGCAGTATCGAATATCGGCTATTCAACATCCGATATCCGTTTACCAAATATCGAATATCGACTTTTCGAATTTCCGGTATCGAGTTTTTAAATACCGTGTTACGGGCTCATCATGCATAAAATAAAACGAGGTAAATTAGTAACGAATGCCCATGTATTACAACATAACTTAAAGCCTAACTAGTCTTAACCTAAACCTAATCTAATTTGGACGCCAGGAGAGTTGTATTTTGCGGTGAACTCTGCCAACACCTCTGCCTGCTAGCTCGTTTACTCAGGGACTTGTCTTACAAACGTCTCGCGCAATGTTTAATATCCAATTTAAAAGGGCGTTGCGTAAGGCTACAACAATGACAAACAAATACTAGTAAATATCTAATAAAGTAAGTTAATCAATGTAATGTACGCTGCAATTCCTTAAAACTAAAACTTACCCCTATTTGGATGACGCACAATCACAATTACTATATAATAATTCAGATGAATATTTCTCCACTATGTTGGTGGATAATGGCTCACAATGACCTTATGATTTTTGAACACACGTCCGTTCAATACGATAGAAATGTCGCAAGTGCCCCGCCAACCCTCACATGATGAATATAATTATGTTTTCGAAATCAAGAAACATTCAAATAATAAAATTGACAAGAACAAAAAGAACTCGTGCGACTCGGAATCGAACTCAAGACTCCTCGTTCATGTTACAACGACGCCACCGCGCTAACCATTCGACTACGCGGTTACTTGTGAGTATTGACGAAAACCAAGACCCAACTCTTCGCACAATCTTAATGAGCTATATTTTGAACATGACATATACCCCCACCGTAAGAAAAAAAAAAAACCCTTTTTTTTTTTTTTTAGAATTCTTTCAAGTCCTTAATATGCCACATTCCAATAGGCTTACCGAAAGTATTATTTAAACGGAACACTGATTCTGATAGTTTTGCTGTTACTATAGCTTTTTCATATTTTGGTGCCAATTTGGCCATGAATTTATTTCTTGCTTTCGAAAGATACTTTGTTCTTTTCCAGACCACGTCCCCTACTTGGAAAGAGCCTTCATTGCGTTTGTTGTTATAAAACTTGCTGCTCCTAATGTGAGATCTATTCATGTTTTCGATCACATTCTTGTACACATTATTTCTAACTATTTGACTTTCCATGAAAGGTTTTGTGTTAAATAGCAAATTGTTGATGTCTGGAATCCAGTTCCATCCGGTATCGGAGCTAGAAATTGAAGTTTCTCTGCCTAAAAACAAGTACGAGGGCGTGTACCCGGTAGTTTCATGTATTGCAGTTCTGATGGCATGCGCGATTTCTTTAAGGTTGACGTCCCACTCATTATGCTTCTTTGACTTGATGTAAGATGAGATCATAGTGCCTATCACCCTATTAACCCGTTCGGTGGGGTTACTTTGTGGATGATAATTCGGAGTGAACCAAATTTTATATTTGTACTTTAGCGCTAAATCTTTAAATATGTTTGAGACAAATTGTTTGCCATTGTCACATATGATAGCTTTTGGCGCTCCAAAAAGCAAAATCTGGTTTTCCAATATTTCACATATTTTCTCTGTTTTTCCCGTTCTAAGAGGAAACATTAGAGTGAATTTGCTAAACCAACAAGTAATGACCAAAAGCATTGTATGACAGAGTTTGCTTTTCGGAAAAGGGCCCATCAAGTCCAGCGATATAACCTGCCAGGGTCCCGTAACCTCCCTATGCTGGCCCATGTGGCCCAACGGTAACTGTTGCGGAACTTTGAATTTTGCACATGTCTCACACGACTTTATGTACTGCTTGATATCGCGGATTATACGAGGCCAGTAATAAAATTGTTTCACTCTGAAAAGAGTTTTTCGGGTTCCAAAATGTCCTGCTGTGGTCTCATCATGACACTCTTTTATTACCTTACTTCGCAGTTCAGTCGGTATAAAAAGTTTCCATATTGATTCACAATTAGGATATTGTCTAAGTTTCACTTTCTTAAATAAAAGCCCATCGCTGACCTTCCAACTTACATCACGTTCCTCACCACTTAAAATCTTGTTTACTTTTGCCTTGTACCAATCATCTTTATCTGTTTCTCCTATGTTGATTGAATTAATTTCTGTACATGACTCGACAGATCTAGAAAGAGCGTCAGGCACTGTATTACTCTTTCCCGGTCTATGGACGATCTCAAAATTAAATTGCTGGAGTTTCATAGCCCACCTAGCCAGTCGCCCGTGAGGATCTTTCATTTTATGTAACCATTGCAGTGCACTATGATCAGTTATTACAGTAAATTTTGTTCCATCTAAATATGGCCTGAATTTTTCAATCGCATGAACTACACTTAATAATTCTCTTTCTGACGTGGAATATCGCTTTTCCCTATCTGAGAGTTTCCTACTTAGGAACGCTATCGCTTGCTCATTTCCTTCTACTTTTTGGCAAAGTACCGCCCCAATCCCCTTACTAGACGCGTCACATTGGACTATAAATGGCTTACTATAATCCGGACAAGACATCACCGGTGTTGTTGTGAGCAGTGTTTTAAGTTCTGTAAATGACTTCTCAGCTTCATCATTCCATATAAGCCTTTTATTTTTCTTTGTTTTAGTGAGATTGTGCAGAGGTGCTGCCACCATGGAAAAATCCTTTACAAAGCGCCTATACCAGCTAGCCAGTCCAATAAATCTCTTAAGATCAGTAATATTTCTGGGTCTAGGAAAGTTTAGAATAGCTGCAACTTTCTCAGGATCAGTGCGAAGTCCTTCTTTATCTACTATATACCCTAAAAATTTCAAACATGGCCTTGCAAACTTGCATTTTTCGACATTTATAGTTAAATTCGCGTTTTTTAAATTATGCATAACTTTTTCTAATGTTTCGATATGTTCTTCAAAGTCTACCGAACAAACAACTATGTCATCAAGATATGCCCACACCTTCCCCTCCATTGCATGAAATAGAATATCCATAAGCCTTTGTTGAGTTTGAGAAGCGTTCACAAGACCAAAGGGCATTACTTTAAAGTGAAATAATCCGCGGCCCGGAACAGCGAAAGCAGTCTTTTCCTTACTCGAGTCTGTCAATTTTATTTGCCAAAATGCTGATTTCAAGTCAATAGTACTTAAAAATCTGGCATTTCTAAGATTGTCTAATATATTTGATACTCTAGGCAGCGGATATGTATCTCTCTTAGTGACTTTATTAATTTGTCTACTGTCCAGACATAACCTATTCTCACCATTTGGTTTCTTTACAATTAGCACTGGAGAACACCAGGGACTATGTGACGGTTCTACTACGTCTTTTTCTAACATTTCATCTAACTCACGTTCTATTTCTCTTCTAATTACTGGTGAAAAATTGTACTGCTTTTGATGTACCGGTTTACAACTACCTGTGTCGATTTCGTGCTTTATAATGTTTGTTCGTCCTAATCCTGTTCCAATTGTTTGTTTCATAGTATTTATCATATACGTTAAAGATTCCTGTTGCCTTTCACTTAGATCTTCCCTTGAAATTACACTTGGTTCTTGAGACGATAAAGCATTCACCATTTGGCAGTAATCAGACGTTTCCCCCTTAAAATCAATGAAGATACCAAACGTAGCGAAGAAATCTTTCCCTAATAAAACTTTTTGTGACAAGTTTGGCATGACCATCATCTTAACTACGTTAAAGCGACCGTTGAATTTTACCGGGACATCTATGATTTCTGTAATATTATGACGATTACCATCGGCAGTAGCAACCTGTATGTCCTGCGAGCGGTATGTTTTCAACCCTAAACCTTTTAAAGTCTGTGCTAGTTCAGTGTTAATAACAGTTCGGTTAGCACCCGAATCCAAGAGACCTATGTATGAAATGCCTAAAATATCTATCAGTACATAGTCCCTGTTATCATTATCTTTTTCTAGTACTACTGGGTTCAATTCCCCGTGGGACATAAAATTCTTAACCGCCCTAAGCCAGTCCTGCCACTCCTTACCATTTCTATCTAGGGGAAAGTTTATTTGGCAGGTTTCGTACTTTCCCCTACCGCGTTTCCCTTACATACACAATCTTTAGATGTCACTCCGAAACGACCGCATTTGTAACAAAACAACCGCTGTTTAGGAACAGTACATGATCTAAATAAATGTCCCACCTCGCGACAATTCCAGCACCTACCAGATACTGCCTTTTGAGGCTTGGATGTAACGTTGTCAATTTCAATGTTTGCCGAAACCTCGTTAATAGTTTTGTTTGTTACTGGAGTATTATTATTTTTATAAGCTAAATCCGGTTCTAAATTAATTCTTTGAACCTTAGGTTCTTCAAATCTATCGCAATTTATTTTAGTCCGTTCAACTATCCTCAAAACATCCACTATGTCTGCAACAGAAAAAAAAACATCTCGGCAAATAGCTCTTTGATAATATGGCTGTATGTTACGTAAAATGATTGTGATTTTCTCCTGTTCAGTGATTGGTGACGGTAAGCGATTAAACATGTTTTGAAGAATTGACATATAAATTGTGATAGACTCATCTTTTCCCTGTGTCCTTGCCTTGATTTCCGCTAACAAATCATCCTGGTAAAATGAGGATTGAAAGGTCCTTTTTAATAAGAGAACTAATTCCTTCCAGTTTGTAGCATAAACTTTGTTAGCCCTGAACCATATTAAGGCATCACCCTTAAAGAAATCTATCGCATAACGCCACAAATCGTCGTCGCTTGCATTCCTGGCTTCTTTAATTTCATTGACACGCTCAATAAATGCATTAACACTGACATTATTGTCCGCTGAAAAATGAACACCCCATTGACTAATTGGTACAAGTTTACGTTTTGAGAAATCTATATCCACTGTAGAAGTTCTAAGTAACTTTGGTTTAATTTCATCCGGATCATGATAACTGTTGTTGGAAGAATTATCATTTTCTAATTTTCTGATAATATTTTCACCTATATCGCCTAAAGTTTCCTGTAAAATTTGTTTAATTTCCGAAGTAATTTCATCCTTATGATCTTCGGTGTCATCTTTCGCTTCAAGTTTCTTTAACAGGGTATGACAATGCGTGGATAAATCGGTCTTTGTTTTATCATCGGCCTCCCCATCAGTTTGAATAAGCACCAATCTATTTTTTACATGAAACAACCGTGATACTAGTCGTTTAAATAAATGTCTATCTGGTTTTCCCGTTATTTCGTCAATATACGCGGCTAAAACGGCTAATTTTGACTTGCAATTATCTAATTCCGCAAGTGGCGCCGCTAAAACGCATCGAGGAGCTTTGATTTCGTAATTAGCTGTCCCCGACTGCTCAGTTATAAGTAATTCTTTCAAAAGTTTCTTTAGTAAATCAACATTTCCCTTAATTGAGACACCCCTTGACTGAAGTTCATACTCTAATTCCTCTTTTAATAAATAGTAAGGATCCATAACGGCTTCTTAAACAAATAAAAACTACGAATGTGAGCTATTATCAACCAACTTACAATTAGTGGCAGTTACAATAAAATACCAACTGTAGGAATCATTCATAGAATAACCCTTCAATATAAATTATTAATAATTAAAAACATTCAAAACCAAAAACAGTTAAACTTGTATCTACATAAACTTACCTATATGACACTACTGCCTACACGACTGTACTATGTACTATTATAAATGTAAACAAATTTGCAACATACCACATGAAAGCTTGCTAACATGAAAGGTCGGTACATAATATACTCATGAACAAGACTGTTAAACGTTAAAGAAATAAAAAAAAATCTTTTTACAACAAAAAAAAATATTCGACGGTAGAAGGTAATCGGTACTAAAATTTTTGCACCCGTATTTTTAACGTTGGGCGCTATTTGTTACGGGCTCATCATGCATAAAATAAAACGAGGTAAATTAGTAACGAATGCCCATGTATTACAACATAACTTAAAGCCTAACTAGTCTTAACCTAAACCTAATCTAATTTGGACGCCAGGAGAGTTGTATTTTGCGGTGAACTCTGCCAACACCTCTGCCTGCTAGCTCGTTTACTCAGGGACTTGTCTTACAAACGTCTCGCGCAATGTTTAATATCCAATTTAAAAGGGCGTTGCGTAAGGCTACAACAATGACAAACAAATACTAGTAAATATCTAATAAAGTAAGTTAATCAATGTAATGTACGCTGCAATTCCTTAAAACTAAAACTTACCCCTATTTGGATGACGCACAATCACAATTACTATATAATAATTCAGATGAATATTTCTCCACTATGTTGGTGGATAATGGCTCACAATGACCTTATGATTTTTGAACACACGTCCGTTCAATACGATAGAAATGTCGCAAGTGCCCCGCCAACCCTCACATGATGAATATAATTATGTTTTCGAAATCAAGAAACATTCAAATAATAAAATTGACAAGAACAAAAAGAACTCGTGCGACTCGGAATCGAACTCAAGACTCCTCGTTCATGTTACAACGACGCCACCGCGCTAACCATTCGACTACGCGGTTACTTGTGAGTATTGACGAAAACCAAGACCCAACTCTTCGCACAATCTTAATGAGCTATATTTTGAACATGACAACCGAATTTTCGAAAATCGAATATCGGATATCCGAATATGCAATATCGAATATCGGCTATCCAATATCCGATATCCCATTACCGAATATCGAATATTGACTTTTCGAATTTTCGGTATCGAGTTTTTAAATACCGAATTTTCGAAAATCGAAAATCGGATATCCGAATATGCAATATCGAATATCGGCTATCCAATATCCGATATCCGTTTACCAAATATCGAATATCGACTTTTCGAATTTCCGGTATCGAGTTTTTGAATACCGAATTTTAAAAAATCGAATATCGGATATCCGAATATGCAATATCGAATATCGGCTATAGAATATCCGACATCCAATTACCGAATATATAGTATCGACTTTTCGAATTTCGGGTAACGAGTTTTTAAATACCGAATTTTCGAAAATCGAATATCGGATATCCGAATATGCAATATCGAATATCGGCTATCCAATATCTGATATCCGTTTACCAAATATCGAATATCGACTTTTCGAATTTCCGGTATCGAGTTTTTGAATAACAAATTTTAAAAAATCGAATATCGGATATCCGAATATGCAATATCGAATATCGGCTGTCCTATATCCGATATCCCATTACCGAATATCGAATATCGATTTTCGAATTTCCGGTATCGAGTTTTTAAATACCGAATTTTCGAAAATCGGGTATCGGATATTCGAATATGCAATATCGAATATCGGCTATCCAATATCCGATATCCGTTTACCGAATATCGATTATCGACTTTTCGAATTTCCGGTATAGAGTATTTAAATACCGAATTTTCGAAAATCGAATATCGGATATCCGAATATGCAATATCGAATATCGGCTATCCAATATCCGATATCCGTATCCAGAATATCGAATGTCGACTTTTCGAATTTCGGGTATCGAGTTTTTAAATATCGAATTTTCGAAAATCGAATATCGGATATCCGAATATGCAATATAGAATACCGGCTATCTAATATCCGATATCCGTTTACCAAATTTCGAATATCGACTTTTCGAATTTCCGGTATCGAGTTTTAAATACCGAATTTTCGAAAATCGAATATCGGATATCCGAATATGCAATATCGAATATCGGCTATCCAATATCCGATATCCGATTACCGAATCTCGACTTTTCGACTTTCCGGTAACGAGTTTTTAAACACCGAATTTTCGAAAATCGAATATTGGATATCCGAATATGCAATATCGAATGTCGGCTATCAAATATCCGATATCCAATTACCGAATATCGAATATCGACTTTTCGAATTTCCGGTATCGAGTTTTTGAATACCGAATTTTCGAAAATCGAATATCGGATATCCGAATATGCAATATCGAATATCGGCTATCCAATATCCGATATCCGTTTACCAAATATCGAATATCGACTTTTCGAATTTCGGGTATCGAGTTTTTCAATACCGAATTTTCGAAAATCGAATATCGGATATCCGAATAAGCAATATTGAATATCGGCTATCCAATATCCGATATCTGTTTGCCGAATATCGAATATCGATTTTTCGAATTTCCGGTATCGAGTTTTTAAATACCGAATTTTCGAAAATCGAATATCAGATATCCGAATATGCAATATCGGATATCGGCTATCCACTATCCGATATCCGTTTACCGAATATCGAATATCGACTTTTCGAATTTCCGGTATCGAGTTTTTAAAAACGAATTTTCGAAAATCGAATATCGGATATCCGAATATGCAATATCGAAAATCGGCTATCAAATATCCGATATCCAATTACCAAATATCGAAAATCAACTTTTCGATTTTCGGATATCGAGTTTTTTAATATCGAATTTTCGAAAATCGAATATCGGATATCCGAATTTGCAATACCGAATATCGGCTATCCAATATCCGATATCCGTTTACCGAATATCGAATATCGACTTTTCGAATTTCCGGTATCGAGTTTTTAAATACCGAATTTTCGAAAATCGAATGTCGGATATCCGAATATGCAGTATCGAATATCGGCTATCCAATATCCGATATCCGATTACCGAATATCGAATATCGACTTTTCGTATTTGGGGTATCGAGTTTTTTAATATCGAATTTTCGAAAATCGAATATCGGATATCCGAATATGCAGTATCGAATATCGGCTATTCAACATCCGATATCCGTTTACCAAATATCGAATATCGACTTTTCGAATTTCCGGTATCGAGTTTTTAAATACCGAATTTTCGAAAATCGAATATCGGATATCCGAATATGCAATATCGAATATCGGCTATCCAATATCCGATATCCCATTACCGAATATCGAATATCGACTTTTCAAATTTCCGGTATCGAGTTTTTAAATACCGAATTTTCGAAAATCGAATATCGGATATCCGAATATGCAATATCGAATATCGGCTATCCAATATCCGATATCCCATTACCGAATATCGAATATCGACTTTTCGAATTTCGGGTATCGAGTTTTTAAATATCGAATTTTCGAAAATCGAATATCGGATATCCGAATATGCAATATCGAATATCGGCTATCCAACATCCGATATCCGTTTACCGAATATCGAATATCGACTTTTCGAATTTCCGGTATCGAGTTTTTAAATACCGAATTTTCGAAAATCGAATATCGGATATCCGAATATGCAATATCGGATATCGGCTATCCAATATGCGATATCCCATTACCGAATATCGAATATCGACTTTTCGAATTTCGGGTATCGAGTTTTTAAATATGGAATTTTCGAAAATCGAATATCGGATATCCGAATAAGCAATATCGAATATCGGCTATCCAATATCCGATTACCGAATATCGAATATCGACTTTTCGAATTTCCGGTTTCGAGTTTTTAAATACCGAATTTTCGAAAATCGAATATTTGATATCCGAATATGCAATATCGAATATTTGCTATCCAATATCCGATATCCGTTTACCGAATATCGAATATTGACTTTTCGAATTTCCGGTATCGAGTTTTTAAATACCGAAATTTCGAAAATCGAATATCGGATATCCGAATATGCAATATCGGATATCGGCTATCCACTATCCGATATCCGTTTACCGAATATCGAATATCGACTTTTCGAATTTCCGGTATCGAGTTTTTAAATACCGAATTTTCGAAAATCGAATATCGGATATCCGAATATGCAATATCGAATATCGGCTATCCAATATCCGATATCCGTTGACTGAATATCGAATATCGACTTTTCGAATTTCCGGTATCGAGTTTTTAAAAACCGAATTTTCGAAAATCGAATATCGGATATCCGAATATGCAATATCGAAAATCGGCTATCCAATATCCGTTTACTGAATATCGAATATCGACTTTTCGAATTTCCGGTATCGAGTTTTTAAATACCGAATTTTCGAAAACCGGGTATCGGATATCCGAATATGCAATATCGAATATCGGCTATCCAATATCCGATATCCGTTTACCGAATATCGAATGTCGACTTTTCGAATTTCCGGTATCGAGTTTTTAAAAACCGAATTTTCGAAAATCGAATATCGGATATCCGATAATGCAATATCGAAAATCGGCTATCAAATATCCGATATCCAATTACCAAATATCGAAAATCAACTTTTCGATTTTCGGATATCGAGTTTTTTAATATCGAATTTTCGAAAATCGAATATCGGATATCCGAATTTGCAATACCGAATATCGGCTATCCAATATCCGATATCCGTTTACCGAATATCGAATATCGACTTTTCGAATTTCCGGTATCGAGTTTTTAAATACCGAATTTTCGAAAATCGAATGTCGGATATCCGAATATGCAATATCGAATATCGGCTATCCAATATCCGATATCCGATTACCGAATATCGAATATCGACTTTTCGTATTTGGGGTATCGAGTTTTTAAATATCGAATTTTCGAAAATCGAATATCGGCTATCCAATATCCGATTACCGAATATCGAATATCGACTTTTCGAATTTCCGGTATCGAGTTTTTAAATACCGAATTTTCGAAAATCGAATATTTGATATCCGAATATGCAATATCGAATATTTGCTATCCAATATCCGATATCCGTTTACCGAATATCGAATATTGACTTTTCGAATTTCCGGTATCGAGTTTTTAAATACCGAAATTTCGAAAATCGAATATCGGATATCCGAATATGCAATATCGGATATCGGCTATCCACTATCCGATATCCGTTTACCGAATATCGAATATCGACTTTTCGAATTTCCGGTATCGAGTTTTTAAATACCGAATTTTCGAAAATCGAATATCGGATATCCGAATATGCAATATCGAATATCGGCTATCCAACATCCGATATCCGTTTACCGAATATCGAATATCGACTTTACGAATTTCCGGTATCGAGTTTTTAAATACCGAATTTTCGAAAATCGAATATCGGATATCCGAATATGCAATATCGAATATCGGCTATCCAATATCCGATATCCCATTACCGAATATCGAATATCGACTTTTCGAATTTCCGGTATCGAGTTTAAATACCGAATTTTCGAAAATCGAATATCGGATATCCGAATATGCAATATCGAATATCGGCTATCCAATATCCGATATCCGATTACCGAATCTCGACTTTTCGACTTTCCGGTAACGAGTTTTTAAACAACGAATTTTCGAAAATCGAATATTGGATATCCGAATATGCAATATCGAATGTCGGCTATCAAATATCCGATATCCAATTACCGAATATCGAATATCGACTTTTCGAATTTCCGGTATCGAGTTTTTGAATACCGAATTTTCGAAAATCGAATATCGGATATCCGAATATGCAATATCGAATATCGGCTATCCAATATCCGATATGCCATTACCGAATATCGAATATCGACTTTTCGAATTTCGGGTATCGAGTTTTTAAATATCGAATTTTCGAAAATCGAATATCGGATATCCGAATATGCAATATCGAATATCGGCTATCCAATATCTGATATCCGTTTACCAAATATCGAATATCGACTTTTCGAATTTCCGGTATCGAGTTTTTAAATATGGAATTTTCGAAAATCGAATATCGGATATCCGAATAAGCAATATCGAATATCGGCTATCCAATATCCGATTACCGAATATCGAATATCGACTTTTCGAATTTCCGGTTTCGAGTTTTTAAATACCGAATTTTCGAAAATCGAATATTTGATATCCGAATATGCAATATCGAATATGTGCTATCCAATATCCGATATCCGTTTACCGAATATTGACTTTTCGAATTTCCGGTATCGAGTTTTTAAATACCGAAATTTCGAAAATCGAATATCGGATATCCGAATATGCAATATCGGATATCGGCTATCCACTATCCGATATCCGTTTACCGAATATCGAATATCGACTTTTCGAATTTCCGGTATCGAGTTTTTAACTACCGAATTTTCGAAAATCAAATATCGGATATCCGAATATGCAATATCGAATATCGGCTATCCAATATCCGATATCCGTTTACTGAATATCGAATATCGACTTTTCGAATTTCCGGTATCGAGTTTTTAAAAACCGAATTTTCGAAAACCGAATTTTCGAAAATCGAATATCGGATATCCGAATATGCAATATCGAATATCGACTTTTCGAATTTCGGGTATCGAGTTTTTAAATATGGAATTTTCGAAAATCGAATATCGGATATCCGAATAAGCAATATCGAATATCGGCTATCCAATATCCGATTACCGAATATCGAATATCGACTTTTCGAATTTCCGGCTTCGAGTTTTTAAATATCGAATTTTCGAAAATCGAATATCGGATATCCGAATATGCAGTATCGAATATCGGCTATTCAACATCCGATATCCGTTTACCAAATATCGAATATCGACTTTTCGAATTTCCGGTATCGAGTTTTTAAATACCGAATTTTCGAAAATCGAATATCGGATATCCGAATATGCAATATCGAATATCGGCTATCCAATATCCGATATCCCATTACCGAATATCGAATATCGACTTTTCGAATTTCCGGTATCGAGTTTTTAAATACCGAATTTTCGAAAATCGAAAATCGGATATCCGAATATGCAATATCGAATATCGGCTATCCAATATCCGATATCCGTTTACCAAATATCGAATATCGACTTTTCGAATTTCCGGTATCGAGTTTTTGAATACCGAATTTTAAAAAATCGAATAATTATCGTTTATCCGAATATGCAATATCGAATATCGGCTATAGAATATCCGACATCCAATTACCGAATATATAGTATCGACTTTTCGAATTTCGGGTGACGAGTTTTTAAATACCGAATTTTCGAAAATCGAATATCGGATATCCGAATATGCAATATCGAATATCGGCTATCCAATATCTGATATCCGTTTACCAAATATCGAATATCGACTTTTCGAATTTCCGGTATCGAGTTTTTGAATACCAAATTTTAAAATATCGAATATCGGATATCCGAACATGCAATATCGAATATCGGCTATCCAATATCCGATATCCGTTTACTGAATATCGAATATCGATTTTCGAATTTCCGGTATCGAGTTTTTAAATACCGAATTTTCGAAAATCGGGTATCGGATATTCGAATATGCAATATCGAATATCGGCTATCCAATATCCGATATCCGTTTAACGAATATCGATTATCGACTTTTCGAATTTCCGGTATAGAGTATTTAAATACCGAATTTTCGAAAATCGAATATCGGATATCCGAATAAGCAATATCGAATATCGGCTATCCAATATCCGATTACCGAATATCGAATATCGACTTTTCGAATTTCCGGTTTCGAGTTTTTAAATATCGAATTTTCGAAAATCGAATATCGGATATCCGAATATGCAGTATCGAATATCGGCTATTCAACATCCGATATCCGTTTACCAAATATCGAATATCGACTTTTCAAATTTCCGGTATCGAGTTTTTAAATACCGAATTTTCGAAAATCGAAAATCGGATATCCGAATATGCAATATCGAATATCGGCTATCCAATATCCGATATCCGTTTACCAAATATCGAATATCGACTTTTCGAATTTCCGGTATCGAGTTTTTGAATACCGAATTTTAAAAAATCGAATATCGGATATCCGAATATGCAATATCGAATATCGGCTATAGAATATCCGACATCCAATTACCGAATATATAGTATCGACTTTTCGAATTTCGGGTAACGAGTTTTTAAATACCGAATTTTCGAAAATCGAATATCGGATATCCGAATATGCAATATCGAATATCGGCTATCCAATATCTGATATCCGTTTACCAAATATCGAATATCGACTTTTCGAATTTCCGGTATCGAGTTTTTGAATAACAAATTTTAAAAAATCGAATATCGGATATTCGAATATGCAATATCGAATATCGGCTATCCAATATCCGATATCCGTTTACCGAATATCGATTATCGACTTTTCGAATTTCCGGTATAGAGTATTTAAATACCGAATTTTCGAAAATCGAATATCGGATATCCGAATATGCAATATCGAATATCGGCTATCCAATATCCGATATCCGTATCCAGAATATCGAATGTCGACTTTTCGAATTTCGGGTATCGAGTTTTTAAATATCGAATTTTCGAAAATCGAATATCGGATATCCGAATATGCAATATAGAATACCGGCTATCTAATATCCGATATCCGTTTACCAAATATCGAATATCGACTTTTCGAATTTCCGGTATCGAGTTTTTAAATACCGAATTTTCGAAAATCGAATATTTGATATCCGAATATGCAATATCGAATATTTGCTATCCAATATCCGATATCCGTTTACCGAATATCGAATATTGACTTTTCGAATTTCCGGTATCGAGTTTTTAAATACCGAAATTTCGAAAATCGAATATCGGATATCCGAATATGCAATATCGGATATCGGCTATCCACTATCCGATATCCGTTTACCGAATATCGAATATCGACTTTTCGAATTTCCGGTATCGAGTTTTTAAATACCGAATTTTCGAAAATCAAATATCGGATATCCGAATATGCAATATCGAATATCGGCTATCCAATATCCGATATCCGTTTACTGAATATCGAATATCGACTTTTCGAATTTCCGGTATCGAGTTTTTAAAAACCGAATTTTCGAAAACCGAATTTTCGAAAATCGAATATCGGATATCCGAATATGCAATATCGAATATCGACTTTTCGAATTTCGGGTATCGAGTTTTTAAATATGGAATTTTCGAAAATCGAATATCGGATATCCGAATAAGCAATATCGAATATCGGCTATCCAATATCCGATTACCGAATATCGAATATCGACTTTTCGAATTTCCGGCTTCGAGTTTTTAAATATCGAATTTTCGAAAATCGAATATCGGATATCCGAATATGCAGTATCGAATATCGGCTATTCAACATCCGATATCCGTTTACCAAATATCGAATATCGACTTTTCGAATTTCCGGTATCGAGTTTTTAAATACCGAATTTTCGAAAATCGAATATCGGATATCCGAATATGCAATATCGAATATCGGCTATCCAATATCCGATATCCCATTACCGAATATCGAATATCGACTTTTCGAATTTCCGGTATCGAGTTTTTAAATACCGAATTTTCGAAAATCGAAAATCGGATATCCGAATATGCAATATCGAATATCGGCTATCCAATATCCGATATCCGTTTACCAAATATCGAATATCGACTTTTCGAATTTCCGGTATCGAGTTTTTGAATAACGAATTTTAAAAAATCGAATATCGGATATCCGAATATGCAATATCGAATATCGGCTATAGAATATCCGACATCCAATTACCGAATATATAGTATCGACTTTTCGAATTTCGGGTAACGAGTTTTTAAATACCGAATTTTCGAAAATCGAATATCGGATATCCGAATATGCAATATCGAATATCGGCTATCCAATATCTGATATCCGTTTACCAAATATCGAATATCGACTTTTCGAATTTCCGGTATCGAGTTTTTGAATACCAAATTTTAAAATATCGAATATCGGATATCCGAACATGCAATATCGAATATCGGCTATCCAATATCCGATATCCGTTTACTGAATATCGAATATCGATTTTCGAATTTCCGGTATCGAGTTTTTAAATACCGAATTTTCGAAAATCGGGTATCGGATATTCGAATATGCAATATCGAATATCGGCTATCCAATATCCGATATCCGTTTAACGAATATCGATTATCGACTTTTCGAATTTCCGGTATAGAGTATTTAAATACCGAATTTTCGAAAATCGAATATCGGATATCCGAATAAGCAATATCGAATATCGGCTATCCAATATCCGATTACCGAATATCGAATATCGACTTTTCGAATTTCCGGTTTCGAGTTTTTGAATATCGAATTTTCGAAAATCGAATATCGGATATCCGAATATGCAGTATCGAATATCGGCTATTCAACATCCGATATCCGTTTACCAAATATCGAATATCGACTTTTCGAATTTCCGGTATCGAGTTTTTAAATACCGAATTTTCGAAAATCGAAAATCGGATATCCGAATATGCAATATCGAATATCGGCTATCCAATATCCGATATCCGTTTACCAAATATCGAATATCGACTTTTCGAATTTCCGGTATCGAGTTTTTGAATACCGAATTTTAAAAAATCGAATATCGGATATCCGAATATGCAATATCGAATATCGGCTATAGAATATCCGACATCCAATTACCGAATATATAGTATCGACTTTTCGAATTTCGGGTAACGAGTTTTTAAATACCGAATTTTCGAAAATCGAATATCGGATATCCGAATATGCAATATCGAATATCGGCTATTCAATATCTGATATCCGTTTACCAAATATCGAATATCGACTTTTCGAATTTCCGGTATCGAGTTTTTGAATAACAAATTATAAAAAATCGAATATCGGATATCCGAATATGCAATATCGAATATCGGCTATCCAATATCCGATATCCGTTTACTGAATATCGAATATCGATTTTCGAATTTCCGGTATCGAGTTTTTAAATACCGAATTTTCGAAAATCGGGTATCGGATATTCGAATATGCAATATCGAATATCGGCTATCCAATATCCGATATCCGTTTACCGAATATCGATTATCGACTTTTCGACTTTCCGGTATAGAGTATTTAAATACCGAATTTTCGAAAATCGAATATCGGATATCCGAATATGCAATATCGAATATCGGCTATCCAATATCCGATATCCGTATCCAGAATATCGAATGTCGACTTTTCGAATTTCGGGTATCGAGTTTTTAAATATCGAATTTTCGAAAATCGAATATCGGATATCCGAATATGCAATATAGAATACCGGCTATCTAATATCCGATATCCGTTTACCAAATATCGAATATCGACTTTTCGAATTTCCGGTATCGAGTTTTAAATACCGAATTTTCGAAAATCGAATATCGGATATCCGAATATGCAATATCGAATATCGGCTATCCAATATCCGATATCCGATTACCGAATCTCGACTTTTCGACTTTCCGGTAACGAGTTTTTAAACACCGAATTTTCGAAAATCGAATATTGGATATCCGAATATGCAATATCGAATGTCGGCTATCAAATATCCGATATCCAATTACCGAATATCGAATATCGACTTTTCGAATTTCCGGTATCGAGTTTTTGAATACCGAATTTTCGAAAATCGAATATCGGATATCCGAATATGCAATATCGAATATCGGCTATCCAATATCCGATATCCGTTTACCAAATATCGAATATCGACTTTTCGAATTTCGGGTATCGAGTTTTTCAATACCGAATTTTCGAAAATCGAATATCGGATATCCGAATAAGCAATATTGAATATCGGCTATCCAATATCCGATATCTGTTTGCCGAATATCGAATATCGATTTTTCGAATTTCCGGTATCGAGTTTTTAAATACCGAATTTTCGAAAATCGAATATCAGATATCCGAATATGCAATATCGGATATCGGCTATCCACTATCCGATATCCGTTTACCGAATATCGAATATCGACTTTTCGAATTTCCGGTATCGAGTTTTTAAAAACCGAATTTTCGAAAATCGAATATCGGATATCCGAATATGCAATATCGAAAATCGGCTATCAAATATCCGATATCCAATTACCAAATATCGAAAATCAACTTTTCGATTTTCGGATATCGAGTTTTTTAATATCGAATTTTCGAAAATCGAATATCGGATATCCGAATTTGCAATACCGAATATCGGCTATCCAATATCCGATATCCGTTTACCGAATATCGAATATCGACTTTTCGAATTTCCGGTATCGAGTTTTTAAATACCGAATTTTCGAAAATCGAATGTCGGATATCCGAATATGCAGTATCGAATATCGGCTATCCAATATCCGATATCCGATTACCGAATATCGAATATCGACTTTTCGTATTTGGGGTATCGAGTTTTTTAATATCGAATTTTCGAAAATCGAATATCGGATATCCGAATATGCAGTATCGAATATCGGCTATTCAACATCCGATATCCGTTTACCAAATATCGAATATCGACTTTTCGAATTTCCGGTATCGAGTTTTTAAATACCGAATTTTCGAAAATCGAATATCGGATATCCGAATATGCAATATCGAATATCGGCTATCCAATATCCGATATCCCATTACCGAATATCGAATATCGACTTTTCGAATTTCCGGTATCGAGTTTTTAAATACCGAATTTTCGAAAATCGAATATCGGATATCCGAATATGCAATATCGAATATCGGCTATCCAATATCCGATATCCCATTACCGAATATCGAATATCGACTTTTCGAATTTCGGGTATCGAGTTTTTAAATATCGAATTTTCGAAAATCGAATATCGGATATCCGAATTTGCAATACCGAATATCGGCTATCCAATATCCGATATCCGTTTACCGAATATCGAATATCGACTTTTCGAATTTCCGGTATCGAGTTTTTGAATACCGAATTTTCGAAAATCGAATATCGGATATCCGAATATGCAATATCGAATATCGGCTATCCAATATCCGATATCCGTTTACCAAATATCGAATATCGACTTTTCGAATTTCGGGTATCGAGTTTTTCAATACCGAATTTTCGAAAATCGAATATCGGATATCCGAATAAGCAATATTGAATATCGGCTATCCAATATCCGATATCTGTTTGCCGAATATCGAATATCGATTTTTCGAATTTCCGGTATCGAGTTTTTAAATACCGAATTTTCGAAAATCGAATATCAGATATCCGAATATGCAATATCGGATATCGGCTATCCACTATCCGATATCCGTTTACCGAATATCGAATATCGACTTTTCGAATTTCCGGTATCGAGTTTTTAAAAACCGAATTTTCGAAAATCGAATATCGGATATCCGAATATGCAATATCGAAAATCGGCTATCAAATATCCGATATCCAATTACCAAATATCGAAAATCAACTTTTCGATTTTCGGATATCGAGTTTTTTAATATCGAATTTTCGAAAATCGAATATCGGATATCCGAATTTGCAATACCGAATATCGGCTATCCAATATCCGATATCCGTTTACCGAATATCGAATATCGACTTTTCGAATTTCCGGTATCGAGTTTTTAAATACCGAATTTTCGAAAATCGAATGTCGGATATCCGAATATGCAGTATCGAATATCGGCTATCCAATATCCGATATCCGATTACCGAATATCGAATATCGACTTTTCGTATTTGGGGTATCGAGTTTTTTAATATCGAATTTTCGAAAATCGAATATCGGATATCCGAATATGCAGTATCGAATATCGGCTATTCAACATCCGATATCCGTTTACCAAATATCGAATATCGACTTTTCGAATTTCCGGTATCGAGTTTTTAAATACCGAATTTTCGAAAATCGAATATCGGATATCCGAATATGCAATATCGAATATCGGCTATCCAATATCCGATATCCCATTACCGAATATCGAATATCGACTTTTCGAATTTCCGGTATCGAGTTTTTAAATACCGAATTTTCGAAAATCGAATGTCGGATATCCGAATATGCAATATCGAATATCGGCTATCCAATATCCGATATCCCATTACCGAATATCGAATATCGACTTTTCGAATTTCGGGTATCGAGTTTTTAAATATCGAATTTTCGAAAATCGAATATCGGATATCCGAATATGCAATATCGAATATCGGCTATCCAACATCCGATATCCGTTTACCGAATATCGAATATCGACTTTTCGAATTTCCGGTATCGAGTTTTTAAATACCGAATTTTCGAAAATCGAATATCGGATATCCGAATATGCAATATCGGATATCGGCTATCCAATATGCGATATCCCATTACCGAATATCGAATATCGACTTTTCGAATTTCGGGTATCGAGTTTTTAAATATGGAATTTTCGAAAATCGAATATCGGATATCCGAATAAGCAATATCGAATATCGGCTATCCAATATCCGATTACCGAATATCGAATATCGACTTTTCGAATTTCCGGTTTCGAGTTTTTAAATACCGAATTTTCGAAAATCGAATATTTGATATCCGAATATGCAATATCGAATATTTGCTATCCAATATCCGATATCCGTTTACCGAATATCGAATATTGACTTTTCGAATTTCCGGTATCGAGTTTTTAAATACCGAAGTTTCGAAAATCGAATATCGGATATCCGAATATGCAATATCGGATATCGGCTATCCACTATCCGATATCCGTTTACCGAATATCGAATATCGACTTTTCGAATTTCCGGTATCGAGATTTTAAATACCGAATTTTCGAAAATCGAATATCGGATATCCGAATATGCAATATCGAATATCGGCTATCCAATATCCGATATCCGTTTACTGAATATCGAATATCGACTTTTCGAATTTCCGGTATCGAGTTTTTAAAAACCGAATTTTCGAAAATCGAATATCGGATATCCGAATATGCAATATCGAAAATCGGCTATCCAATATCCGTTTACTGAATATCGAATATCAACTTTTCGAATTTCCGGTATCGAGTTTTTAAATACCGAATTTTCGAAAATCGGGTATCGGATATCCGAATATGCAATATCGAATATCGGCTATCCAATATCCGATATCCGTTTACCGAATATCGAATATCGACTTTTCGAATTTCCGGTATCGAGTTTTTAAAAACCGAATTTTCGAAAATCGAATATCGGATATCCGAATATGCAATATCGAAAATCGGCTATCCAATATCCGTTTACTGAATATCGAATATCAACTTTTCGATTTTCGGATATCGAGTTTTTTAATATCGAATTTTCGAAAATCGAATATCGGATATCCGAATTTGCAATACCGAATATCGGCTATCCAATATCCGATATCCGTTTACCGAATATCGAATATCGACTTTTCGAATTTCCGGTATCGAGTTTTTAAATACCGAATTTTCGAAAATCGAATGTCGGATATCCGAATATGCAATATCGAATATCGGCTATCCAATATCCGATATCCGATTACCGAATATCGAATATCGACTTTTCGTATTTGGGGTATCGAGTTTTTAAATATCGAATTTTCGAAAATCGAATATCGGCTATCCAATATCCGATTACCGAATATCGAATATCGACTTTTCGAATTTCCGGTTTCGAGTTTTTAAATACCGAATTTTCGAAAATCGAATATTTGATATCCGAATATGCAATATCGAATATTTGCTTTCCAATATCCGATATCCGTTTACCGAATATCGAATATTGACTTTTCGAATTTCCGGTATCGAGTTTTTAAATACCGAAATTTCGAAAATCGAATATCGGATATCCGAATATGCAATATCGGATATCGGCTATCCACTATCCGATATCCGTTTACCGAATATCGAATATCGACTTTTCGAATTTCCGGTATCGAGTTTTTAAATACCGAATTTTCGAAAATCGAATATCGGATATCCGAATATGCAATATCGAATATCGGCTATCCAACATCCGATATCCGTTTACCGAATATCGAATATCGACTTTACGAATTTCCGGTATCGAGTTTTTAAATACCGAATTTTCGAAAATCGAATATCGGATATCCGAATATGCAATATCGAATATCGGCTATCCAATATCCGATATCCCATTACCGAATATCGAATATCGACTTTTCGAATTTCCGGTATCGAGTTTTAAATACCGAATTTTCGAAAATCGAATATCGGATATCCGAATATGCAATATCGAATATCGGCTATCCAATATCCGATATCCGATTACCGAATCTCGACTTTTCGACTTTCCGGTAACGAGTTTTTAAACACCGAATTTTCGAAAATCGAATATTGGATATCCGAATATGCAATATCGAATGTCGGCTATCAAATATCCGATATCCAATTACCGAATATCGAATATCGACTTTTCGAATTTCCGGTATCGAGTTTTTGAATACCGAATTTTCGAAAATCGAATATCGGATATCCGAATATGCAATATCGAATATCGGCTATCCAATATCCGATATCCCATTACCGAATATCGAATATCGACTTTTCGAATTTCGGGTATCGAGTTTTTAAATATCGAATTTTCGAAAATCGAATATCGGATATCCGAATATGCAATATCGAATATCGGCTATCCAACATCCGATATCCGTTTACCGAATATCGAATATCGACTTTTCGAATTTCTGGTATCGAGTTTTTAAATACCGAATTTTCGAAAATCGAATATCGGATATCCGAATATGCAATATCGAATATCGGCTATCCAATATCCGATATCCCATTACCGAATATCGAATATCGACTTTTCGAATTTCGGGTATCGAGTTTTTGAATACCGAATTTTAAAAAATCGAATATCGGATATCCGAATATGCAATATCGAATATCGGCTATAGAATATCCGACATCCAATTACCGAATATATAGTATCGACTTTTCGAATTTCGGGTAACGAGTTTTTAAATACCGAATTTTCGAAAATCGAATATCGGATATCCGAATATGCAATATCGAATATCGGCTATCCAATATCTGATATCCGTTTACCAAATATCGAATATCGACTTTTCGAATTTCCGGTATCGAGTTTTTAAATATGGAATTTTCGAAAATCGAATATCGGATATCCGAATAAGCAATATCGAATATCGGCTATCCAATATCCGATTACCGAATATCGAATATCGACTTTTCGAATTTCCGGTTTCGAGTTTTTAAATACCGAATTTTCGAAAATCGAATATTTGATATCCGAATATGCAATATCGAATATTTGCTATCCAATATCCGATATCCGTTTACCGAATATCGAATATTGACTTTTCGAATTTCCGGTATCGAGTTTTTAAATATGGAATTTTCGAAAATCGAATATCGGATATCCGAATAAGCAATATCGAATATCGGCTATCCAATATCCGATTACCGAATATCGAATATCGACTTTTCGAATTTCCGGTATCGAGTTTTTAAATACCGAAATTTCGAAAATCGAATATCGGATATCCGAATATGCAATATCGGATATCGGCTATCCACTATCCGATATCCGTTTACCGAATATCGAATATCGACTTTTCGAATTTCCGGTATCGAGTTTTTAAATACCGAATTTTCGAAAATCAAATATCGGATATCCGAATATGCAATATCGAATATCGGCTATCCAATATCCGATATCCGTTTACTGAATATCGAATATCGACTTTTCGAATTTCCGGTATCGAGTTTTTAAAAACCGAATTTTCGAAAACCGAATTTTCGAAAATCGAATATCGGATATCCGAATATGCAATATCGAATATCGACTTTTCGAATTTCGGGTATCGAGTTTTTAAATATGGAATTTTCGAAAATCGAATATCGGATATCCGAATAAGCAATATCGAATATCGGCTATCCAATATCCGATTACCGAATATCGAATATCGACTTTTCGAATTTCCGGCTTCGAGTTTTTAAATATCGAATTTTCGAAAATCGAATATCGGATATCCGAATATGCAGTATCGAATATCGGCTATTCAACATCCGATATCCGTTTACCAAATATCGAATATCGACTTTTCGAATTTCCGGTATCGAGTTTTTAAATACCGAATTTTCGAAAATCGAATATCGGATATCCGAATATGCAATATCGAATATCGGCTATCCAATATCCGATATCCCATTACCGAATATCGAATATCGACTTTTCGAATTTCCGGTATCGAGTTTTTAAATACCGAATTTTCGAAAATCGAAAATCGGATATCCGAATATGCAATATCGAATATCGGCTATCCAATATCCGATATCCGTTTACCAAATATCGAATATCGACTTTTCGAATTTCCGGTATCGAGTTTTTGAATACCGAATTTTAAAAAATCGAATATCGTTTATCCGAATATGCAATATCGAATATCGGCTATAGAATATCCGACATCCAATTACCGAATATATAGTATCGACTTTTCGAATTTCGGGTAACGAGTTTTTAAATACCGAATTTTCGAAAATCGAATATCGGATATCCGAATATGCAATATCGAATATCGGCTATCCAATATCCGATATCCGTTTACTGAATATCGAATATCGACTTTTCGAATTTCCGGTATCGAGTTTTTAAATACCGAATTTTCGAAAACCGAATTTTCGAAAATCGAATATCGGATATCCGAATATGCAATATCGAATATCGACTTTTCGAATTTCGGGTATCGAGTTTTTAAATATGGAATTTTCGAAAATCGAATATCGGATATCCGAATAAGCAATATCGAATATCGGCTATCCAATATCCGATTACCGAATATCGAATATCGACTTTTCGAATTTCCGGCTTCGAGTTTTTAAATATCGAATTTTCGAAAATCGAATATCGGATATCCGAATATGCAGTATCGAATATCGGCTATTCAACATCCGATATCCGTTTACCAA
Source organism: Agrotis clavis (assembly GCA_954870645.1). Taxonomy (NCBI): domain Eukaryota; kingdom Metazoa; phylum Arthropoda; class Insecta; order Lepidoptera; family Noctuidae; genus Agrotis; species Agrotis clavis. The sequence continues at coordinate 348,205 of OX940918.1, forward strand.
ATATCGAATATCGACTTTTCGAATTTCCGGTATCGAGTTTTTAAATACCGAATTTTCGAAAATCGAATATCGGATATCCGAATATGCAATATCGAATATCGGCTATCCAATATCCGATATCCCATTACCGAATATCGAATATCGACTTTTCGAATTTCCGGTATCGAGTTTTTAAATACCGAATTTTCGAAAATCGAAAATCGGATATCCGAATATGCAATATCGAATATCGGCTATCCAATATCCGATATCCGTTTACCAAATATCGAATATCGACTTTTCGAATTTCCGGTATCGAGTTTTTGAATACCGAATTTTAAAAAATCGAATATCGTTTATCCGAATATGCAATATCGAATATCGGCTATAGAATATCCGACATCCAATTACCGAATATATAGTATCGACTTTTCGAATTTCGGGTAACGAGTTTTTAAATACCGAATTTTCGAAAATCGAATATCGGATATCCGAATATGCAATATCGAATATCGGCTATCCAATATCCGATATCCGTTTACTGAATATCGAATATCGACTTTTCGAATTTCCGGTATCGAGTTTTTAAATACCGAATTTTCGAAAACCGAATTTTCGAAAATCGAATATCGGATATCCGAATATGCAATATCGAATATCGACTTTTCGAATTTCGGGTATCGAGTTTTTAAATATGGAATTTTCGAAAATCGAATATCGGATATCCGAATAAGCAATATCGAATATCGGCTATCCAATATCCGATTACCGAATATCGAATATCGACTTTTCGAATTTCCGGCTTCGAGTTTTTAAATATCGAATTTTCGAAAATCGAATATCGGATATCCGAATATGCAGTATCGAATATCGGCTATTCAACATCCGATATCCGTTTACCAAATATCGAATATCGACTTTTCGAATTTCCGGTATCGAGTTTTTAAATAAAGAATTTTCGAAAATCGAATATCGGATATCCGAATATGCAATATCGAATATCGGCTATCCAATATCCGATATCCCATTACCGAATATCGAATATCGACTTTTCGAATTTCCGGTATCGAGTTTTTAAATACCGAATTTTCGAAAATCGAAAATCGGATATCCGAATATGCAATATCGAATATCGGCTATCCAATATCCGATATCCGTTTACCAAATATCGAATATCGACTTTTCGAATTTCCGGTATCGAGTTTTTGAATACCGAATTTTAAAAAATCGAATATCGTTTATCCGAATATGCAATATCGAATATCGGCTATAGAATATCCGACATCCAATTACCGAATATATAGTATCGACTTTTCGAATTTCGGGTAACGAGTTTTTAAATACCGAATTTTCGAAAATCGAATATCGGATATCCGAATATGCAATATCGAATATCGGCTATCCAATATCTGATATCCGTTTACCAAATATCGAATATCGACTTTTCGAATTTCCGGTATCGAGTTTTTGAATACCAAATTTTAAAATATCGAATATCGGATATCCGAACATGCAATATCGAATATCGGCTATCCAATATCCGATATCCGTTTACTGAATATCGAATATCGATTTTCGAATTTCCGGTATCGAGTTTTTAAATACCGAATTTTCGAAAATCGGGTATCGGATATTCGAATATGCAATATCGAATATCGGCTATCCAATATCCGATATCCGTTTAACGAATATCGATTATCGACTTTTCGAATTTCCGGTATAGAGTATTTAAATACCGAATTTTCGAAAATCGAATATCGGATATCCGAATAAGCAATATCGAATATCGGCTATCCAATATCCGATTACCGAATATCGAATATCGACTTTTCGAATTTCCGGTTTCGAGTTTTTAAATATCGAATTTTCGAAAATCGAATATCGGATATCCGAATATGCAGTATCGAATATCGGCTATTCAACATCCGATATCCGTTTACCAAATATCGAATATCGACTTTTCGAATTTCCGGTATCGAGTTTTTAAATACCGAATTTTCGAAAATCGAAAATCGGATATCCGAATATGCAATATCGAATATCGGCTATCCAATATCCGATATCCGTTTACCAAATATCGAATATCGACTTTTCGAATTTCCGGTATCGAGTTTTTGAATACCGAATTTTAAAAAATCGAATATCGGATATCCGAATATGCAATATCGAATATCGGCTATAGAATATCCGACATCCAATTACCGAATATATAGTATCGACTTTTCGAATTTCGGGTAACGAGTTTTTAAATACCGAATTTTCGAAAATCGAATATCGGATATCCGAATATGCAATATCGAATATCGGCTATCCAATATCTGATATCCGTTTACCAAATATCGAATATCGACTTTTCGAATTTCCGGTATCGAGTTTTTGAATAACAAATTTTAAAAAATCGAATATCGGATATTCGAATATGCAATATCGAAAATCGGCTATCCAATATCCGATATCCGTTTACCGAATATCGATTATCGACTTTTCGAATTTCCGGTATAGAGTATTTAAATACCGAATTTTCGAAAATCGAATATCGGATATCCGAATATGCAATATCGAATATCGGCTATCCAATATCCGATATCCGTATCCAGAATATCGAATGTCGACTTTTCGAATTTCGGGTATCGAGTTTTTAAATATCGAATTTTCGAAAATCGAATATCGGATATCCGAATATGCAATATAGAATACCGGCTATCTAATATCCGATATCCGTTTACCAAATATCGAATATCGACTTTTCGAATTTCCGGTATCGAGTTTTTAAATACCGAATTTTCGAAAATCGAATATTTGATATCCGAATATGCAATATCGAATATTTGCTATCCAATATCCGATATCCGTTTACCGAATATCGAATATTGACTTTTCGAATTTCCGGTATCGAGTTTTTAAATACCGAAATTTCGAAAATCGAATATCGGATATCCGAATATGCAATATCGGATATCGGCTATCCACTATCCGATATCCGTTTACCGAATATCGAATATCGACTTTTCGAATTTCCGGTATCGAGTTTTTAAATACCGAATTTTCGAAAATCAAATATCGGATATCCGAATATGCAATATCGAATATCGGCTATCCAATATCCGATATCCGTTTACTGAATATCGAATATCGACTTTTCGAATTTCGGGTATCGAGTTTTTAAATATGGAATTTTCGAAAATCGAATATCGGATATCCGAATAAGCAATATCGAATATCGGCTATCCAATATCCGATTACCGAATATCGAATATCGACTTTTCGAATTTCCGGCTTCGATTTTTTAAATATCGAATTTTCGAAAATCGAATATCGGATATCCGAATATGCAGTATCGAATATCGGCTATTCAACATCCGATATCCGTTTACCAAATATCGAATATCGACTTTTCGAATTTCCGGTATCGAGTTTTTAAATACCGAATTTTCGAAAATCGAATATAAGATATCCGAATATGCAATATCGAATATCGGCTATCCAATATCCGATATCCCATTACCGAATATCGAATATCGACTTTTCGAATTTCCGGTATCGAGTTTTTAAATACCGAATTTTCGAAAATCGAAAATCGGATATCCGAATATGCAATATCGAATATCGGCTATCCAATATCCGATATCCGTTTACCAAATATCGAATATCGACTTTTCGAATTTCCGGTATCGAGTTTTTGAATACCGAATTTTAAAAAATCGAATATCGTTTATCCGAATATGCAATATCGAATATCGGCTATAGAATATCCGACATCCAATTACCGAATATATAGTATCGACTTTTCGAATTTCGGGTAACGAGTTTTTAAATACCGAATTTTCGAAAATCGAATATCGGATATCCGAATATGCAATACCGAATATCGGCTATCCAATATCTGATATCCGTTTACCAAATATCGAATATCGACTTTTCGAATTTCCGGTATCGAGTTTTTGAATACCAAATTTTAAAATATCGAATATCGGATATCCGAACATGCAATATCGAATATCGGCTATCCAATATCCGATATCCGTTTACTGAATATCGAATATCGATTTTCGAATTTCCGGTATCGAGTTTTTAAATACCGAATTTTCGAAAATCGGGTATCGGATATTCGAATATGCAATATCGAATATCGGCTATCCAATATCCGATATCCGTTTAACGAATATCGATTATCGACTTTTCGAATTTCCGGTATAGAGTATTTAAATACCGAATTTTCGAAAATCGAATATCGGATATCCGAATAAGCAATATCGAATATCGGCTATCCAATATCCGATTACCGAATATCGAATATCGACTTTTCGAATTTCCGGTTTCGAGTTTTTGAATATCGAATTTTCGAAAATCGAATATCGGATATCCGAATATGCAGTATCGAATATCGGCTATTCAACATCCGATATCCGTTTACCAAATATCGAATATCGACTTTTCGAATTTCCGGTATCGAGTTTTTAAATACCGAATTTTCGAAAATCGAAAATCGGATATCCGAATATGCAATATCGAATATCGGCTATCCAATATCCGATATCCGTTTACCAAATATCGAATATCGACTTTTCGAATTTCCGGTATCGAGTTTTTGAATACCGAATTTTAAAAAATCGAATATCGGATATCCGAATATGCAATATCGAATATCGGCTATCCAATATCCGATATCCCATTACCGAATATCGAATATCGACTTTTCGAATTTCCGGTATCGAGTTTTTAAATACCGAATTTTCGAAAATCGAAAATCGGATATCCGAATATGCAATATCGAATATCGGCTATCCAATATCCGATATCCGTTTACCAAATATCGAATATCGACTTTTCGAATTTCCGGTATCGAGTTTTTGAATACCGAATTTTAAAAAATCGAATATCGTTTATCCGAATATGCAATATCGAATATCGGCTATAGAATATCCGACATCCAATTACCGAATATATAGTATCGACTTTTCGAATTTCGGGTAACGAGTTTTTAAATACCGAATTTTCGAAAATCGAATATCGGATATCCGAATATGCAATATCGAATATCGGCTATCCAATATCCGATATCCGTTTACTGAATATCGAATATCGACTTTTCGAATTTCCGGTATCGAGTTTTTAAATACCGAATTTTCGAAAACCGAATTTTCGAAAATCGAATATCGGATATCCGAATATGCAATATCGAATATCGACTTTTCGAATTTCGGGTATCGAGTTTTTAAATATGGAATTTTCGAAAATCGAATATCGGATATCCGAATAAGCAATATCGAATATCGGCTATCCAATATCCGATTACCGAATATCGAATATCGACTTTTCGAATTTCCGGCTTCGAGTTTTTAAATATCGAATTTTCGAAAATCGAATATCGGATATCCGAATATGCAGTATCGAATATCGGCTATTCAACATCCGATATCCGTTTACCAAATATCGAATATCGACTTTTCGAATTTCCGGTATCGAGTTTTTAAATACCGAATTTTCGAAAATCGAATATCGGATATCCGAATATGCAATATCGAATATCGGCTATCCAATATCCGATATCCCATTACCGAATATCGAATATCGACTTTTCGAATTTCCGGTATCGAGTTTTTAAATACCGAATTTTCGAAAATCGAAAATCGGATATCCGAATATGCAATATCGAATATCGGCTATCCAATATCCGATATCCGTTTACCAAATATCGAATATCGACTTTTCGAATTTCCGGTATCGAGTTTTTGAATACCGAATTTTAAAAAATCGAATATCGTTTATCCGAATATGCAATATCGAATATCGGCTATAGAATATCCGACATCCAATTACCGAATATATAGTATCGACTTTTCGAATTTCGGGTAACGAGTTTTTAAATACCGAATTTTCGAAAATCGAATATCGGATATCCGAATATGCAATATCGAATATCGGCTATCCAATATCCGATATCCGTTTACTGAATATCGAATATCGACTTTTCGAATTTCCGGTATCGAGTTTTTAAATACCGAATTTTCGAAAACCGAATTTTCGAAAATCGAATATCGGATATCCGAATATGCAATATCGAATATCGACTTTTCGAATTTCGGGTATCGAGTTTTTAAATATGGAATTTTCGAAAATCGAATATCGGATATCCGAATAAGCAATATCGAATATCGGCTATCCAATATCCGATTACCGAATATCGAATATCGACTTTTCGAATTTCCGGCTTCGAGTTTTTAAATATCGAATTTTCGAAAATCGAATATCGGATATCCGAATATGCAGTATCGAATATCGGCTATTCAACATCCGATATCCGTTTACCAAATATCGAATATCGACTTTTCGAATTTCCGGTATCGAGTTTTTAAATAAAGAATTTTCGAAAATCGAATATCGGATATCCGAATATGCAATATCGAATATCGGCTATCCAATATCCGATATCCCATTACCGAATATCGAATATCGACTTTTCGAATTTCCGGTATCGAGTTTTTAAATACCGAATTTTCGAAAATCGAAAATCGGATATCCGAATATGCAATATCGAATATCGGCTATCCAATATCCGATATCCGTTTACCAAATATCGAATATCGACTTTTCGAATTTCCGGTATCGAGTTTTTGAATACCGAATTTTAAAAAATCGAATATCGTTTATCCGAATATGCAATATCGAATATCGGCTATAGAATATCCGACATCCAATTACCGAATATATAGTATCGACTTTTCGAATTTCGGGTAACGAGTTTTTAAATACCGAATTTTCGAAAATCGAATATCGGATATCCGAATATGCAATATCGAATATCGGCTATCCAATATCTGATATCCGTTTACCAAATATCGAATATCGACTTTTCGAATTTCCGGTATCGAGTTTTTGAATACCAAATTTTAAAATATCGAATATCGGATATCCGAACATGCAATATCGAATATCGGCTATCCAATATCCGATATCCGTTTACTGAATATCGAATATCGATTTTCGAATTTCCGGTATCGAGTTTTTAAATACCGAATTTTCGAAAATCGGGTATCGGATATTCGAATATGCAATATCGAATATCGGCTATCCAATATCCGATATCCGTTTAACGAATATCGATTATCGACTTTTCGAATTTCCGGTATAGAGTATTTAAATACCGAATTTTCGAAAATCGAATATCGGATATCCGAATAAGCAATATCGAATATCGGCTATCCAATATCCGATTACCGAATATCGAATATCGACTTTTCGAATTTCCGGTTTCGAGTTTTTAAATATCGAATTTTCGAAAATCGAATATCGGATATCCGAATATGCAGTATCGAATATCGGCTATTCAACATCCGATATCCGTTTACCAAATATCGAATATCGACTTTTCGAATTTCCGGTATCGAGTTTTTAAATACCGAATTTTCGAAAATCGAAAATCGGATATCCGAATATGCAATATCGAATATCGGCTATCCAATATCCGATATCCGTTTACCAAATATCGAATATCGACTTTTCGAATTTCCGGTATCGAGTTTTTGAATACCGAATTTTAAAAAATCGAATATCGGATATCCGAATATGCAATATCGAATATCGGCTATAGAATATCCGACATCCAATTACCGAATATATAGTATCGACTTTTCGAATTTCGGGTAACGAGTTTTTAAATACCGAATTTTCGAAAATCGAATATCGGATATCCGAATATGCAATATCGAATATCGGCTATCCAATATCTGATATCCGTTTACCAAATATCGAATATCGACTTTTCGAATTTCCGGTATCGAGTTTTTGAATAACAAATTTTAAAAAATCGAATATCGGATATTCGAATATGCAATATCGAAAATCGGCTATCCAATATCCGATATCCGTTTACCGAATATCGATTATCGACTTTTCGAATTTCCGGTATAGAGTATTTAAATACCGAATTTTCGAAAATCGAATATCGGATATCCGAATATGCAATATCGAATATCGGCTATCCAATATCCGATATCCGTATCCAGAATATCGAATGTCGACTTTTCGAATTTCGGGTATCGAGTTTTTAAATATCGAATTTTCGAAAATCGAATATCGGATATCCGAATATGCAATATAGAATACCGGCTATCTAATATCCGATATCCGTTTACCAAATATCGAATATCGACTTTTCGAATTTCCGGTATCGAGTTTTTAAATACCGAATTTTCGAAAATCGAATATTTGATATCCGAATATGCAATATCGAATATTTGCTATCCAATATCCGATATCCGTTTACCGAATATCGAATATTGACTTTCCGAATTTCCGGTATCGAGTTTTTAAATACCGAAATTTCGAAAATCGAATATCGGATATCCGAATATGCAATATCGGATATCGGCTATCCACTATCCGATATCCGTTTACCGAATATCGAATATCGACTTTTCGAATTTCCGGTATCGAGTTTTTAAATACCGAATTTTCGAAAATCAAATATCGGATATCCGAATATGCAATATCGAATATCGGCTATCCAATATCCGATATCCGTTTACTGAATATCGAATATCGACTTTTCGAATTTCCGGTATCGAGTTTTTAAAAACCGAATTTTCGAAAACCGAATTTTCGAAAATCGAATATCGGATATCCGAATATGCAATATCGAATATCGACTTTTCGAATTTCGGGTATCGAGTTTTTAAATATGGAATTTTCGAAAATCGAATATCGGATATCCGAATAAGCAATATCGAATATCGGCTATCCAATATCCGATTACCGAATATCGAATATCGACTTTTCGAATTTCCGGCTTCGATTTTTTAAATATCGAATTTTCGAAAATCGAATATCGGATATCCGAATATGCAGTATCGAATATCGGCTATTCAACATCCGATATCCGTTTACCAAATATCGAATATCGACTTTTCGAATTTCCGGTATCGAGTTTCTAAATACCGAATTTTCGAAAATCGAATATAAGATATCCGAATATGCAATATCGAATATCGGCTATCCAATATCCGATATCCCATTACCGAATATCGAATATCGACTTTTCGAATTTCCGGTATCGAGTTTTTAAATACCGAATTTTCGAAAATCGAAAATCGGATATCCGAATATGCAATATCGAATATCGGCTATCCAATATCCGATATCCGTTTACCAAATATCGAATATCGACTTTTCGAATTTCCGGTATCGAGTTTTTGAATACCGAATTTTAAAAAATCGAATATCGTTTATCCGAATATGCAATATCGAATATCGGCTATAGAATATCCGACATCCAATTACCGAATATATAGTATCGACTTTTCGAATTTCGGGTAACGAGTTTTTAAATACCGAATTTTCGAAAATCGAATATCGGATATCCGAATATGCAATACCGAATATCGGCTATCCAATATCTGATATCCGTTTACCAAATATCGAATATCGACTTTTCGAATTTCCGGTATCGAGTTTTTGAATACCAAATTTTAAAATATCGAATATCGGATATCCGAACATGCAATATCGAATATCGGCTATCCAATATCCGATATCCGTTTACTGAATATCGAATATCGATTTTCGAATTTCCGGTATCGAGTTTTTAAATACCGAATTTTCGAAAATCGGGTATCGGATATTCGAATATGCAATATCGAATATCGGCTATCCAATATCCGATATCCGTTTAACGAATATCGATTATCGACTTTTCGAATTTCCGGTATAGAGTATTTAAATACCGAATTTTCGAAAATCGAATATCGGATATCCGAATAAGCAATATCGAATATCGGCTATCCAATATCCGATTACCGAATATCGAATATCGACTTTTCGATTTTCCGGTTTCGAGTTTTTGAATATCGAATTTTCGAAAATCGAATATCGGATATCCGAATATGCAGTATCGAATATCGGCTATTCAACATCCGATATCCGTTTACCAAATATCGAATATCGACTTTTCGAATTTCCGGTATCGAGTTTTTAAATACCGAATTTTCGAAAATCGAAAATCGGATATCCGAATATGCAATATCGAATATCGGCTATCCAATATCCGATATCCGTTTACCAAATATCGAATATCGACTTTTCGAATTTCCGGTATCGAGTTTTTGAATACCGAATTTTAAAAAATCGAATATCGGATATCCGAATATGCAATATCGAATATCGGCTATAGAATATCCGACATCCAATTACCGAATATATAGTATCGACTTTTCGAATTTCGGGTAACGAGTTTTTAAATACCGAATTTTCGAAAATCGAATATCGGATATCCGAATATGCAATATCGAATATCGGCTATTCAATATCTGATATCCGTTTACCAAATATCGAATATCGACTTTTCGAATTTCCGGTATCGAGTTTTTGAATAACAAATTATAAAAAATCGAATATCGGATATCCGAATATGCAATATCGAATATCGGCTATCCAATATCCGATATCCGTTTACTGAATATCGAATATCGATTTTCGAATTTCCGGTATCGAGTTTTTAAATACCGAATTTTCGAAAATCGGGTATCGGATATTCGAATATGCAATATCGAATATCGGCTATCCAATATCCGATATCCGTTTACCGAATATCGATTATCGACTTTTCGAATTTCCGGTATAGAGTATTTAAATACCGAATTTTCGAAAATCGAATATCGGATATCCGAATATGCAATATCGAATATCGGCTATCCAATATCCGATATCCGTATCCAGAATATCGAATGTCGACTTTTCGAATTTCGGGTATCGAGTTTTTAAATATCGAATTTTCGAAAATCGAATATCGGATATCCGAATATGCAATATAGAATACCGGCTATCTAATATCCGATATCCGTTTACCAAATATCGAATATCGACTTTTCGAATTTCCGGTATCGAGTTTTAAATACCGAATTTTCGAAAATCGAATATCGGATATCCGAATATGCAATATCGAATATCGGCTATCCAATATCCGATATCCGATTACCGAATCTCGACTTTTCGACTTTCCGGTAACGAGTTTTTAAACACCGAATTTTCGAAAATCGAATATTGGATATCCGAATATGCAATATCGAATGTCGGCTATCAAATATCCGATATCCAATTACCGAATATCGAATATCGACTTTTCGAATTTCCGGTATCGAGTTTTTGAATACCGAATTTTCGAAAATCGAATATCGGATATCCGAATATGCAATATCGAATATCGGCTATCCAATATCCGATATCCGTTTACCAAATATCGAATATCGACTTTTCGAATTTCGGGTATCGAGTTTTTCAATACCGAATTTTCGAAAATCGAATATCGGATATCCGAATAAGCAATATTGAATATCGGCTATCCAATATCCGATATCTGTTTGCCGAATATCGAATATCGATTTTTCGAATTTCCGGTATCGAGTTTTTAAATACCGAATTTTCGAAAATCGAATATCAGATATCCGAATATGCAATATCGGATATCGGCTATCCACTATCCGATATCCGTTTACCGAATATCGAATATCGACTTTTCGAATTTCCGGTATCGAGTTTTTAAAAACCGAATTTTCGAAAATCGAATATCGGATATCCGAATATGCAATATCGAAAATCGGCTATCAAATATCCGATATCCAATTACCAAATATCGAAAATCAACTTTTCGATTTTCGGATATCGAGTTTTTTAATATCGAATTTTCGAAAATCGAATATCGGATATCCGAATTTGCAATACCGAATATCGGCTATCCAATATCCGATATCCGTTTACCGAATATCGAATATCGACTTTTCGAATTTCCGGTATCGAGTTTTTAAATACCGAATTTTCGAAAATCGAATGTCGGATATCCGAATATGCAGTATCGAATATCGGCTATCCAATATCCGATATCCGATTACCGAATATCGAATATCGACTTTTCGTATTTGGGGTATCGAGTTTTTTAATATCGAATTTTCGAAAATCGAATATCGGATATCCGAATATGCAGTATCGAATATCGGCTATTCAACATCCGATATCCGTTTACCAAATATCGAATATCGACTTTTCGAATTTCCGGTATCGAGTTTTTAAATACCGAATTTTCGAAAATCGAATATCGGATATCCGAATATGCAATATCGAATATCGGCTATCCAATATCCGATATCCCATTACCGAATATCGAATATCGACTTTTCGAATTTCCAGTATCGAGTTTTTAAATACCGAATTTTCGAAAATCGAATATCGGATATCCGAATATGCAATATCGAATATCGGCTATCCAATATCCGATATCCCATTACCGAATATCGAATATCGACTTTTCGAATTTCGGGTATCGAGTTTTTAAATATCGAATTTTCGAAAATCGAATATCGGATATCCGAATATGCAATATCGAATATCGGCTATCCAACATCCGATATCCGTTTACCGAATATCGAATATCGACTTTTCGAATTTCCGGTATCGAGTTTTTAAATACCGAATTTTCGAAAATCGAATATCGGATATCCGAATATGCAATATCGGATATCGGCTATCCAATATGCGATATCCCATTACCGAATATCGAATATCGACTTTTCGAATTTCGGGTATCGAGTTTTTAAATATGGAATTTTCGAAAATCGAATATCGGATATCCGAATAAGCAATATCGAATATCGGCTATCCAATATCCGATTACCGAATATCGAATATCGACTTTTCGAATTTCCGGTTTCGAGTTTTTAAATACCGAATTTTCGAAAATCGAATATTTGATATCCGAATATGCAATATCGAATATTTGCTATCCAATATCCGATATCCGTTTACCGAATATCGAATATTGACTTTTCGAATTTCCGGTATCGAGTTTTTAAATACCGAAATTTCGAAAATCGAATATCGGATATCCGAATATGCAATATCGGATATCGGCTATCCACTATCCGATATCCGTTTGCCGAATATCGAATATCTACTTTTCGAATTTCCGGTATCGAGATTTTAAATACCGAATTTTCGAAAATCGAATATCGGATATCCGAATATGCAATATCGAATATCGGCTATCCAATATCCGATATCCGTTTACTGAATATCGAATATCGACTTTTCGAATTTCCGGTATCGAGTTTTTAAAAACCGAATTTTCGAAAATCGAATATCGGATATCCGAATATGCAATATCGAAAATCGGCTATCCAATATCCGTTTACTGAATATCGAATATCGACTTTTCGAATTTCCGGTATCGAGTTTTTAAATACCGAATTTTCGAAAATCGAGTATCGGATATCCGAATATGCAATATCGAATATCGGCTATCCAATATCCGATATCCGTTTACCGAATATCGAATATCGACTTTTCGAATTTCCGGTATCGAGTTTTTAAAAACCGAATTTTCGAAAATCAAATATCGGATATCCGATAATGCAATATCGAAAATCGGCTATCAAATATCCGATATCCAATTACCAAATATCGAAAATCAACTTTTCGATTTTCGGATATCGAGTTTTTTAATATCGAATTTTCGAAAATCGAATATCGGATATCCGAATTTGCAATACCGAATATCGGCTATCCAATATCCGATATCCGTTTACCGAATATCGAATATCGACTTTTCGAATTTCCGGTATCGAGTTTTTAAATACCGAATTTTCGAAAATCGAATGTCGGATATCCGAATATGCAATATCGAATATCGGCTATCCAATATCCGATATCCGATTACCGAATATCGAATATCGACTTTTCGTATTTGGGGTATCGAGTTTTTAAATATCGAATTTTCGAAAATCGAATATCGGCTATCCAATATCCGATTACCGAATATCGAATATCGACTTTTCGAATTTCCGGTTTCGAGTTTTTAAATACCGAATTTTCGAAAATCGAATATTTGATATCCGAATATGCAATATCGAATATTTGCTATCCAATATCCGATATCCGTTTACCGAATATCGAATATTGACTTTTCGAATTTCCGGTATCGAGTTTTTAAATACCGAAATTTCGAAAATCGAATATCGGATATCCGAATATGCAATATCGGATATCGGCTATCCACTATCCGATATCCGTTTACCGAATATCGAATATCGACTTTTCGAATTTCCGGTATCGAGTTTTTAAATACCGAATTTTCGAAAATCGAATATCGGATATCCGAATATGCAATATCGAATATCGGCTATCCAACATCCGATATCCGTTTACCGAATATCGAATATCGACTTTACGAATTTCCGGTATCGAGTTTTTAAATACCGAATTTTCGAAAATCGAATATCGGATATCCGAATATGCAATATCGAATATCGGCTATCCAATATCCGATATCCCATTACCGAATATCGAATATCGACTTTTCGAATTTCCGGTATCGAGTTTTAAATACCGAATTTTCGAAAATCGAATATCGGATATCCGAATATGCAATATCGAATATCGGCTATCCAATATCCGATATCCGATTACCGAATCTCGACTTTTCGACTTTCCGGTAACGAGTTTTTAAACACCGAATTTTCGAAAATCGAATATTGGATATCCGAATATGCAATATCGAATGTCGGCTATCAAATATCCGATATCCAATTACCGAATATCGAATATCGACTTTTCGAATTTCCGGTATCGAGTTTTTGAATACCGAATTTTCGAAAATCGAATATCGGATATCCGAATATGCAATATCGAATATCGGCTATCCAATATCCGATATCCCATTACCGAATATCGAATATCGACTTTTCGAATTTCGGGTATCGAGTTTTTAAATATCGAATTTTCGAAAATCGAATATCGGATATCCGAATATGCAATATCGAATATCGGCTATCCAACATCCGATATCCGTTTACCGAATATCGAATATCGACTTTTCGAATTTCTGGTATCGAGTTTTTAAATACCGAATTTTCGAAAATCGAATATCGGATATCCGAATATGCAATATCGAATATCGGCTATCCAATATCCGATATCCCATTACCGAATATCGAATATCGACTTTTCGAATTTCGGGTATCGAGTTTTTGAATACCGAATTTTAAAAAATCGAATATCGGATATCCGAATATGCAATATCGAATATCGGCTATAGAATATCCGACATCCAATTACCGAATATATAGTATCGACTTTTCGAATTTCGGGTAACGAGTTTTTAAATACCGAATTTTCGAAAATCGAATATCGGATATCCGAATATGCAATATCGAATATCGGCTATCCAATATCTGATATCCGTTTACCAAATATCGAATATCGACTTTTCGAATTTCCGGTATCGAGTTTTTAAATATGGAATTTTCGAAAATCGAATATCGGATATCCGAATAAGCAATATCGAATATCGGCTATCCAATATCCGATTACCGAATATCGAATATCGACTTTTCGAATTTCCGGTTTCGAGTTTTTAAATACCGAATTTTCGAAAATCGAATATTTGATATCCGAATATGCAATATCGAATATTTGCTATCCAATATCCGATATCCGTTTACCGAATATCGAATATTGACTTTTCGAATTTCCGGTATCGAGTTTTTAAATACCGAAATTTCGAAAATCGAATATCGGATATCCGAATATGCAATATCGGATATCGGCTATCCACTATCCGATATCCGTTTACCGAATATCGAATATCGACTTTTCGAATTTCCGGTATCGAGTTTTTAAATACCGAATTTTCGAAAATCAAATATCGGATATCCGAATATGCAATATCGAATATCGGCTATCCAATATCCGATATCCGATTACCGAATCTCGACTTTTCGACTTTCCGGTAACGAGTTTTTAAACACCGAATTTTCGAAAATCGAATATTGGATATCCGAATATGCAATATCGAATGTCGGCTATCAAATATCCGATATCCAATTACCGAATATCGAATATCGACTTTTCGAATTTCCGGTATCGAGTTTTTGAATAC
This sequence comes from Agrotis clavis, assembly GCA_954870645.1. NCBI lineage: Eukaryota > Metazoa > Arthropoda > Insecta > Lepidoptera > Noctuidae > Agrotis > Agrotis clavis. Next base: position 364,106 of record OX940918.1, read on the forward strand.
CGAATTTTCGAAAATCGAATATCGGATATCCGAATATGCAATATCGAATATCGGCTATCCAATATCCGATATCCGTTTACCGAATATCGAATATCGACTTTTCGAATTTCCGGTATCGAGGTTTTAAATACCGAATTTTCGAAAATCGAATATCGGATATCCGAATTTGCAATACCGAATATCGGCTATCCAATATCCGATATCCGTTTACCGAATATCGAATATCGACTTTTCGAATTTCCGGTATCGAGTTTTTAAATACCGAATTTTCGAAAATCAAATATCGGATATCCGAATAAGCAATATCGAATATCGGCTATCCAATATCCGATTACCGAATATCGAATATCGACTTTTCGAATTTCCGGTTTCGAGTTTTTAAATACCGAATTTTCGAAAATCGAATATTTGATATCCGAATATGCAATATCGAATATTTGCTATCCAATATCCGATATCCGTTTACCGAATATCGAATATTGACTTTTCGAATTTCCGGTATCGAGTTTTTAAATACCGAAATTTCGAAAATCGAATATCGGATATCCGAATATGCAATATCGGATATCGGCTATCCAATATCCGATATCCGTTTACCGAATATCGAATATCGACTTTTCGAATTTCCGGTTTCGAGTTTTTAAATACCGAATTTTCGAAAATCGAATATTTGATATCCGAATATGCAATATCGAATATTTGCTATCCAATATCCGATATCCGTTTACCGAATATCGAATATTGACTTTTCGAATTTCCGGTATCGAGTTTTTAAATACCGAATTTTCGAAAATCGAATATCAGATATCCGAATATGCAATATCGGATATCGGCTATCCACTATCCGATATCCGTTTACCGAATATCGAATATCGACTTTTCGAATTTCCGGTATCGAGTTTTTAAAAACCGAATTTTCGAAAATCGAATATCGGATATCCGAATATGCAATATCGAAAATCGGCTATCAAATATCCGATATCCAATTACCAAATATCGAAAATCAACTTTTCGATTTTCGGATATCGAGTTTTTTAATATCGAATTTTCGAAAATCGAATATCGGATATCCGAATTTGCAATACCGAATATCGGCTATCCAATATCCGATATCCGTTTACCGAATATCGAATATCGACTTTTCGAATTTCCGGTATCGAGTTTTTAAATACCGAATTTTCGAAAATCGAATGTCGGATATCCGAATATGCAGTATCGAATATCGGCTATCCAATATCCGATATCCGATTACCGAATATCGAATATCGACTTTTCGTATTTGGGGTATCGAGTTTTTTAATATCGAATTTTCGAAAATCGAATATCGGATATCCGAATATGCAGTATCGAATATCGGCTATTCAACATCCGATATCCGTTTACCAAATATCGAATATCGACTTTTCGAATTTCCGGTATCGAGTTTTTAAATACCGAATTTTCGAAAATCGAATATCGGATATCCGAATATGCAATATCGAATATCGGCTATCCAATATCCGATATCCCATTACCGAATATCGAATATCGATTTTTCGAATTTCCGGTATCGAGTTTTTAAATACCGAATTTTCGAAAATCGAATATCGGATATCCGAATATGCAATATCGAATATCGGCTATCCAATATCCGATATCCCATTACCGAATATCGAATATCGACTTTTCGAATTTCGGGTATCGAGTTTTTAAATATCGAATTTTCGAAAATCGAATATCGGATATCCGAATATGCAATATCGAATATCGGCTATCCAACATCCGATATCCGTTTACCGAATATCGAATATCGACTTTTCGAATTTCCGGTATCGAGTTTTTAAATACCGAATTTTCGAAAATCGAATATCGGATATCCGAATATGCAATATCGGATATCGGCTATCCAATATGCGATATCCCATTACCGAATATCGAATATCGACTTTTCGAATTTCGGGTATCGAGTTTTTAAATATGGAATTTTCGAAAATCGAATATCGGATATCCGAATAAGCAATATCGAATATCGGCTATCCAATATCCGATTACCGAATATCGAATATCGACTTTTCGAATTTCCGGTTTCGAGTTTTTAAATACCGAATTTTCGAAAATCGAATATTTGATATCCGAATATGCAATATCGAATATTTGCTATCCAATATCCGATATCCGTTTACCGAATATCGAATATTGACTTTTCGAATTTCCGGTATCGAGTTTTTAAATACCGAAATTTCGAAAATCGAATATCGGATATCCGAATATGCAATATCGGATATCGGCTATCCACTATCCGATATCCGTTTACCGAATATCGAATATCGACTTTTCGAATTTCCGGTATCGAGATTTTAAATACCGAATTTTCGAAAATCGAATATCGGATATCCGAATATGCAATATCGAATATCGGCTATCCAATATCCGATATCCGTTTACTGAATATCGAATATCGACTTTTCGAATTTCCGGTATCGAGTTTTTAAAAACCGAATTTTCGAAAATCGAATATCGGATATCCGAATATGCAATATCGAAAATCGGCTATCCAATATCCGTTTACTGAATATCGAATATCGACTTTTCGAATTTCCGGTATCGAGTTTTTAAATACCGAATTTTCGAAAATCGGGTATCGGATATCCGAATATGCAATATCGAATATCGGCTATCCAATATCCGATATCCGTTTACCGAATATCGAATATCGACTTTTCGAATTTCCGGTATCGAGTTTTTAAAAACCGAATTTTCGAAAATCAAATATCGGATATCCGATAATGCAATATCGAAAATCGGCTATCAAATATCCGATATCCAATTACCAAATATCGAAAATCAACTTTTCGATTTTCGGATATCGAGTTTTTTAATATCGAATTTTCGAAAATCGAATATCGGATATCCGAATTTGCAATACCGAATATCGGCTATCCAATATCCGATATCCGTTTACCGAATATCGAATATCGACTTTTCGAATTTCCGGTATCGAGTTTTTAAATACCGAATTTTCGAAAATCGAATGTCGGATATCCGAATATGCAATATCGAATATCGGCTATCCAATATCCGATATCCGATTACCGAATATCGAATATCGACTTTTCGTATTTGGGGTATCGAGTTTTTAAATATCGAATTTTCGAAAATCGAATATCGGCTATCCAATATCCGATTACCGAATATCGAATATCGACTTTTCGAATTTCCGGTTTCGAGTTTTTAAATACCGAATTTTCGAAAATCGAATATTTGATATCCGAATATGCAATATCGAATATTTGCTTTCCAATATCCGATATCCGTTTACCGAATATCGAATATTGACTTTTCGAATTTCCGGTATCGAGTTTTTAAATACCGAAATTTCGAAAATCGAATATCGGATATCCGAATATGCAATATCGGATATCGGCTATCCACTATCCGATATCCGTTTACCGAATATCGAATATCGACTTTTCGAATTTCCGGTATCGAGTTTTTAAATACCGAATTTTCGAAAATCGAATATCGGATATCCGAATATGCAATATCGAATATCGGCTATCCAACATCCGATATCCGTTTACCGAATATCGAATATCGACTTGACGAATTTCCGGTATCGAGTTTTTAAATACCGAATTTTCGAAAATCGAATATCGGATATCCGAATATGCAATATCGAATATCGGCTATCCAATATCCGATATCCCATTACCGAATATCGAATATCGACTTTTCGAATTTCCGGTATCGAGTTTTAAATACCGAATTTTCGAAAATCGAATATCGGATATCCGAATATGCAATATCGAATATCGGCTATCCAATATCCGATATCCGATTACCGAATCTCGACTTTTCGACTTTCCGGTAACGAGTTTTTAAACACCGAATTTTCGAAAATCGAATATTGGATATCCGAATATGCAATATCGAATGTCGGCTATCAAATATCCGATATCCAATTACCGAATATCGAATATCAACTTTTCGAATTTCCGGTATCGAGTTTTTGAATACCGAATTTTCGAAAATCGAATATCGGATATCCGAATATGCAATATCGAATATCGGCTATCCAATATCCGATATCCCATTACCGAATATCGAATATCGACTTTTCGAATTTCGGGTATCGAGTTTTTAAATATCGAATTTTCGAAAATCGAATATCGGATATCCGAATATGCAATATCGAATATCGGCTATCCAACATCCGATATCCGTTTACCGAATATCGAATATCGACTTTTCGAATTTCTGGTATCGAGTTTTTAAATACCGAATTTTCGAAAATCGAATATCGGATATCCGAATATGCAATATCGAATATCGGCTATCCAATATCCGATATCCCATTACCGAATATCGAATATCGACTTTTCGAATTTCGGGTATCGAGTTTTTGAATACCGAATTTTAAAAAATCGAATATCGGATATCCGAATATGCAATATCGAATATCGGCTATAGAATATCCGACATCCAATTACCGAATATATAGTATCGACTTTTCGAATTTCGGGTAACGAGTTTTTAAATACCGAATTTTCGAAAATCGAATATCGGATATCCGAATATGCAATATCGAATATCGGCTATCCAATATCTGATATCCGTTTACCAAATATCGAATATCGACTTTTCGAATTTCCGGTATCGAGTTTTTAAATATGGAATTTTCGAAAATCGAATATCGGATATCCGAATAAGCAATATCGAATATCGGCTATCCAATATCCGATTACCGAATATCGAATATCGACTTTTCGAATTTCCGGTTTCGAGTTTTTAAATACCGAATTTTCGAAAATCGAATATTTGATATCCGAATATGCAATATCGAATATTTGCTATCCAATATCCGATATCCGTTTACCGAATATCGAATATTGACTTTTCGAATTTCCGGTATCGAGTTTTTAAATATGGAATTTTCGAAAATCGAATATCGGATATCCGAATAAGCAATATCGAATATCGGCTATCCAATATCCGATTACCGAATATCGAATATCGACTTTTCGAATTTCCGGTATCGAGTTTTTAAATACCGAAATTTCGAAAATCGAATATCGGATATCCGAATATGCAATATCGGATATCGGCTATCCACTATCCGATATCCGTTTACCGAATATCGAATATCGACTTTTCGAATTTCCGGTATCGAGTTTTTAAATACCGAATTTTCGAAAATCAAATATCGGATATCCGAATATGCAATATCGAATATCGGCTATCCAATATCCGATATCCGTTTACTGAATATCGAATATCGACTTTTCGAATTTCCGGTATCGAGTTTTTAAAAACCGAATTTTCGAAAACCGAATTTTCGAAAATCGAATATCGGATATCCGAATATGCAATATCGAATATCGACTTTTCGAATTTCGGGTATCGAGTTTTTAAATATGGAATTTTCGAAAATCGAATATCGGATATCCGAATAAGCAATATCGAATATCGGCTATCCAATATCCGATTACCGAATATCGAATATCGACTTTTCGAATTTCCGGCTTCGAGTTTTTAAATATCGAATTTTCGAAAATCGAATATCGGATATCCGAATATGCAGTATCGAATATCGGCTATTCAACATCCGATATCCGTTTACCAAATATCGAATATCGACTTTTCGAATTTCCGGTATCGAGTTTTTAAATACCGAATTTTCGAAAATCGAATATCGGATATCCGAATATGCAATATCGAATATCGGCTATAGAATATCCGACATCCAATTACCGAATATATAGTATCGACTTTTCGAATTTCGGGTAACGAGTTTTTAAATACCGAATTTTCGAAAATCGAATATCGGATATCCGAATATGCAATATCGAATATCGGCTATTCAATATCTGATATCCGTTTACCAAATATCGAATATCGACTTTTCGAATTTCCGGTATCGAGTTTTTGAATAACAAATTATAAAAAATCGAATATCGGATATCCGAATATGCAATATCGAATATCGGCTATCCAATATCCGATATCCGTTTACTGAATATCGAATATCGATTTTCGAATTTCCGGTATCGAGTTTTTAAATACCGAATTTTCGAAAATCGGGTATCGGATATTCGAATATGCAATATCGAATATCGGCTATCCAATATCCGATATCCGTTTACCGAATATCGATTATCGACTTTTCGAATTTCCGGTATAGAGTATTTAAATACCGAATTTTCGAAAATCGAATATCGGATATCCGAATATGCAATATCGAATATCGGCTATCCAATATCCGATATCCGTATCCAGAATATCGAATGTCGACTTTTCGAATTTCGGGTATCGAGTTTTTAAATATCGAATTTTCGAAAATCGAATATCGGATATCCGAATATGCAATATAGAATACCGGCTATCTAATATCCGATATCCGTTTACCAAATATCGAATATCGACTTTTCGAATTTCCGGTATCGAGTTTTAAATACCGAATTTTCGAAAATCGAATATCGGATATCCGAATATGCAATATCGAATATCGGCTATCCAATATCCGATATCCGATTACCGAATCTCGACTTTTCGACTTTCCGGTAACGAGTTTTTAAACACCGAATTTTCGAAAATCGAATATTGGATATCCGAATATGCAATATCGAATGTCGGCTATCAAATATCCGATATCCAATTACCGAATATCGAATATCGACTTTTCGAATTTCCGGTATCGAGTTTTTGAATACCGAATTTTCGAAAATCGAATATCGGATATCCGAATATGCAATATCGAATATCGGCTATCCAATATCCGATATCCGTTTACCAAATATCGAATATCGACTTTTCGAATTTCGGGTATCGAGTTTTTCAATACCGAATTTTCGAAAATCGAATATCGGATATCCGAATAAGCAATATTGAATATCGGCTATCCAATATCCGATATCTGTTTGCCGAATATCGAATATCGATTTTTCGAATTTCCGGTATCGAGTTTTTAAATACCGAATTTTCGAAAATCGAATATCAGATATCCGAATATGCAATATCGGATATCGGCTATCCACTATCCGATATCCGTTTACCGAATATCGAATATCGACTTTTCGAATTTCCGGTATCGAGTTTTTAAAAACCGAATTTTCGAAAATCGAATATCGGATATCCGAATATGCAATATCGAAAATCGGCTATCAAATATCCGATATCCAATTACCAAATATCGAAAATCAACTTTTCGATTTTCGGATATCGAGTTTTTTAATATCGAATTTTCGAAAATCGAATATCGGATATCCGAATTTGCAATACCGAATATCGGCTATCCAATATCCGATATCCGTTTACCGAATATCGAATATCGACTTTTCGAATTTCCGGTATCGAGTTTTTAAATACCGAATTTTCGAAAATCGAATGTCGGATATCCGAATATGCAGTATCGAATATCGGCTATCCAATATCCGATATCCGATTACCGAATATCGAATATCGACTTTTCGTATTTGGGGTATCGAGTTTTTTAATATCGAATTTTCGAAAATCGAATATCGGATATCCGAATATGCAGTATCGAATATCGGCTATTCAACATCCGATATCCGTTTACCAAATATCGAATATCGACTTTTCGAATTTCCGGTATCGAGTTTTTAAATACCGAATTTTCGAAAATCGAATATCGGATATCCGAATATGCAATATCGAATATCGGCTATCCAATATCCGATATCCCATTACCGAATATCGAATATCGACTTTTCGAATTTCCGGTATCGAGTTTTTAAATACCGAATTTTCGAAAATCGAATATCGGATATCCGAATATGCAATATCGAATATCGGCTATCCAATATCCGATATCCCATTACCGAATATCGAATATCGACTTTTCGAATTTCGGGTATCGAGTTTTTAAATATCGAATTTTCGAAAATCGAATATCGGATATCCGAATATGCAATATCGAATATCGGCTATCCAACATCCGATATCCGTTTACCGAATATCGAATATCGACTTTTCGAATTTCCGGTATCGAGTTTTTAAATACCGAATTTTCGAAAATCGAATATCGGATATCCGAATATGCAATATCGGATATCGGCTATCCAATATGCGATATCCCATTACCGAATATCGAATATCGACTTTTCGAATTTCGGGTATCGAGTTTTTAAATATGGAATTTTCGAAAATCGAATATCGGATATCCGAATAAGCAATATCGAATATCGGCTATCCAATATCCGATTACCGAATATCGAATATCGACTTTTCGAATTTCCGGTTTCGAGTTTTTAAATACCGAATTTTCGAAAATCGAATATTTGATATCCGAATATGCAATATCGAATATTTGCTATCCAATATCCGATATCCGTTTACCGAATATCGAATATTGACTTTTCGAATTTCCGGTATCGAGTTTTTAAATACCGAAATTTCGAAAATCGAATATCGGATATCCGAATATGCAATATCGGATATCGGCTATCCACTATCCGATATCCGTTTGCCGAATATCGAATATCTACTTTTCGAATTTCCGGTATCGAGATTTTAAATACCGAATTTTCGAAAATCGAATATCGGATATCCGAATATGCAATATCGAATATCGGCTATCCAATATCCGATATCCGTTTACTGAATATCGAATATCGACTTTTCGAATTTCCGGTATCGAGTTTTTAAAAACCGAATTTTCGAAAATCGAATATCGGATATCCGAATATGCAATATCGAAAATCGGCTATCCAATATCCGTTTACTGAATATCGAATATCGACTTTTCGAATTTCCGGTATCGAGTTTTTAAATACCGAATTTTCGAAAATCGAGTATCGGATATCCGAATATGCAATATCGAATATCGGCTATCCAATATCCGATATCCGTTTACCGAATATCGAATATCGACTTTTCGAATTTCCGGTATCGAGTTTTTAAAAACCGAATTTTCGAAAATCAAATATCGGATATCCGATAATGCAATATCGAAAATCGGCTATCAAATATCCGATATCCAATTACCAAATATCGAAAATCAACTTTTCGATTTTCGGATATCGAGTTTTTTAATATCGAATTATCGAAAATCGAATATCGGATATCCGAATTTGCAATACCGAATATCGGCTATCCAATATCCGATATCCGTTTACCGAATATCGAATATCGACTTTTCGAATTTCCGGTATCGAGTTTTTAAATACCGAATTTTCGAAAATCGAATGTCGGATATCCGAATATGCAATATCGAATATCGGCTATCCAATATCCGATATCCGATTACCGAATATCGAATATCGACTTTTCGTATTTGGGGTATCGAGTTTTTAAATATCGAATTTTCGAAAATCGAATATCGGCTATCCAATATCCGATTACCGAATATCGAATATCGACTTTTCGAATTTCCGGTTTCGAGTTTTTAAATACCGAATTTTCGAAAATCGAATATTTGATATCCGAATATGCAATATCGAATATTTGCTATCCAATATCCGATATCCGTTTACCGAATATCGAATATTGACTTTTCGAATTTCCGGTATCGAGTTTTTAAATACCGAAATTTCGAAAATCGAATATCGGATATCCGAATATGCAATATCGAATATCGGCTATCCAACATCCGATATCCGTTTACCGAATATCGAATATCGACTTTACGAATTTCCGGTATCGAGTTTTTAAATACCGAATTTTCGAAAATCGAATATCGGATATCCGAATATGCAATATCGAATATCGGCTATCCAATATCCGATATCCCATTACCGAATATCGAATATCGACTTTTCGAATTTCCGGTATCGAGTTTTAAATACCGAATTTTCGAAAATCGAATATCGGATATCCGAATATGCAATATCGAATATCGGCTATCCAATATCCGATATCCGATTACCGAATCTCGACTTTTCGACTTTCCGGTAACGAGTTTTTAAACACCGAATTTTCGAAAATCGAATATTGGATATCCGAATATGCAATATCGAATGTCGGCTATCAAATATCCGATATCCAATTACCGAATATCGAATATCGACTTTTCGAATTTCCGGTATCGAGTTTTTGAATACCGAATTTTCGAAAATCGAATATCGGATATCCGAATATGCAATATCGAATATCGGCTATCCAATATCCGATATCCCATTACCGAATATCGAATATCGACTTTTCGAATTTCGGGTATCGAGTTTTTAAATATCGAATTTTCGAAAATCGAATATCGGATATCCGAATATGCAATATCGAATATCGGCTATCCAACATCCGATATCCGTTTACCGAATATCGAATATCGACTTTTCGAATTTCTGGTATCGAGTTTTTAAATACCGAATTTTCGAAAATCGAATATCGGATATCCGAATATGCAATATCGAATATCGGCTATCCAATATCCGATATCCCATTACCGAATATCGAATATCGACTTTTCGAATTTCGGGTATCGAGTTTTTGAATACCGAATTTTAAAAAATCGAATATCGGATATCCGAATATGCAATATCGAATATCGGCTATAGAATATCCGACATCCAATTACCGAATATATAGTATCGACTTTTCGAATTTCGGGTAACGAGTTTTTAAATACCGAATTTTCGAAAATCGAATATCGGATATCCGAATATGCAATATCGAATATCGGCTATCCAATATCTGATATCCGTTTACCAAATATCGAATATCGACTTTTCGAATTTCCGGTATCGAGTTTTTAAATATGGAATTTTCGAAAATCGAATATCGGATATCCGAATAAGCAATATCGAATATCGGCTATCCAATATCCGATTACCGAATATCGAATATCGACTTTTCGAATTTCCGGTTTCGAGTTTTTAAATACCGAATTTTCGAAAATCGAATATTTGATATCCGAATATGCAATATCGAATATTTGCTATCCAATATCCGATATCCGTTTACCGAATATCGAATATTGACTTTTCGAATTTCCGGTATCGAGTTTTTAAATACCGAAATTTCGAAAATCGAATATCGGATATCCGAATATGCAATATCGGATATCGGCTATCCACTATCCGATATCCGTTTACCGAATATCGAATATCGACTTTTCGAATTTCCGGTATCGAGTTTTTAAATACCGAATTTTCGAAAATCAAATATCGGATATCCGAATATGCAATATCGAATATCGGCTATCCAATATCCGATATCCGATTACCGAATCTCGACTTTTCGACTTTCCGGTAACGAGTTTTTAAACACCGAATTTTCGAAAATCGAATATTGGATATCCGAATATGCAATATCGAATGTCGGCTATCAAATATCCGATATCCAATTACCGAATATCGAATATCGACTTTTCGAATTTCCGGTATCGAGTTTTTGAATACCGAATTTTCGAAAATCGAATATCGGATATCCGAATATGCAATATCGAATATCGGCTATCCAATATCCGATATCCGTTTACCGAATATCGAATATCGACTTTTCGAATTTCCGGTATCGAGGTTTTAAATACCGAATTTTCGAAAATCGAATATCGGATATCCGAATTTGCAATACCGAATATCGGCTATCCAATATCCGATATCCGTTTACCGAATATCGAATATCGACTTTTCGAATTTCCGGTATCGAGTTTTTAAATACCGAATTTTCGAAAATCAAATATCGGATATCCGAATAAGCAATATCGAATATCGGCTATCCAATATCCGATTACCGAATATCGAATATCGACTTTTCGAATTTCCGGTTTCGAGTTTTTAAATACCGAATTTTCGAAAATCGAATATTTGATATCCGAATATGCAATATCGAATATTTGCTATCCAATATCCGATATCCGTTTACCGAATATCGAATATTGACTTTTCGAATTTCCGGTATCGAGTTTTTAAATACCGAAATTTCGAAAATCGAATATCGGATATCCGAATATGCAATATCGGATATCGGCTATCCAATATCCGATATCCGTTTACCGAATATCGAATATCGACTTTTCGAATTTCCGGTTTCGAGTTTTTAAATACCGAATTTTCGAAAATCGAATATTTGATATCCGAATATGCAATATCGAATATTTGCTATCCAATATCCGATATCCGTTTACCGAATATCGAATATTGACTTTTCGAATTTCCGGTATCGAGTTTTTAAATACCGAATTTTCGAAAATCGAATATCAGATATCCGAATATGCAATATCGGATATCGGCTATCCACTATCCGATATCCGTTTACCGAATATCGAATATCGACTTTTCGAATTTCCGGTATCGAGTTTTTAAAAACCGAATTTTCGAAAATCGAATATCGGATATCCGAATATGCAATATCGAAAATCGGCTATCAAATATCCGATATCCAATTACCAAATATCGAAAATCAACTTTTCGATTTTCGGATATCGAGTTTTTTAATATCGAATTTTCGAAAATCGAATATCGGATATCCGAATTTGCAATACCGAATATCGGCTATCCAATATCCGATATCCGTTTACCGAATATCGAATATCGACTTTTCGAATTTCCGGTATCGAGTTTTTAAATACCGAATTTTCGAAAATCGAATGTCGGATATCCGAATATGCAGTATCGAATATCGGCTATCCAATATCCGATATCCGATTACCGAATATCGAATATCGACTTTTCGTATTTGGGGTATCGAGTTTTTTAATATCGAATTTTCGAAAATCGAATATCGGATATCCGAATATGCAGTATCGAATATCGGCTATTCAACATCCGATATCCGTTTACCAAATATCGAATATCGACTTTTCGAATTTCCGGTATCGAGTTTTTAAATACCGAATTTTCGAAAATCGAATATCGGATATCCGAATATGCAATATCGAATATCGGCTATCCAATATCCGATATCCCATTACCGAATATCGAATATCGATTTTTCGAATTTCCGGTATCGAGTTTTTAAATACCGAATTTTCGAAAATCGAATATCGGATATCCGAATATGCAATATCGAATATCGGCTATCCAATATCCGATATCCCATTACCGAATATCGAATATCGACTTTTCGAATTTCGGGTATCGAGCTTTTAAATATCGAATTTTCGAAAATCGAATATCGGATATCCGAATATGCAATATCGAATATCGGCTATCCAACATCCGATATCCGTTTACCGAATATCGAATATCGACTTTTCGAATTTCCGGTATCGAGTTTTTAAATACCGAATTTTCGAAAATCGAATATCGGATATCCGAATATGCAATATCGGATATCGGCTATCCAATATGCGATATCCCATTACCGAATATCGAATATCGACTTTTCGAATTTCGGGTATCGAGTTTTTAAATATGGAATTTTCGAAAATCGAATATCGGATATCCGAATAAGCAATATCGAATATCGGCTATCCAATATCCGATTACCGAATATCGAATATCGACTTTTCGAATTTCCGGTTTCGAGTTTTTAAATACCGAATTTTCGAAAATCGAATATTTGATATCCGAATATGCAATATCGAATATTTGCTATCCAATATCCGATATCCGTTTACCGAATATCGAATATTGACTTTTCGAATTTCCGGTATCGAGTTTTTAAATACCGAAATTTCGAAAATCGAATATCGGATATCCGAATATGCAATATCGGATATCGGCTATCCACTATCCGATATCCGTTTACCGAATATCGAATATCGACTTTTCGAATTTCCGGTATCGAGATTTTAAATACCGAATTTTCGAAAATCGAATATCGGATATCCGAATATGCAATATCGAATATCGGCTATCCAATATCCGATATCCGTTTACTGAATATCGAATATCGACTTTTCGAATTTCCGGTATCGAGTTTTTAAAAACCGAATTTTCGAAAATCGAATATCGGATATCCGAATATGCAATATCGAAAATCGGCTATCCAATATCCGTTTACTGAATATCGAATATCGACTTTTCGAATTTCCGGTATCGAGTTTTTAAATACCGAATTTTCGAAAATCGGGTATCGGATATCCGAATATGCAATATCGAATATCGGCTATCCAATATCCGATATCCGTTTACCGAATATCGAATATCGACTTTTCGAATTTCCGGTATCGAGTTTTTAAAAACCGAATTTTCGAAAATCAAATATCGGATATCCGATAATGCAATATCGAAAATCGGCTATCAAATATCCGATATCCAATTACCAAATATCGAAAATCAACTTTTCGATTTTCGGATATCGAGTTTTTTAATATCGAATTTTCGAAAATCGAATATCGGATATCCGAATTTGCAATACCGAATATCGGCTATCCAATATCCGATATCCGTTTACCGAATATCGAATATCGACTTTTCGAATTTCCGGTATCGAGTTTTTAAATACCGAATTTTCGAAAATCGAATGTCGGATATCCGAATATGCAATATCGAATATCGGCTATCCAATATCCGATATCCGATTACCGAATATCGAATATCGACTTTTCGTATTTGGGGTATCGAGTTTTTAAATATCGAATTTTCGAAAATCGAATATCGGCTATCCAATATCCGATTACCGAATATCGAATATCGACTTTTCGAATTTCCGGTTTCGAGTTTTTAAATACCGAATTTTCGAAAATCGAATATTTGATATCCGAATATGCAATATCGAATATTTGCTTTCCAATATCCGATATCCGTTTACCGAATATCGAATATTGACTTTTCGAATTTCCGGTATCGAGTTTTTAAATACCGAAATTTCGAAAATCGAATATCGGATATCCGAATATGCAATATCGGATATCGGCTATCCACTATCCGATATCCGTTTACCGAATATCGAATATCGACTTTTCGAATTTCCGGTATCGAGTTTTTAAATACCGAATTTTCGAAAATCGAATATCGGATATCCGAATATGCAATATCGAATATCGGCTATCCAACATCCGATATCCGTTTACCGAATATCGAATATCGACTTGACGAATTTCCGGTATCGAGTTTTTAAATACCGAATTTTCGAAAATCGAATATCGGATATCCGAATATGCAATATCGAATATCGGCTATCCAATATCCGATATCCCATTACCGAATATCGAATATCGACTTTTCGAATTTCCGGTATCGAGTTTTAAATACCGAATTTTCGAAAATCGAATATCGGATATCCGAATATGCAATATCGAATATCGGCTATCCAATATCCGATATCCGATTACCGAATCTCGACTTTTCGACTTTCCGGTAACGAGTTTTTAAACACCGAATTTTCGAAAATCGAATATTGGATATCCGAATATGCAATATCGAATGTCGGCTATCAAATATCCGATATCCAATTACCGAATATCGAATATCAACTTTTCGAATTTCCGGTATCGAGTTTTTGAATACCGAATTTTCGAAAATCGAATATCGGATATCCGAATATGCAATATCGAATATCGGCTATCCAATATCCGATATCCCATTACCGAATATCGAATATCGACTTTTCGAATTTCGGGTATCGAGTTTTTAAATATCGAATTTTCGAAAATCGAATATCGGATATCCGAATATGCAATATCGAATATCGGCTATCCAACATCCGATATCCGTTTACCGAATATCGAATATCGACTTTTCGAATTTCTGGTATCGAGTTTTTAAATACCGAATTTTCGAAAATCGAATATCGGATATCCGAATATGCAATATCGAATATCGGCTATCCAATATCCGATATCCCATTACCGAATATCGAATATCGACTTTTCGAATTTCGGGTATCGAGTTTTTGAATACCGAATTTTAAAAAATCGAATATCGGATATCCGAATATGCAATATCGAATATCGGCTATAGAATATCCGACATCCAATTACCGAATATATAGTATCGACTTTTCGAATTTCGGGTAACGAGTTTTTAAATACCGAATTTTCGAAAATCGAATATCGGATATCCGAATATGCAATATCGAATATCGGCTATCCAATATCTGATATCCGTTTACCAAATATCGAATATCGACTTTTCGAATTTCCGGTATCGAGTTTTTAAATATGGAATTTTCGAAAATCGAATATCGGATATCCGAATAAGCAATATCGAATATCGGCTATCCAATATCCGATTACCGAATATCGAATATCGACTTTTCGAATTTCCGGTTTCGAGTTTTTAAATACCGAATTTTCGAAAATCGAATATTTGATATCCGAATATGCAATATCGAATATTTGCTATCCAATATCCGATATCCGTTTACCGAATATCGAATATTGACTTTTCGAATTTCCGGTATCGAGTTTTTAAATATGGAATTTTCGAAAATCGAATATCGGATATCCGAATAAGCAATATCGAATATCGGCTATCCAATATCCGATTACCGAATATCGAATATCGACTTTTCGAATTTCCGGTATCGAGTTTTTAAATACCGAAATTTCGAAAATCGAATATCGGATATCCGAATATGCAATATCGGATATCGGCTATCCACTATCCGATATCCGTTTACCGAATATCGAATATCGACTTTTCGAATTTCCGGTATCGAGTTTTTAAATACCGAATTTTCGAAAATCAAATATCGGATATCCGAATATGCAATATCGAATATCGGCTATCCAATATCCGATATCCGTTTACTGAATATCGAATATCGACTTTTCGAATTTCCGGTATCGAGTTTTTAAAAACCGAATTTTCGAAAACCGAATTTTCGAAAATCGAATATCGGATATCCGAATATGCAATATCGAATATCGACTTTTCGAATTTCGGGTATCGAGTTTTTAAATATGGAATTTTCGAAAATCGAATATCGGATATCCGAATAAGCAATATCGAATATCGGCTATCCAATATCCGATTACCGAATATCGAATATCGACTTTTCGAATTTCCGGCTTCGAGTTTTTAAATATCGAATTTTCGAAAATCGAATATCGGATATCCGAATATGCAGTATCGAATATCGGCTATTCAACATCCGATATCCGTTTACCAAATATCGAATATCGACTTTTCGAATTTCCGGTATCGAGTTTTTAAATACCGAATTTTCGAAAATCGAATATCGGATATCCGAATATGCAATATCGAATATCGGCTATCCAATATCCGATATCCCATTACCGAATATCGAATATCGACTTTTCGAATTTCCGGTATCGAGTTTTTAAATACCGAATTTTCGAAAATCGAAAATCGGATATCCGAATATGCAATATCGAATATCGGCTATCCAATATCCGATATCCGTTTACCAAATATCGAATATCGACTTTTCGAATTTCCGGTATCGAGTTTTTGAATACCGAATTTTAAAAAATCGAATATCGTTTATCCGAATATGCAATATCGAATATCGGCTATAGAATATCCGACATCCAATTACCGAATATATAGTATCGACTTTTCGAATTTCGGGTAACGAGTTTTTAAATACCGAATTTTCGAAAATCGAATATCGGATATCCGAATATGCAATATCGAATATCGGCTATCCAATATCCGATATCCGTTTACTGAATATCGAATATCGACTTTTCGAATTTCCGGTATCGAGTTTTTAAATACCGAATTTTCGAAAACCGAATTTTCGAAAATCGAATATCGGATATCCGAATATGCAATATCGAATATCGACTTTTCGAATTTCGGGTATCGAGTTTTTAAATATGGAATTTTCGAAAATCGAATATCGGATATCCGAATAAGCAATATCGAATATCGGCTATCCAATATCCGATTACCGAATATCGAATATCGACTTTTCGAATTTCCGGCTTCGAGTTTTTAAATATCGAATTTTCGAAAATCGAATATCGGATATCCGAATATGCAGTATCGAATATCGGCTATTCAACATCCGATATCCGTTTACCAAATATCGAATATCGACTTTTCGAATTTCCGGTATCGAGTTTTTAAATAAAGAATTTTCGAAAATCGAATATCGGATATCCGAATATGCAATATCGAATATCGGCTATCCAATATCCGATATCCCATTACCGAATATCGAATATCGACTTTTCGAATTTCCGGTATCGAGTTTTTAAATACCGAATTTTCGAAAATCGAAAATCGGATATCCGAATATGCAATATCGAATATCGGCTATCCAATATCCGATATCCGTTTACCAAATATCGAATATCGACTTTTCGAATTTCCGGTATCGAGTTTTTGAATACCGAATTTTAAAAAATCGAATATCGGATATCCGAATATGCAATATCGAATATCGGCTATAGAATATCCGACATCCAATTACCGAATATATAGTATCGACTTTTCGAATTTCGGGTAACGAGTTTTTAAATACCGAATTTTCGAAAATCGAATATCGGATATCCGAATATGCAATATCGAATATCGGCTATTCAATATCTGATATCCGTTTACCAAATATCGAATATCGACTTTTCGAATTTCCGGTATCGAGTTTTTGAATAACAAATTATAAAAAATCGAATATCGGATATCCGAATATGCAATATCGAATATCGGCTATCCAATATCTGATATCCGTTTACTGAATATCGAATATCGATTTTCGAATTTCCGGTATCGAGTTTTTAAATACCGAATTTTCGAAAATCGGGTATCGGATATTCGAATATGCAATATCGAATATCGGCTATCCAATATCCGATATCCGTTTACCGAATATCGATTATCGACTTTTCGAATTTCCGGTATAGAGTATTTAAATACCGAATTTTCGAAAATCGAATATCGGATATCCGAATATGCAATATCGAATATCGGCTATCCAATATCCGATATCCGATTACCGAATCTCGACTTTTCGACTTTCCGGTAACGAGTTTTTAAACACCGAATTTTCGAAAATCGAATATTGGATATCCGAATATGCAATATCGAATGTCGGCTATCAAATATCCGATATCCAATTACCGAATATCGAATATCGACTTTTCGAATTTCCGGTATCGAGTTTTTGAATACCGAATTTTCGAAAATCGAATATCGGATATCCGAATATGCAATATCGAATATCGGCTATCCAATATCCGATATCCGTTTACCAAATATCGAATATCGACTTTTCGAATTTCCGGTATCGAGTTTTAAATACCGAATTTTCGAAAATCGAATATCGGATATCCGAATATGCAATATCGAATATCGGCTATCCAATATCCGATATCCGATTACCGAATCTCGAATATCGACTTTTCGAATTTCCGGTATCGAGTTTTAAATACCGAATTTTCGAAAATCGAATATCGGATATCCGAATATGCAATATCGAATATCGGCTATCCAATATCCGATATCCGATTACCGAATCTCGACTTTTCGAATTTCCGGTATCGAGTTTTTAAAAACCGAATTTTCGAAAATCGAATATCGGATATCCGAATATGCAATATCGAAAATCGGCTATCAAATATCCGATATCCAATTACCAAATATCGAAAATCAACTTTTCGATTTTCGGATATCGAGTTTTTTAATATCGAATTTTCGAAAATCGAATATCGGATATCCGAATTTGCAATACCGAATATCGGCTATCCAATATCCGATATCCGTTTACCGAATATCGAATATCGACTTTTCGAATTTCCGGTATCGAGTTTTTAAATACCGAATTTTCGAAAATCGAATGTCGGATATCCGAATATGCAGTATCGAATATCGGCTATCCAATATCCGATATCCGATTACCGAATATCGAATATCGACTTTTCGTATTTGGGGTATCGAGTTTTTTAATATCGAATTTTCGAAAATCGAATATCGGATATCCGAATATGCAGTATCGAATATCGGCTATTCAACATCCGATATCCGTTTACCAAATATCGAATATCGACTTTTCGAATTTCCGGTATCGAGTTTTTAAATACCGAATTTTCGAAAATCGAATATCGGATATCCGAATATGCAATATCGAATATCGGCTATCCAATATCCGATATCCCATTACCGAATATCGAATATCGACTTTTCGAATTTCCGGTATCGAGTTTTTAAATACCGAATTTTCGAAAATCGAATATCGGATATCCGAATATGCAATATCGAATATCGGCTATCCAATATCCGATATCCCATTACCGAATATCGAATATCGACTTTTCGAATTTCGGGTATCGAGTTTTTAAATATCGAATTTTCGAAAATCGAATATCGGATATCCGAATATGCAATATCGAATATCGGCTATCCAACATCCGATATCCGTTTACCGAATATCGAATATCGACTTTTCGAATTTCCGGTATCGAGTTTTTAAATACCGAATTTTCGAAAATCGAATATCGGATATCCGAATATGCAATATCGGATATCGGCTATCCAATATGCGATATCCCATTACCGAATATCGAATATCGACTTTTCGAATTTCGGGTATCGAGTTTTTAAATATGGAATTTTCGAAAATCGAATATCGGATATCCGAATAAGCAATATCGAATATCGGCTATCCAATATCCGATTACCGAATATCGAATATCGACTTTTCGAATTTCCGGTTTCGAGTTTTTAAATACCGAATTTTCGAAAATCGAATATTTGATATCCGAATATGCAATATCGAATATTTGCTATCCAATATCCGATATCCGTTTACCGAATATCGAATATTGACTTTTCGAATTTCCGGTATCGAGTTTTTAAATACCGAAATTTCGAAAATCGAATATCGGATATCCGAATATGCAATATCGGATATCGGCTATCCACTATCCGATATCCGTTTGCCGAATATCGAATATCTACTTTTCGAATTTCCGGTATCGAGATTTTAAATACCGAATTTTCGAAAATCGAATATCGGATATCCGAATATGCAATATCGAATATCGGCTATCCAATATCCGATATCCGTTTACTGAATATCGAATATCGACTTTTCGAATTTCCGGTATCGAGTTTTTAAAAACCGAATTTTCGAAAATCGAATATCGGATATCCGAATATGCAATATCGAAAATCGGCTATCCAATATCCGTTTACTGAATATCGAATATCGACTTTTCGAATTTCCGGTATCGAGTTTTTAAATACCGAATTTTCGAAAATCGAGTATCGGATATCCGAATATGCAATATCGAATATCGGCTATCCAATATCCGATATCCGTTTACCGAATATCGAATATCGACTTTTCGAATTTCCGGTATCGAGTTTTTAAAAACCGAATTTTCGAAAATCAAATATCGGATATCCGATAATGCAATATCGAAAATCGGCTATCAAATATCCGATATCCAATTACCAAATATCGAAAATCAACTTTTCGATTTTCGGATATCGAGTTTTTTAATATCGAATTTTCGAAAATCGAATATCGGATATCCGAATTTGCAATACCGAATATCGGCTATCCAATATCCGATATCCGTTTACCGAATATCGAATATCGACTTTTCGAATTTCCGGTATCGAGTTTTTAAATACCGAATTTTCGAAAATCGAATGTCGGATATCCGAATATGCAATATCGAATATCGGCTATCCAATATCCGATATCCGATTACCGAATATCGAATATCGACTTTTCGTATTTGGGGTATCGAGTTTTTAAATATCGAATTTTCGAAAATCGAATATCGGCTATCCAATATCCGATTACCGAATATCGAATATCGACTTTTCGAATTTCCGGTTTCGAGTTTTTAAATACCGAATTTTCGAAAATCGAATATTTGATATCCGAATATGCAATATCGAATATTTGCTATCCAATATCCGATATCCGTTTACCGAATATCGAATATTGACTTTTCGAATTTCCGGTATCGAGTTTTTAAATACCGAAATTTCGAAAATCGAATATCGGATATCCGAATATGCAATATCGGATATCGGCTATCCACTATCCGATATCCGTTTACCGAATATCGAATATCGACTTTTCGAATTTCCGGTATCGAGTTTTTAAATACCGAATTTTCGAAAATCGAATATCGGATATCCGAATATGCAATATCGAATATCGGCTATCCAACATCCGATATCCGTTTACCGAATATCGAATATCGACTTTACGAATTTCCGGTATCGAGTTTTTAAATACCGAATTTTCGAAAATCGAATATCGGATATCCGAATATGCAATATCGAATATCGGCTATCCAATATCCGATATCCCATTACCGAATATCGAATATCGACTTTTCGAATTTCCGGTATCGAGTTTTAAATACCGAATTTTCGAAAATCGAATATCGGATATCCGAATATGCAATATCGAATATCGGCTATCCAATATCCGATATCCGATTACCGAATCTCGACTTTTCGACTTTCCGGTAACGAGTTTTTAAACACCGAATTTTCGAAAATCGAATATTGGATATCCGAATATGCAATATCGAATGTCGGCTATCAAATATCCGATATCCAATTACCGAATATCGAATATCGACTTTTCGAATTTCCGGTATCGAGTTTTTGAATACCGAATTTTCGAAAATCGAATATCGGATATCCGAATATGCAATATCGAATATCGGCTATCCAATATCCGATATCCCATTACCGAATATCGAATATCGACTTTTCGAATTTCGGGTATCGAGTTTTTAAATATCGAATTTTCGAAAATCGAATATCGGATATCCGAATATGCAATATCGAATATCGGCTATCCAACATCCGATATCCGTTTACCGAATATCGAATATCGACTTTTCGAATTTCTGGTATCGAGTTTTTAAATACCGAATTTTCGAAAATCGAATATCGGATATCCGAATATGCAATATCGAATATCGGCTATCCAATATCCGATATCCCATTACCGAATATCGAATATCGACTTTTCGAATTTCGGGTATCGAGTTTTTGAATACCGAATTTTAAAAAATCGAATATCGGATATCCGAATATGCAATATCGAATATCGGCTATAGAATATCCGACATCCAATTACCGAATATATAGTATCGACTTTTCGAATTTCGGGTAACGAGTTTTTAAATACCGAATTTTCGAAAATCGAATATCGGATATCCGAATATGCAATATCGAATATCGGCTATCCAATATCTGATATCCGTTTACCAAATATCGAATATCGACTTTTCGAATTTCCGGTATCGAGTTTTTAAATATGGAATTTTCGAAAATCGAATATCGGATATCCGAATAAGCAATATCGAATATCGGCTATCCAATATCCGATTACCGAATATCGAATATCGACTTTTCGAATTTCCGGTTTCGAGTTTTTAAATACCGAATTTTCGAAAATCGAATATTTGATATCCGAATATGCAATATCGAATATTTGCTATCCAATATCCGATATCCGTTTACCGAATATCGAATATTGACTTTTCGAATTTCCGGTATCGAGTTTTTAAATACCGAAATTTCGAAAATCGAATATCGGATATCCGAATATGCAATATCGGATATCGGCTATCCACTATCCGATATCCGTTTACCGAATATCGAATATCGACTTTTCGAATTTCCGGTATCGAGTTTTTAAATACCGAATTTTCGAAAATCAAATATCGGATATCCGAATATGCAATATCGAATATCGGCTATCCAATATCCGATATCCGATTACCGAATCTCGACTTTTCGACTTTCCGGTAACGAGTTTTTAAACACCGAATTTTCGAAAATCGAATATTGGATATCCGAATATGCAATATCGAATGTCGGCTATCAAATATCCGATATCCAATTACCGAATATCGAATATCGACTTTTCGAATTTCCGGTATCGAGTTTTTGAATACCGAATTTTCGAAAATCGAATATCGGATATCCGAATATGCAATATCGAATATCGGCTATCCAATATCCGATATCCGTTTACCGAATATCGAATATCGACTTTTCGAATTTCCGGTATCGAGGTTTTAAATACCGAATTTTCGAAAATCGAATATCGGATATCCGAATTTGCAACACCGAATATCGGCTATCCAATATCCGATATCCGTTTACCGAATATCGAATATCGACTTTTCGAATTTCCGGTATCGAGTTTTTAAATACCGAATTTTCGAAAATCAAATATCGGATATCCGAATAAGCAATATCGAATATCGGCTATCCAATATCCGATTACCGAATATCGAATATCGACTTTTCGAATTTCCGGTTTCGAGTTTTTAAATACCGAATTTTCGAAAATCGAATATTTGATATCCGAATATGCAATATCGAATATTTGCTATCCAATATCCGATATCCGTTTACCGAATATCGAATATTGACTTTTCGAATTTCCGGTATCGAGTTTTTAAATACCGAAATTTCGAAAATCGAATATCGGATATCCGAATATGCAATATCGGATATCGGCTATCCAATATCCGATATCCGTTTACCGAATATCGAATATCGACTTTTCGAATTTCCGGTTTCGAGTTTTTAAATACCGAATTTTCGAAAATCGAATATTTGATATCCGAATATGCAATATCGAATATTTGCTATCCAATATCCGATATCCGTTTACCGAATATCGAATATTGACTTTTCGAATTTCCGGTATCGAGTTTTTAAATACCGAATTTTCGAAAATCGAATATCAGATATCCGAATATGCAATATCGGATATCGGCTATCCACTATCCGATATCCGTTTACCGAATATCGAATATCGACTTTTCGAATTTCCGGTATCGAGTTTTTAAAAACCGAATTTTCGAAAATCGAATATCGGATATCCGAATATGCAATATCGAAAATCGGCTATCAAATATCCGATATCCAATTACCAAATATCGAAAATCAACTTTTCGATTTTCGGATATCGAGTTTTTTAATATCGAATTTTCGAAAATCGAATATCGGATATCCGAATTTGCAATACCGAATATCGGCTATCCAATATCCGATATCCGTTTACCGAATATCGAATATCGACTTTTCGAATTTCCGGTATCGAGTTTTTAAATACCGAATTTTCGAAAATCGAATGTCGGATATCCGAATATGCAGTATCGAATATCGGCTATCCAATATCCGATATCCGATTACCGAATATCGAATATCGACTTTTCGTATTTGGGGTATCGAGTTTTTTAATATCGAATTTTCGAAAATCGAATATCGGATATCCGAATATGCAGTATCGAATATCGGCTATTCAACATCCGATATCCGTTTACCAAATATCGAATATCGACTTTTCGAATTTCCGGTATCGAGTTTTTAAATACCGAATTTTCGAAAATCGAATATCGGATATCCGAATATGCAATATCGAATATCGGCTATCCAATATCCGATATCCCATTACCGAATATCGAATATCGATTTTTCGAATTTCCGGTATCGAGTTTTTAAATACCGAATTTTCGAAAATCGAATATCGGATATCCGAATATGCAATATCGAATATCGGCTATCCAATATCCGATATCCCATTACCGAATATCGAATATCGACTTTTCGAATTTCGGGTATCGAGTTTTTAAATATCGAATTTTCGAAAATCGAATATCGGATATCCGAATATGCAATATCGAATATCGGCTATCCAACATCCGATATCCGTTTACCGAATATCGAATATCGACTTTTCGAATTTCCGGTATCGAGTTTTTAAATACCGAATTTTCGAAAATCGAATATCGGATATCCGAATATGCAATATCGGATATCGGCTATCCAATATGCGATATCCCATTACCGAATATCGAATATCGACTTTTCGAATTTCGGGTATCGAGTTTTTAAATATGGAATTTTCGAAAATCGAATATCGGATATCCGAATAAGCAATATCGAATATCGGCTATCCAATATCCGATTACCGAATATCGAATATCGACTTTTCGAATTTCCGGTTTCGAGTTTTTAAATACCGAATTTTCGAAAATCGAATATTTGATATCCGAATATGCAATATCGAATATTTGCTATCCAATATCCGATATCCGTTTACCGAATATCGAATATTGACTTTTCGAATTTCCGGTATCGAGTTTTTAAATACCGAAATTTCGAAAATCGAATATCGGATATCCGAATATGCAATATCGGATATCGGCTATCCACTATCCGATATCCGTTTACCGAATATCGAATATCGACTTTTCGAATTTCCGGTATCGAGATTTTAAATACCGAATTTTCGAAAATCGAATATCGGATATCCGAATATGCAATATCGAATATCGGCTATCCAATATCCGATATCCGTTTACTGAATATCGAATATCGACTTTTCGAATTTCCGGTATCGAGTTTTTAAAAACCGAATTTTCGAAAATCGAATATCGGATATCCGAATATGCAATATCGAAAATCGGCTATCCAATATCCGTTTACTGAATATCGAATATCGACTTTTCGAATTTCCGGTATCGAGTTTTTAAATACCGAATTTTCGAAAATCGGGTATCGGATATCCGAATATGCAATATCGAATATCGGCTATCCAATATCCGATATCCGTTTACCGAATATCGAATATCGACTTTTCGAATTTCCGGTATCGAGTTTTTAAAAACCGAATTTTCGAAAATCAAATATCGGATATCCGATAATGCAATATCGAAAATCGGCTATCAAATATCCGATATCCAATTACCAAATATCGAAAATCAACTTTTCGATTTTCGGATATCGAGTTTTTTAATATCGAATTTTCGAAAATCGAATATCGGATATCCGAATTTGCAATACCGAATATCGGCTATCCAATATCCGATATCCGTTTACCGAATATCGAATATCGACTTTTCGAATTTCCGGTATCGAGTTTTTAAATACCGAATTTTCGAAAATCGAATGTCGGATATCCGAATATGCAATATCGAATATCGGCTATCCAATATCCGATATCCGATTACCGAATATCGAATATCGACTTTTCGTATTTGGGGTATCGAGTTTTTAAATATCGAATTTTCGAAAATCGAATATCGGCTATCCAATATCCGATTACCGAATATCGAATATCGACTTTTCGAATTTCCGGTTTCGAGTTTTTAAATACCGAATTTTCGAAAATCGAATATTTGATATCCGAATATGCAATATCGAATATTTGCTTTCCAATATCCGATATCCGTTTACCGAATATCGAATATTGACTTTTCGAATTTCCGGTATCGAGTTTTTAAATACCGAAATTTCGAAAATCGAATATCGGATATCCGAATATGCAATATCGGATATCGGCTATCCACTATCCGATATCCGTTTACCGAATATCGAATATCGACTTTTCGAATTTCCGGTATCGAGTTTTTAAATACCGAATTTTCGAAAATCGAATATCGGATATCCGAATATGCAATATCGAATATCGGCTATCCAACATCCGATATCCGTTTACCGAATATCGAATATCGACTTGACGAATTTCCGGTATCGAGTTTTTAAATACCGAATTTTCGAAAATCGAATATCGGATATCCGAATATGCAATATCGAATATCGGCTATCCAATATCCGATATCCCATTACCGAATATCGAATATCGACTTTTCGAATTTCCGGTATCGAGTTTTAAATACCGAATTTTCGAAAATCGAATATCGGATATCCGAATATGCAATATCGAATATCGGCTATCCAATATCCGATATCCGATTACCGAATCTCGACTTTTCGACTTTCCGGTAACGAGTTTTTAAACACCGAATTTTCGAAAATCGAATATTGGATATCCGAATATGCAATATCGAATGTCGGCTATCAAATATCCGATATCCAATTACCGAATATCGAATATCAACTTTTCGAATTTCCGGTATCGAGTTTTTGAATACCGAATTTTCGAAAATCGAATATCGGATATCCGAATATGCAATATCGAATATCGGCTATCCAATATCCGATATCCCATTACCGAATATCGAATATCGACTTTTCGAATTTCGGGTATCGAGTTTTTAAATATCGAATTTTCGAAAATCGAATATCGGATATCCGAATATGCAATATCGAATATCGGCTATCCAACATCCGATATCCGTTTACCGAATATCGAATATCGACTTTTCGAATTTCTGGTATCGAGTTTTTAAATACCGAATTTTCGAAAATCGAATATCGGATATCCGAATATGCAATATCGAATATCGGCTATCCAATATCCGATATCCCATTACCGAATATCGAATATCGACTTTTCGAATTTCGGGTATCGAGTTTTTGAATACCGAATTTTAAAAAATCGAATATCGGATATCCGAATATGCAATATCGAATATCGGCTATAGAATATCCGACATCCAATTACCGAATATATAGTATCGACTTTTCGAATTTCGGGTAACGAGTTTTTAAATACCGAATTTTCGAAAATCGAATATCGGATATCCGAATATGCAATATCGAATATCGGCTATCCAATATCTGATATCCGTTTACCAAATATCGAATATCGACTTTTCGAATTTCCGGTATCGAGTTTTTAAATATGGAATTTTCGAAAATCGAATATCGGATATCCGAATAAGCAATATCGAATATCGGCTATCCAATATCCGATTACCGAATATCGAATATCGACTTTTCGAATTTCCGGTTTCGAGTTTTTAAATACCGAATTTTCGAAAATCGAATATTTGATATCCGAATATGCAATATCGAATATTTGCTATCCAATATCCGATATCCGTTTACCGAATATCGAATATTGACTTTTCGAATTTCCGGTATCGAGTTTTTAAATATGGAATTTTCGAAAATCGAATATCGGATATCCGAATAAGCAATATCGAATATCGGCTATCCAATATCCGATTACCGAATATCGAATATCGACTTTTCGAATTTCCGGTATCGAGTTTTTAAATACCGAAATTTCGAAAATCGAATATCGGATATCCGAATATGCAATATCGGATATCGGCTATCCACTATCCGATATCCGTTTACCGAATATCGAATATCGACTTTTCGAATTTCCGGTATCGAGTTTTTAAATACCGAATTTTCGAAAATCAAATATCGGATATCCGAATATGCAATATCGAATATCGGCTATCCAATATCCGATATCCGTTTACTGAATATCGAATATCG
Organism: Agrotis clavis; assembly: GCA_954870645.1. Lineage (NCBI taxonomy): Eukaryota > Metazoa > Arthropoda > Insecta > Lepidoptera > Noctuidae > Agrotis > Agrotis clavis. The sequence goes on from OX940918.1 coordinate 393,034, forward strand.
ACTTTTCGAATTTCCGGTATCGAGTTTTTAAAAACCGAATTTTCGAAAACCGAATTTTCGAAAATCGAATATCGGATATCCGAATATGCAATATCGAATATCGACTTTTCGAATTTCGGGTATCGAGTTTTTAAATATGGAATTTTCGAAAATCGAATATCGGATATCCGAATAAGCAATATCGAATATCGGCTATCCAATATCCGATTACCGAATATCGAATATCGACTTTTCGAATTTCCGGCTTCGAGTTTTTAAATATCGAATTTTCGAAAATCGAATATCGGATATCCGAATATGCAGTATCGAATATCGGCTATTCAACATCCGATATCCGTTTACCAAATATCGAATATCGACTTTTCGAATTTCCGGTATCGAGTTTTTAAATACCGAATTTTCGAAAATCGAATATCGGATATCCGAATATGCAATATCGAATATCGGCTATAGAATATCCGACATCCAATTACCGAATATATAGTATCGACTTTTCGAATTTCGGGTAACGAGTTTTTAAATACCGAATTTTCGAAAATCGAATATCGGATATCCGAATATGCAATATCGAATATCGGCTATTCAATATCTGATATCCGTTTACCAAATATCGAATATCGACTTTTCGAATTTCCGGTATCGAGTTTTTGAATAACAAATTATAAAAAATCGAATATCGGATATCCGAATATGCAATATCGAATATCGGCTATCCAATATCCGATATCCGTTTACTGAATATCGAATATCGATTTTCGAATTTCCGGTATCGAGTTTTTAAATACCGAATTTTCGAAAATCGGGTATCGGATATTCGAATATGCAATATCGAATATCGGCTATCCAATATCCGATATCCGTTTACCGAATATCGATTATCGACTTTTCGAATTTCCGGTATAGAGTATTTAAATACCGAATTTTCGAAAATCGAATATCGGATATCCGAATATGCAATATCGAATATCGGCTATCCAATATCCGATATCCGTATCCAGAATATCGAATGTCGACTTTTCGAATTTCGGGTATCGAGTTTTTAAATATCGAATTTTCGAAAATCGAATATCGGATATCCGAATATGCAATATAGAATACCGGCTATCTAATATCCGATATCCGTTTACCAAATATCGAATATCGACTTTTCGAATTTCCGGTATCGAGTTTTAAATACCGAATTTTCGAAAATCGAATATCGGATATCCGAATATGCAATATCGAATATCGGCTATCCAATATCCGATATCCGATTACCGAATCTCGACTTTTCGACTTTCCGGTAACGAGTTTTTAAACACCGAATTTTCGAAAATCGAATATTGGATATCCGAATATGCAATATCGAATGTCGGCTATCAAATATCCGATATCCAATTACCGAATATCGAATATCGACTTTTCGAATTTCCGGTATCGAGTTTTTGAATACCGAATTTTCGAAAATCGAATATCGGATATCCGAATATGCAATATCGAATATCGGCTATCCAATATCCGATATCCGTTTACCAAATATCGAATATCGACTTTTCGAATTTCGGGTATCGAGTTTTTCAATACCGAATTTTCGAAAATCGAATATCGGATATCCGAATAAGCAATATTGAATATCGGCTATCCAATATCCGATATCTGTTTGCCGAATATCGAATATCGATTTTTCGAATTTCCGGTATCGAGTTTTTAAATACCGAATTTTCGAAAATCGAATATCAGATATCCGAATATGCAATATCGGATATCGGCTATCCACTATCCGATATCCGTTTACCGAATATCGAATATCGACTTTTCGAATTTCCGGTATCGAGTTTTTAAAAACCGAATTTTCGAAAATCGAATATCGGATATCCGAATATGCAATATCGAAAATCGGCTATCAAATATCCGATATCCAATTACCAAATATCGAAAATCAACTTTTCGATTTTCGGATATCGAGTTTTTTAATATCGAATTTTCGAAAATCGAATATCGGATATCCGAATTTGCAATACCGAATATCGGCTATCCAATATCCGATATCCGTTTACCGAATATCGAATATCGACTTTTCGAATTTCCGGTATCGAGTTTTTAAATACCGAATTTTTGAAAATCGAATGTCGGATATCCGAATATGCAGTATCGAATATCGGCTATCCAATATCCGATATCCGATTACCGAATATCGAATATCGACTTTTCGTATTTGGGGTATCGAGTTTTTTAATATCGAATTTTCGAAAATCGAATATCGGATATCCGAATATGCAGTATCGAATATCGGCTATTCAACATCCGATATCCGTTTACCAAATATCGAATATCGACTTTTCGAATTTCCGGTATCGAGTTTTTAAATACCGAATTTTCGAAAATCGAATATCGGATATCCGAATATGCAATATCGAATATCGGCTATCCAATATCCGATATCCCATTACCGAATATCGAATATCGACTTTTCGAATTTCCGGTATCGAGTTTTTAAATACCGAATTTTCGAAAATCGAATATCGGATATCCGAATATGCAATATCGAATATCGGCTATCCAATATCCGATATCCCATTACCGAATATCGAATATCGACTTTTCGAATTTCGGGTATCAAGTTTTTAAATATCGAATTTTCGAAAATCGAATATCGGATATCCGAATATGCAATATCGAATATCGGCTATCCAACATCCGATATCCGTTTACCGAATATCGAATATCGACTTTTCGAATTTCCGGTATCGAGTTTTTAAATACCGAATTTTCGAAAATCGAATATCGGATATCCGAATATGCAATATCGGATATCGGCTATCCAATATGCGATATCCCATTACCGAATATCGAATATCGACTTTTCGAATTTCGGGTATCGAGTTTTTAAATATGGAATTTTCGAAAATCGAATATCGGATATCCGAATAAGCAATATCGAATATCGGCTATCCAATATCCGATTACCGAATATCGAATATCGACTTTTCGAATTTCCGGTTTCGAGTTTTTAAATACCGAATTTTCGAAAATCGAATATTTGATATCCGAATATGCAATATCGAATATTTGCTATCCAATATCCGATATCCGTTTACCGAATATCGAATATTGACTTTTCGAATTTCCGGTATCGAGTTTTTAAATACCGAAATTTCGAAAATCGAATATCGGATATCCGAATATGCAATATCGGATATCGGCTATCCACTATCCGATATCCGTTTGCCGAATATCGAATATCTACTTTTCGAATTTCCGGTATCGAGATTTTAAATACCGAATTTTCGAAAATCGAATATCGGATATCCGAATATGCAATATCGAATATCGGCTATCCAATATCCGATATCCGTTTACTGAATATCGAATATCGACTTTTCGAATTTCCGGTATCGAGTTTTTAAAAACCGAATTTTCGAAAATCGAATATCGGATATCCGAATATGCAATATCGAAAATCGGCTATCCAATATCCGTTTACTGAATATCGAATATCGACTTTTCGAATTTCCGGTATCGAGTTTTTAAATACCGAATTTTCGAAAATCGAGTATCGGATATCCGAATATGCAATATCGAATATCGGCTATCCAATATCCGATATCCGTTTACCGAATATCGAATATCGACTTTTCGAATTTCCGGTATCGAGTTTTTAAAAACCGAATTTTCGAAAATCAAATATCGGATATCCGATAATGCAATATCGAAAATCGGCTATCAAATATCCGATATCCAATTACCAAATATCGAAAATCAACTTTTCGATTTTCGGATATCGAGTTTTTTAATATCGAATTTTCGAAAATCGAATATCGGATATCCGAATTTGCAATACCGAATATCGGCTATCCAATATCCGATATCCGTTTACCGAATATCGAATATCGACTTTTCGAATTTCCGGTATCGAGTTTTTAAATACCGAATTTTCGAAAATCGAATGTCGGATATCCGAATATGCAATATCGAATATCGGCTATCCAATATCCGATATCCGATTACCGAATATCGAATATCGACTTTTCGTATTTGGGGTATCGAGTTTTTAAATATCGAATTTTCGAAAATCGAATATCGGCTATCCAATATCCGATTACCGAATATCGAATATCGACTTTTCGAATTTCCGGTTTCGAGTTTTTAAATACCGAATTTTCGAAAATCGAATATTTGATATCCGAATATGCAATATCGAATATTTGCTATCCAATATCCGATATCCGTTTACCGAATATCGAATATTGACTTTTCGAATTTCCGGTATCGAGTTTTTAAATACCGAAATTTCGAAAATCGAATATCGGATATCCGAATATGCAATATCGGATATCGGCTATCCACTATCCGATATCCGTTTACCGAATATCGAATATCGACTTTTCGAATTTCCGGTATCGAGTTTTTAGATACCGAATTTTCGAAAATCGAATATCGGATATCCGAATATGCAATATCGAATATCGGCTATCCAACATCCGATATCCGTTTACCGAATATCGAATATCGACTTTACGAATTTCCGGTATCGAGTTTTTAAATACCGAATTTTCGAAAATCGAATATCGGATATCCGAATATGCAATATCGAATATCGGCTATCCAATATCCGATATCCCATTACCGAATATCGAATATCGACTTTTCGAATTTCCGGTATCGAGTTTTAAATACCGAATTTTCGAAAATCGAATATCGGATATCCGAATATGCAATATCGAATATCGGCTATCCAATATCCGATATCCGATTACCGAATCTCGACTTTTCGACTTTCCGGTAACGAGTTTTTAAACACCGAATTTTCGAAAATCGAATATTGGATATCCGAATATGCAATATCGAATGTCGGCTATCAAATATCCGATATCCAATTACCGAATATCGAATATCGACTTTTCGAATTTCCGGTATCGAGTTTTTGAATACCGAATTTTCGAAAATCGAATATCGGATATCCGAATATGCAATATCGAATATCGGCTATCCAATATCCGATATCCCATTACCGAATATCGAATATCGACTTTTCGAATTTCGGGTATCGAGTTTTTAAATATCGAATTTTCGAAAATCGAATATCGGATATCCGAATATGCAATATCGAATATCGGCTATCCAACATCCGATATCCGTTTACCGAATATCGAATATCGACTTTTCGAATTTCTGGTATCGAGTTTTTAAATACCGAATTTTCGAAAATCGAATATCGGATATCCGAATATGCAATATCGAATATCGGCTATCCAATATCCGATATCCCATTACCGAATATCGAATATCGACTTTTCGAATTTCGGGTATCGAGTTTTTGAATACCGAATTTTAAAAAATCGAATATCGGATATCCGAATATGCAATATCGAATATCGGCTATAGAATATCCGACATCCAATTACCGAATATATAGTATCGACTTTTCGAATTTCGGGTAACGAGTTTTTAAATACCGAATTTTCGAAAATCGAATATCGGATATCCGAATATGCAATATCGAATATCGGCTATCCAATATCTGATATCCGTTTACCAAATATCGAATATCGACTTTTCGAATTTCCGGTATCGAGTTTTTAAATATGGAATTTTCGAAAATCGAATATCGGATATCCGAATAAGCAATATCGAATATCGGCTATCCAATATCCGATTACCGAATATCGAATATCGACTTTTCGAATTTCCGGTTTCGAGTTTTTAAATACCGAATTTTCGAAAATCGAATATTTGATATCCGAATATGCAATATCGAATATTTGCTATCCAATATCCGATATCCGTTTACCGAATATCGAATATTGACTTTTCGAATTTCCGGTATCGAGTTTTTAAATACCGAAATTTCGAAAATCGAATATCGGATATCCGAATATGCAATATCGGATATCGGCTATCCACTATCCGATATCCGTTTACCGAATATCGAATATCGACTTTTCGAATTTCCGGTATCGAGTTTTTAAATACCGAATTTTCGAAAATCAAATATCGGATATCCGAATATGCAATATCGAATATCGGCTATCCAATATCCGATATCCGATTACCGAATCTCGACTTTTCGACTTTCCGGTAACGAGTTTTTAAACACCGAATTTTCGAAAATCGAATATTGGATATCCGAATATGCAATATCGAATGTCGGCTATCAAATATCCGATATCCAATTACCGAATATCGAATATCGACTTTTCGAATTTCCGGTATCGAGTTTTTGAATACCGAATTTTCGAAAATCGAATATCGGATATCCGAATATGCAATATCGAATATCGGCTATCCAATATCCGATATCCGTTTACCGAATATCGAATATCGACTTTTCGAATTTCCGGTATCGAGGTTTTAAATACCGAATTTTCGAAAATCGAATATCGGATATCCGAATTTGCAATACCGAATATCGGCTATCCAATATCCGATATCCGTTTACCGAATATCGAATATCGACTTTTCGAATTTCCGGTATCGAGTTTTTAAATACCGAATTTTCGAAAATCAAATATCGGATATCCGAATAAGCAATATCGAATATCGGCTATCCAATATCCGATTACCGAATATCGAATATCGACTTTTCGAATTTCCGGTTTCGAGTTTTTAAATACCGAATTTTCGAAAATCGAATATTTGATATCCGAATATGCAATATCGAATATTTGCTATCCAATATCCGATATCCGTTTACCGAATATCGAATATTGACTTTTCGAATTTCCGGTATCGAGTTTTTAAATACCGAAATTTCGAAAATCGAATATCGGATATCCGAATATGCAATATCGGATATCGGCTATCCAATATCCGATATCCGTTTACCGAATATCGAATATCGACTTTTCGAATTTCCGGTTTCGAGTTTTTAAATACCGAATTTTCGAAAATCGAATATTTGATATCCGAATATGCAATATCGAATATTTGCTATCCAATATCCGATATCCGTTTACCGAATATCGAATATTGACTTTTCGAATTTCCGGTATCGAGTTTTTAAATACCGAATTTTCGAAAATCGAATATCAGATATCCGAATATGCAATATCGGATATCGGCTATCCACTATCCGATATCCGTTTACCGAATATCGAATATCGACTTTTCGAATTTCCGGTATCGAGTTTTTAAAAACCGAATTTTCGAAAATCGAATATCGGATATCCGAATATGCAATATCGAAAATCGGCTATCAAATATCCGATATCCAATTACCAAATATCGAAAATCAACTTTTCGATTTTCGGATATCGAGTTTTTTAATATCGAATTTTCGAAAATCGAATATCGGATATCCGAATTTGCAATACCGAATATCGGCTATCCAATATCCGATATCCGTTTACCGAATATCGAATATCGACTTTTCGAATTTCCGGTATCGAGTTTTTAAATACCGAATTTTCGAAAATCGAATGTCGGATATCCGAATATGCAGTATCGAATATCGGCTATCCAATATCCGATATCCGATTACCGAATATCGAATATCGACTTTTCGTATTTGGGGTATCGAGTTTTTTAATATCGAATTTTCGAAAATCGAATATCGGATATCCGAATATGCAGTATCGAATATCGGCTATTCAACATCCGATATCCGTTTACCAAATATCGAATATCGACTTTTCGAATTTCCGGTTTCGAGTTTTTAAATACCGAATTTTCGAAAATCGAATATCGGATATCCGAATATGCAATATCGAATATCGGCTATCCAATATCCGATATCCCATTACCGAATATCGAATATCGATTTTTCGAATTTCCGGTATCGAGTTTTTAAATACCGAATTTTCGAAAATCGAATATCGGATATCCGAATATGCAATATCGAATATCGGCTATCCAATATCCGATATCCCATTACCGAATATCGAATATCGACTTTTCGAATTTCGGGTATCGAGTTTTTAAATATCGAATTTTCGAAAATCGAATATCGGATATCCGAATATGCAATATCGAATATCGGCTATCCAACATCCGATATCCGTTTACCGAATATCGAATATCGACTTTTCGAATTTCCGGTATCGAGTTTTTAAATACCGAATTTTCGAAAATCGAATATCGGATATCCGAATATGCAATATCGGATATCGGCTATCCAATATGCGATATCCCATTACCGAATATCGAATATCGACTTTTCGAATTTCGGGTATCGAGTTTTTAAATATGGAATTTTCGAAAATCGAATATCGGATATCCGAATAAGCAATATCGAATATCGGCTATCCAATATCCGATTACCGAATATCGAATATCGACTTTTCGAATTTCCGGTTTCGAGTTTTTAAATACCGAATTTTCGAAAATCGAATATTTGATATCCGAATATGCAATATCGAATATTTGCTATCCAATATCCGATATCCGTTTACCGAATATCGAATATTGACTTTTCGAATTTCCGGTATCGAGTTTTTAAATACCGAAATTTCGAAAATCGAATATCGGATATCCGAATATGCAATATCGGATATCGGCTATCCACTATCCGATATCCGTTTACCGAATATCGAATATCGACTTTTCGAATTTCCGGTATCGAGATTTTAAATACCGAATTTTCGAAAATCGAATATCGGATATCCGAATATGCAATATCGAATATCGGCTATCCAATATCCGATATCCGTTTACTGAATATCGAATATCGACTTTTCGAATTTCCGGTATCGAGTTTTTAAAAACCGAATTTTCGAAAATCGAATATCGGATATCCGAATATGCAATATCGAAAATCGGCTATCCAATATCCGTTTACTGAATATCGAATATCGACTTTTCGAATTTCCGGTATCGAGTTTTTAAATACCGAATTTTCGAAAATCGGGTATCGGATATCCGAATATGCAATATCGAATATCGGCTATCCAATATCCGATATCCGTTTACCGAATATCGAATATCGACTTTTCGAATTTCCGGTATCGAGTTTTTAAAAACCGAATTTTCGAAAATCAAATATCGGATATCCGATAATGCAATATCGAAAATCGGCTATCAAATATCCGATATCCAATTACCAAATATCGAAAATCAACTTTTCGATTTTCGGATATCGAGTTTTTTAATATCGAATTTTCGAAAATCGAATATCGGATATCCGAATTTGCAATACCGAATATCGGCTATCCAATATCCGATATCCGTTTACCGAATATCGAATATCGACTTTTCGAATTTCCGGTATCGAGTTTTTAAATACCGAATTTTCGAAAATCGAATGTCGGATATCCGAATATGCAATATCGAATATCGGCTATCCAATATCCGATATCCGATTACCGAATATCGAATATCGACTTTTCGTATTTGGGGTATCGAGTTTTTAAATATCGAATTTTCGAAAATCGAATATCGGCTATCCAATATCCGATTACCGAATATCGAATATCGACTTTTCGAATTTCCGGTTTCGAGTTTTTAAATACCGAATTTTCGAAAATCGAATATTTGATATCCGAATATGCAATATCGAATATTTGCTTTCCAATATCCGATATCCGTTTACCGAATATCGAATATTGACTTTTCGAATTTCCGGTATCGAGTTTTTAAATACCGAAATTTCGAAAATCGAATATCGGATATCCGAATATGCAATATCGGATATCGGCTATCCACTATCCGATATCCGTTTACCGAATATCGAATATCGACTTTTCGAATTTCCGGTATCGAGTTTTTAAATACCGAATTTTCGAAAATCGAATATCGGATATCCGAATATGCAATATCGAATATCGGCTATCCAACATCCGATATCCGTTTACCGAATATCGAATATCGACTTGACGAATTTCCGGTATCGAGTTTTTAAATACCGAATTTTCGAAAATCGAATATCGGATATCCGAATATGCAATATCGAATATCGGCTATCCAATATCCGATATCCCATTACCGAATATCGAATATCGACTTTTCGAATTTCCGGTATCGAGTTTTAAATACCGAATTTTCGAAAATCGAATATCGGATATCCGAATATGCAATATCGAATATCGGCTATCCAATATCCGATATCCGATTACCGAATCTCGACTTTTCGACTTTCCGGTAACGAGTTTTTAAACACCGAATTTTCGAAAATCGAATATTGGATATCCGAATATGCAATATCGAATGTCGGCTATCAAATATCCGATATCCAATTACCGAATATCGAATATCAACTTTTCGAATTTCCGGTATCGAGTTTTTGAATACCGAATTTTCGAAAATCGAATATCGGATATCCGAATATGCAATATCGAATATCGGCTATCCAATATCCGATATCCCATTAACGAATATCGAATATCGACTTTTCGAATTTCGGGTATCGAGTTTTTAAATATCGAATTTTCGAAAATCGAATATCGGATATCCGAATATGCAATATCGAATATCGGCTATCCAACATCCGATATCCGTTTACCGAATATCGAATATCGACTTTTCGAATTTCTGGTATCGAGTTTTTAAATACCGAATTTTCGAAAATCGAATATCGGATATCCGAATATGCAATATCGAATATCGGCTATCCAATATCCGATATCCCATTACCGAATATCGAATATCGACTTTTCGAATTTCGGGTATCGAGTTTTTGAATACCGAATTTTAAAAAATCGAATATCGGATATCCGAATATGCAATATCGAATATCGGCTATAGAATATCCGACATCCAATTACCGAATATATAGTATCGACTTTTCGAATTTCGGGTAACGAGTTTTTAAATACCGAATTTTCGAAAATCGAATATCGGATATCCGAATATGCAATATCGAATATCGGCTATCCAATATCTGATATCCGTTTACCAAATATCGAATATCGACTTTTCGAATTTCCGGTATCGAGTTTTTAAATATGGAATTTTCGAAAATCGAATATCGGATATCCGAATAAGCAATATCGAATATCGGCTATCCAATATCCGATTACCGAATATCGAATATCGACTTTTCGAATTTCCGGTTTCGAGTTTTTAAATACCGAATTTTCGAAAATCGAATATTTGATATCCGAATATGCAATATCGAATATTTGCTATCCAATATCCGATATCCGTTTACCGAATATCGAATATTGACTTTTCGAATTTCCGGTATCGAGTTTTTAAATATGGAATTTTCGAAAATCGAATATCGGATATCCGAATAAGCAATATCGAATATCGGCTATCCAATATCCGATTACCGAATATCGAATATCGACTTTTCGAATTTCCGGTATCGAGTTTTTAAATACCGAAATTTCGAAAATCGAATATCGGATATCCGAATATGCAATATCGGATATCGGCTATCCACTATCCGATATCCGTTTACCGAATATCGAATATCGACTTTTCGAATTTCCGGTATCGAGTTTTTAAATACCGAATTTTCGAAAATCAAATATCGGATATCCGAATATGCAATATCGAATATCGGCTATCCAATATCCGATATCCGTTTACTGAATATCGAATATCGACTTTTCGAATTTCCGGTATCGAGTTTTTAAAAACCGAATTTTCGAAAACCGAATTTTCGAAAATCGAATATCGGATATCCGAATATGCAATATCGAATATCGACTTTTCGAATTTCGGGTATCGAGTTTTTAAATATGGAATTTTCGAAAATCGAATATCGGATATCCGAATAAGCAATATCGAATATCGGCTATCCAATATCCGATTACCGAATATCGAATATCGACTTTTCGAATTTCCGGCTTCGAGTTTTTAAATATCGAATTTTCGAAAATCGAATATCGGATATCCGAATATGCAGTATCGAATATCGGCTATTCAACATCCGATATCCGTTTACCAAATATCGAATATCGACTTTTCGAATTTCCGGTATCGAGTTTTTAAATACCGAATTTTCGAAAATCGAATATCGGATATCCGAATATGCAATATCGAATATCGGCTATCCAATATCCGATATCCCATTACCGAATATCGAATATCGACTTTTCGAATTTCCGGTATCGAGTTTTTAAATACCGAATTTTCGAAAATCGAAAATCGGATATCCGAATATGCAATATCGAATATCGGCTATCCAATATCCGATATCCGTTTACCAAATATCGAATATCGACTTTTCGAATTTCCGGTATCGAGTTTTTGAATACCGAATTTTAAAAAATCGAATATCGTTTATCCGAATATGCAATATCGAATATCGGCTATAGAATATCCGACATCCAATTACCGAATATATAGTATCGACTTTTCGAATTTCGGGTAACGAGTTTTTAAATACCGAATTTTCGAAAATCGAATATCGGATATCCGAATATGCAATATCGAATATCGGCTATCCAATATCCGATATCCGTTTACTGAATATCGAATATCGACTTTTCGAATTTCCGGTATCGAGTTTTTAAATACCGAATTTTCGAAAACCGAATTTTCGAAAATCGAATATCGGATATCCGAATATGCAATATCGAATATCGACTTTTCGAATTTCGGGTATCGAGTTTTTAAATATGGAATTTTCGAAAATCGAATATCGGATATCCGAATAAGCAATATCGAATATCGGCTATCCAATATCCGATTACCGAATATCGAATATCGACTTTTCGAATTTCCGGCTTCGAGTTTTTAAATATCGAATTTTCGAAAATCGAATATCGGATATCCGAATATGCAGTATCGAATATCGGCTATTCAACATCCGATATCCGTTTACCAAATATCGAATATCGACTTTTCGAATTTCCGGTATCGAGTTTTTAAATAAAGAATTTTCGAAAATCGAATATCGGATATCCGAATATGCAATATCGAATATCGGCTATCCAATATCCGATATCCCATTACCGAATATCGAATATCGACTTTTCGAATTTCCGGTATCGAGTTTTTAAATACCGAATTTTCGAAAATCGAAAATCGGATATCCGAATATGCAATATCGAATATCGGCTATCCAATATCCGATATCCGTTTACCAAATATCGAATATCGACTTTTCGAATTTCCGGTATCGAGTTTTTGAATACCGAATTTTAAAAAATCGAATATCGTTTATCCGAATATGCAATATCGAATATCGGCTATAGAATATCCGACATCCAATTACCGAATATATAGTATCGACTTTTCAAATTTCGGGTAACGAGTTTTTAAATACCGAATTTTCGAAAATCGAATATCGGATATCCGAATATGCAATATCGAATATCGGCTATCCAATATCTGATATCCGTTTACCAAATATCGAATATCGACTTTTCGAATTTCCGGTACCGACTTTTTGAATACCAAATTTTAAAATATCGAATATCGGATATCCGAACATGCAATATCGAATATCGGCTATCCAATATCCGATATCCGTTTACTGAATATCGAATATCGATTTTCGAATTTCCGGTATCGAGTTTTTAAATACCGAATTTTCGAAAATCGGGTATCGGATATTCGAATATGCAATATCGAATATCGGCTATCCAATATCCGATATCCGTTTACCGAATATCGATTATCGACTTTTCGAATTTCCGGTATAGAGTATTTAAATACCGAATTTTCGAAAATCGAATATCGGATATCCGAATATGCAATATCGAATATCGGCTATCCAATATCCGTATCCAGAATATCGAATGTCGACTTTTCGAATTTCGGGTATCGAGTTTTTAAATATCGAATTTTCGAAAATCGAATATCGGATATCCGAATATGCAATATCGAATACCGGCTATCTAATATCCGATATCCGTTTACCAAATATCAAATATCGACTTTTCGAATTTCCGGTATCGAGTTTTAAATACCGAATTTTCGAAAATCGAATATCGGATATCCGAATATGCAATATCGAATATCGGCTATCCAATATCCGATATCCGATTACCGAATCTCGACTTTTCGACTTTCCGGTAACGAGTTTTTAAACACCGAATTTTCGAAAATCGAATATTGGATATCCGAATATGCAATATCGAATGTCGGCTATCAAATATCCGATATCCAATTACCGAATATCGAATATCGACTTTTCGAATTTCCGGTATCGAGTTTTTGAATACCGAATTTTCGAAAATCGAATATCGGATATCCGAATATGCAATATCGAATATCGGCTATCCAATATCCGATATCCGTTTTCCAAATATCGAATATCGACTTTTCGAATTTCGGGTATCGAGTTTTTAAATACCGAATTTTCGAAAATCGAATATCGGATATCCGAATAAGCAATATTGAATATCGGCTATCCAATATCCGATATCTGTTTGCCGAATATCGAATATCGATTTTTCGAATTTCCGGTATCGAGTTTTTAAATACCGAATTTTCGAAAATCGAATATCGGATATCCGAATATGCAATATCGGATATCGGCTATCCACTATCCGATATCCGTTTACCGAATTTCGAATATCGACTTTTCGAATTTCCGGTATCGAGTTTTTAAAAACCGAATTTTCGAAAATCGAATATCGGATATCCGAATATGCAATATCGAAAATCGGCTATCAAATATCCGATATCCAATTACCAAATATCGAAAATCAACTTTTCGATTTTCGGATATCGAGTTTTTTAATATCGAATTTTCGAAAATCGAATATCGGATATCCGAATTTGCAATACCGAATATCGGCTATCCAATATCCGATATCCGTTAACCGAATTTCGAATATCGACTTTTCGAATTTCCGGTATCGAGTTTTTAAAAACCGAATTTTCGAAAATCGAATATCGGATATCCGAATATGCAGTATCGAATATCGGCTATTCAACATCCGATATCCGTTTACCAAATATCGAATATCGACTTTTCGAATTTCCGGTATCGAGTTTTTAAATACCGAATTTTCGAAAATCGATTATCGGATATCCGAATATGCAATATCGGATATCGGCTATCCACTATCCGATATCCGTTTACCGAATTTCGAATATCGACTTTTCGAATTTCCGGTATCGAGTTTTTAAAAACCGAATTTTCGAAAATCGAATATCGGATATCCGAATATGCAATATCGAAAATCGGCTATCAAATATCCGATATCCAATTACCAAATATCGAAAATCAACTTTTCGATTTTCGGATATCGAGTTTTTTAATATCGAATTTTCGAAAATCGAATATCGGATATCCGAATTTGCAATACCGAATATCGGCTATCCAATATCCGATATCCGTTAACCGAATTTCGAATATCGACTTTTCGAATTTCCGGTATCGAGTTTTTAAAAACCGAATTTTCGAAAATCGAATATCGGATATCCGAATATGCAGTATCGAATATCGGCTATTCAACATCCGATATCCGTTTACCAAATATCGAATATCGACTTTTCGAATTTCCGGTATCGAGTTTTTAAATACCGAATTTTCGAAAATCGATTATCGGATATCCGAATATGCAATATCGAATATCGGCTATCCAATATCCGATATCCCATTACCGAATATCGAATATCGACTTTTCGAATTTCGGGTATCGAGTTTTTAAATATCGAATTTTCGAAAATCGAATATCGGATATCCGAATATGCAATATCGAATATCGGCTATCCAACATCCGATATCCGTTTACCGAATATCGAATATCGACTTTTCGAATTTCCGGTATCGAGTTTTTAAATACCGAATTTTCGAAAATCGAATATCGGATATGCGAATATGCAATATCGAATATCGGCTATCCAATATCCGATATCCGTTTACCGAATATCGAATATCGACTTTTCGAATTTCCGGTATCGAGTTTTTAAATACCGAATTTTCGAAAATCGAATATCGGATATGCGAATATGCAATATCGAATATCGGCTATCCAATATCCGATATCCCATTACCGAATACGAATATCGACTTTTCGAATTTCGGGTATCGAGTTTTTAAATATGGAATTTTCGAAAATCGAATATCGGATATCCGAATAAGCAATATCGAATATCGGCTATCCAATATCCGATTACCGAATATCGAATATCGACTTTTCGAATTTCCGGTTCCGAGTTTTTAAATATCGAATTTTCGAAAATCGAATATCGGATATCCGAATATGCAGTATCGAATATCGGCTATTCAACATCCGATATCCGTTTACCAAATATCGAATATCGACTTTTCGAATTTCCGGTATCGAGTTTTTAAATACCGAATTTTCGAAAATCGAATATCGGATATCCGAATATGCAATATCGAATATCGGCTATCCAATATCCGATATCCCATTACCGAATATCGAATATCGACTTTTAGAATTTCCGGTATCGAGTTTTTAAATACCGAATTTTCGAAAATCGAATATCGGATATCCGAATATGCAATATCGAATATCGGCTATCCAATATCCGATATCCCATTACCGAATATCGAATATCGACTTTTAGAATTTCCGGTATCGAGTTTTTAAATACCGAATTTTCGAAAATCGAAAATCGGATATCCGAATATGCAAAATCGAATATCGGCTATCCAATATCCGATACATGGACCCGGGTACGTCCTTAAACTACGTCCAGCCACCGAAGGACGGGCAGCAGCGTCCTTTGCAAACTTACGGTGACCCTACTGCGATCCCCAAGCCGCCTGCCAAGCGTGGGGATTATGGCAACCCCCCCCCCCCCATTATGATTGACAATAATAGCACACGGCCCCCAGTCCCCGGCAGCTCCGCTATTCCTGGTCTGGGTAGCGGATCAGGTAACGGCGGAGCAGGGGGTGCTAAGAATCCCCGGCAGATGCCCCGCTACCACCCCCAACGGACTTTGGCCCTGGCAACACACAACATCCGCACACTGAGGACCGATGAGAAGATTATCGAGCTGGAGGAAGAATTGAGCAAAATGCGATGGGATATCTTGGGATTATCTGAAATCCGAAGAGAGGGTCAGGATACGATAGTTCTAGATTCCGGCAACATGCTCTTCTACCGGGAAGGAGACCGTAAATCCCAGGGTGGTGTTGGATTTCTCGTCCGCAGGTCCCTCATCAACAACGTTGTGAAAGTCGACAGTGTGTCGAGTAGGGTAGCATACCTTATACTCAGAATAACCAACCGGTATTCGTTGAAGGTCATACAGGTATATGCGCCGACCTCGACACATTCTGATGATGAAGTAGAGGCATTGTATGAGGAGATATCCGAGGCCATACATGCCTCCGAAACATACTTCACCGTTGTTATGGGGGACTTCAACGCGAAGGTGGGCGCACGGAATGGCGATGAGTTGAGAGTGGGGCCATTTGGGTATGGGCAGCGAAACCATAGGGGCCAGCGACTGGTCGACTTCATGGAAAAGGAAGAACTTCATTTAATGAACTCCTATTTCCAGAAGCGGCCATCCAGGAAGTGGACGTGGATGAGCCCCGATGGTACTACCAGAAATGAGATCGACTTCATCATGACGACCAAGAAGCGAATATTCAGTGATGTCTCTGTGATCGCTAAGGTAAAAACCGGTAGCGATCACCGAATTGTCAGAGGCACACTGAATATCAATGTCAAGCTTGAAAGGTCTCGTCTGGTGAAGTCCACGCTCCGACCTGGTCCTGCCCACATCCGGAACCCCGAAGACTTTCAACTCGAACTGCACAATCGCTTCCAGTGCCTAACCGAATGCGAAACTGTGGACGAAATCAACAATGGGTTGGTGGAAACTGTCCAAGCTGTGGGGTCCAAGTTCTTTAAGACCCCGCGCCGGAATAAGCTTCAAAAGCTCTCGAACGGAACCATCAAGTTGATGCAAGACCGGTCCGAGATGAGGCTGCAATCTTCAGCTGATATGTCGGAATATGGCAAACTCAATAGACGAATCTCTAAATCAATGCGACGTGACCTGCGGGCCTCTATTGCGGCACGGATCAAAGAGGCAATCGAGCGGAACCAGGGCTCAAAAGTCTTCGCAAAGAATTCGTCTATTGGGCAGAGCCAAATGACTAAGCTGAAGATTAACGACGGCAGCATCATTTCGACGAAACCGGAGATCCTAAGAGAGCTTGAGAGGTTTTACGGACAGTTATACACATCAACACGACAACCCAGTGTCGGTACAGCTCGAGACGCAAGAGCTAAACTGACTCGACACTACACTGAGGATATCCCGGACATCAGCCTGTACGAGATTAGAATGGCTCTTAAACAGCTCAAGAATAACAAGGCGCCGGGTGAGGACGGAATCACAACAGAACTTCTGAGAGCGGGTGGAAAACCGGTACTCCTAGTCCTCCAGAAGTTATTTAATTCCGTCATACTCGAAGGTTCTACGCCAGAAGCATGGCACAGGAGTGTGGTTGTTCTTTTCTTCAAAAAGGGTGACAACACCTTGTTGAAGAACTACAGGCCAATCTCACTTCTGAGCCATGTGTACAAGCTGTTCTCAAGAGTCATTACGAACCGTCTCGAACGCAGGTTTGATGACTTCCAGCCTCCCGAACAAGCCGGTTTCCGAAAAGGTTTTAGTACTATAGACCACATACACACGCTCCGCCAGATTATACAGAAGACAGAGGAGTATAATCGGCCATTGTGTTTAGCGTTTGTGGACTATGAAAAAGCCTTCGATTCAATCGAAACCTGGGCAGTATTGCAGTCCCTCCAACGATGTCATATCGACTATAGGTATATCGAAGTGTTGAAGTGTTTGTATAGGAACGCCACCATGTCCATCCGACTTCAGGAAGAGAGCACGAAACCAATCCAATTGCAGAAAGGCGTGAGACAGGGAGACGTTATTTCTCCGAAACTGTTCACGAACGCGTTGGAGGACGTTTTCAAGCTCTTGGAATGGAACGGACTCGGCATCAACATCAATGGCGAATACATCACTCACCTTCGTTTTGCCGATGATATAGTCATCATGGCAGAATCGTTGGAGCACCTCAATGCTATGCTCAGCGACCTCAGTATCGTTTCCCAACGGGTCGGCCTTAAAATGAACATGGACAAGACGAAAGTCATGTCGAATGTCCATGTGGCACCCGTACCGGTTGTTGTTGGGAACGATACTCTCGAAGTTGTAGACCATTATACTTACCTTGGACAGATTGTTCAGTTAGGTAGGTCCAACTTCGAGAAAGAGGTCGCCCGAAGAATCCAACTCGGATGGGCAGCGTTTGGGAAGCTACGTGATATCTTCTCATCGAGAATCCCACAGTGTCTCAAGACAAGGGTGTTTAACCAGTGTGTGTTGCCAGTGATGATTTATGGCTCTGAAACGTGGTCTTTGACTGCTGGCCTTTTAGAGAGACTGAGAGTCACTCAACGAGCAATGGAAAGAGCTATGCTCGGAGTTTCTTTGCGGGATAAAATCCGGAACATGGATATTCGGCGAAGAACCAGAGTCACCGACATAGCTCATAAAATTTGCAAGTTGAAGTGGCAATGGGCAGGCCACATCGCTCGTAGAACTGACAACCGATGGGGAAGAAAAGTTCTCGAGTGGCGACCACGGACCGGAAGGCGCAGCGTAGGCAGGCCTCCCACTAGGTGGACCGACGACATCGTGAGAGTCGCGGGCAACCGATGGATGCAAGTGGCGAATTGTCGTTCGGCGTGGCGGTCTAAGGGGGAGGCCTATGTTCAGCAGTGGACGTCTTCCGGCTGATGATGATAATGATGATGAATATCCGATATCCGTTTACCAAATATCGAATATCGACTTTTCGAATTTCCGGTATCGAGTTTTTGAATACCGAATTTTAAAAAATCGAATATCGGATATCCGAATATGCAATATCGAATATCGGCTATAGAATATCCGACATCCAATTACCGAATATATAGTATCGACTTTTCGAATTTCGGGTAACGAGTTTTTAAATACCGAATTTTCGAAAATCGAATATCGGATATCCGAATATGCAATATCGAATATCGGCTATAGAATATCCGATATCCCATTACCGAATATCGAATATCGACTTTTCGAATTTCGGGTATCGAGTTTTTGAATACCGAATTTTAAAAAATCGAATATCGGATATCCGAATATGCAATATCGAATATCGGCTATAGAATATCCGACATCCAATTACCGAATATATAGTATCGACTTTTCGAATTTCGGGTAACGAGTTTTTAAATACCGAATTTTCGAAAATCGAATATCGGATATCCGAATATGCAATATCGAATATCGGCTATCCAATATCTGATATCCGTTTACCAAATATCGAATATCGACTTTTCGAATTTCCGGTATCGAGTTTTTAAATATGGAATTTTCGAAAATCGAATATCGGATATCCGAATAAGCAATATCGAATATCGGCTATCCAATATCCGATTACCGAATATCGAATATCGACTTTTCGAATTTCCGGTTTCGAGTTTTTAAATACCGAATTTTCGAAAATCGAATATTTGATATCCGAATATGCAATATCGAATATTTGCTATCCAATATCCGATATCCGTTTACCGAATATCGAATATTGACTTTTCGAATTTCCGGTATCGAGTTTTTAAATACCGAAATTTCGAAAATCGAATATCGGATATCCGAATATGCAATATCGGATATCGGCTATCCACTATCCGATATCCGTTTACCGAATATCGAATATCGACTTTTCGAATTTCCGGTATCGAGTTTTTAAATACCGAATTTTCGAAAATCAAATATCGGATATCCGAATATGCAATATCGAATATCGGCTATCCAATATCCGATATCCGTTTACTGAATATCGAATATCGACTTTTCGAATTTCCGGTATCGAGTTTTTAAAAACCGAATTTTCGAAAATCGAATATCGGATATCCGAATATGCAATATCGAATATCGACTTTTCGAATTTCGGGTATCGAGTTTTTAAATATGGAATTTTCGAAAATCGAATATCGGATATCCGAATAAGCAATATCGAATATCGGCTATCCAATATCCGATTACCGAATATCGAATATCGACTTTTCGAATTTCCGGCTTCGAGTTTTTAAATATCGAATTTTCGAAAATCGAATATCGGATATCCGAATATGCAGTATCGAATATCGGCTATTCAACATCCGATATCCGTTTACCAAATATCGAATATCGACTTTTCGAATTTCCGGTATCGAGTTTTTAAATACCGAATTTTCGAAAATCGAATATCGGATATCCGAATATGCAATATCGAATATCGGCTATCCAATATCCGATATCCCATTACCGAATATCGAATATCGACTTTTCGAATTTCCGGTATCGAGTTTTTAAATACCGAATTTTCGAAAATCGAAAATCGGATATCCGAATATGCAATATCGAATATCGGCTATCCAATATCCGATATCCGTTTACCAAATATCGAATATCGACTTTTCGAATTTCCGGTATCGAGTTTTTGAATACCGAATTTTAAAAATCGAATATCGTTTATCCGAATATGCAATATCGAATATCGGCTATAGAATATCCGACATCCAATTACCGAATATATAGTATCGACTTTTCGAATTTCGGGTAACGAGTTTTTAAATACCGAATTTTCGAAAATCGAATATCGGATATCCGAATATGCAATATCGAATATCGGCTATCCAATATCTGATATCCGTTTACTGAATATCGAATATCGACTTTTCGAATTTCCGGTATCGAGTTTTTAAATACCGAATTTTCGAAAACCGAATTTTCGAAAATCGAATATCGGATATCCGAATATGCAATATCGAATATCGACTTTTCGAATTTCGGGTATCGAGTTTTTAAATATGGAATTTTCGAAAATCGAATATCGGATATCCGAATAAGCAATATCGAATATCGGCTATCCAATATCCGATTACCGAATATCGAATATCGACTTTTCGAATTTCCGGCTTCGAGTTTTTAAATATCGAATTTTCGAAAATCGAATATCGGATATCCGAATATGCAGTATCGAATATCGGCTATTCAACATCCGATATCCGTTTACCAAATATCGAATATCGACTTTTCGAATTTCCGGTATCGAGTTTTTAAATAAAGAATTTTCGAAAATCGAATATCGGATATCCGAATATGCAATATCGAATATCGGCTATCCAATATCCGATATCCCATTACCGAATATCAAATATCGACTTTTCGAATTTCCGGTATCGAGTTTTTAAATACCGAATTTTCGAAAATCGAAAATCGGATATCCGAATATGCAATATCGAATATCGGCTATCCAATATCCGATATCCGTTTACCAAATATCGAATATCGACTTTTCGAATTTCCGGTATCGAGTTTTTGAATACCGAATTTTAAAAAATCGAATATCGTTTATCCGAATATGCAATATCGAATATCGGCTATAGAATATCCGACATCCAATTACCGAATATATAGTATCGACTTTTCGAATTTCCGGTATCGAGTTTTTAAAAACCGAATTTTCGAAAACCGAATTTTCGAAAATCGAATATCGGATATCCGAATATGCAATATCGAATATCGACTTTTCGAATTTCGGGTATCGAGTTTTTAAATATGGAATTTTCGAAAATCGAATATCGGATATCCGAATAAGCAATATCGAATATCGGCTATCCAATATCCGATTACCGAATATCGAATATCGACTTTTCGAATTTCCGGCTTCGAGTTTTTAAATATCGAATTTTCGAAAATCGAATATCGGATATCCGAATATGCAGTATCGAATATCGGCTATTCAACATCCGATATCCGTTTACCAAATATCGAATATCGACTTTTCGAATTTCCGGTATCGAGTTTTTAAATACCGAATTTTCGAAAATCGAATATCGGATATCCGAATATGCAATATCGAATATCGGCTATCCAATATCCGATATCCCATTACCGAATATCGAATATCGACTTTTCGAATTTCCGGTATCGAGTTTTTAAATACCGAATTTTCGAAAATCGAAAATCCGATATCCGAATATGCAATATCGAATATCGGCTATCCAATATCCGATATCCGTTTACCAAATATCGAATATCGACTTTTCGAATTTCCGGTATCGAGTTTTTGAATACCGAATTTTAAAAATCGAATATCGTTTATCCGAATATGCAATATCGAATATCGGCTATAGAATATCCGACATCCAATTACCGAATATATAGTATCGACTTTTCGAATTTCGGGTAACGAGTTTTTAAATACCGAATTTTCGAAAATCGAATATCGGATATCCGAATATGCAATATCGAATATCGGCTATCCAATATCCGATATCCGTTTACTGAATATCGAATATCGACTTTTCGAATTTCCGGTATCGAGTTTTTAAATACCGAATTTTCGAAAACCGAATTTTCGAAAATCGAATATCGGATATCCGAATATGCAATATCGAATATCGACTTTTCGAATTTCGGGTATCGAGTTTTTAAATATGGAATTTTCGAAAATCGAATATCGGATATCCGAATAAGCAATATCGAATATCGGCTATCCAATATCCGATTACCGAATATCGAATATCGACTTTTCGAATTTCCGGCTTCGAGTTTTTAAATATCGAATTTTCGAAAATCGAATATCGGATATCCGAATATGCAGTATCGAATATCGGCTATTCAACATCCGATATCCGTTTACCAAATATCGAATATCGACTTTTCGAATTTCCGGTATCGAGTTTTTAAATAAAGAATTTTCGAAAATCGAATATCGGATATCCGAATATGCAATATCGAATATCGGCTATCCAATATCCGATATCCCATTACCGAATATCGAATATCGACTTTTCGAATTTCCGGTATCGAGTTTTTAAATACCGAATTTTCGAAAATCGAAAATCGGATATCCGAATATGCAATATCGAATATCGGCTATCCAATATCCGATATCCGTTTACCAAATATCGAATATCGACTTTTCGAATTTCCGGTATCGAGTTTTTGAATACCGAATTTTAAAAAATCGAATATCGTTTATCCGAATATGCAATATCGAATATCGGCTATAGAATATCCGACATCCAATTACCGAATATATAGTATCGACTTTTCGAATTTCGGGTAACGAGTTTTTAAATACCGAATTTTCGAAAATCGAATATCGGATATCCGAATATGCAATATCGAATATCGGCTATCCAATATCTGATATCCGTTTACTGAATATCGAATATCGATTTTCGAATTTCCGGTATCGAGTTTTTAAAAACCGAATTTTCGAAAATCGGGTATCGGATATTCGAATATGCAATATCGAATATCGGCTATCCAATATCCGATATCCGTTTACCGAATATCGATTATCGACTTTTCGAATTTCCGGTATAGAGTATTTAAATACCGAATTTTCGAAAATCGAATATCGGATATCCGAATATGCAATATCGAATATCGGCTATCCAATATCCGTATCCAGAATATCGAATGTCGACTTTTCGAATTTCGGGTATCGAGTTTTTAAATATCGAATTTTCGAAAATCGAATATCGGATATCCGAATATGCAATATCGAATACCGGCTATCTAATATCCGATATCCGTTTACCAAATATCGAATATCGACTTTTCGAATTTCCGGTATCGAGTTTTAAATACCGAATTTTCGAAAATCGAATATCGGATATCCGAATATGCAATATCGAATATCGGCTATCCAATATCCGATATCCGATTACCGAATCTCGACTTTTCGACTTTCCGGTAACGAGTTTTTAAACACCGAATTTTCGAAAATCGAATATTGGATATCCGAATATGCAATATCGAATGTCGGCTATCAAATATCCGATATCCAATTACCGAATATCGAATATCGACTTTTCGAATTTCCGGTATCGAGTTTTTGAATACCGAATTTTCGAAAATCGAATATCGGATATCCGAATATGCAATATCGAATATCGGCTATCCAATATCCGATATCCGTTTTCCAAATATCGAATATCGACTTTTCGAATTTCGGGTATCGAGTTTTTAAATACCGAATTTTCGAAAATCGAATATCGGATATCCGAATAAGCAATATTGAATATCGGCTATCCAATATCCGATATCTGTTTGCCGAATATCGAATATCGATTTTTCGAATTTCCGGTATCGAGTTTTTAAATACCGAATTTTCGAAAATCGAATATCGGATATCCGAATATGCAATATCGGATATCGGCTATCCACTATCCGATATCCGTTTACCGAATTTCGAATATCGACTTTTCGAATTTCCGGTATCGAGTTTTTAAAAACCGAATTTTCGAAAATCGAATATCGGATATCCGAATATGCAATATCGAAAATCGGCTATCAAATATCCGATATCCAATTACCAAATATCGAAAATCAACTTTTCGATTTTCGGATATCGAGTTTTTGAATATCGAATTTTCGAAAATCGAATATCGGATATCCGAATTTGCAATATCGAATATCGGCTATCCAATATCCGTATCCAGAATATCGAATGTCGACTTTTCGAATTTCGGGTATCGAGTTTTTAAATATCGAATTTTCGAAAATCGAATATCGGATATCCGAATATGCAATATCGAATACCGGCTATCTAATATCCGATATCCGTTTACCAAATATCGAATATCGACTTTTCGAATTTCCGGTATCGAGTTTTAAATACCGAATTTTCGAAAATCGAATATCGGATATCCGAATATGCAATATCGAATATCGGCTATCCAATATCCGATATCCGTTTACCGAATATCGACTTTTCGAATTTCCGGTATCGAGTTTTTAAATACCGAATTTTCGAAAATCGATTATCGGATATCCGAATATGCAATATCGAATATCGGCTATCCAATATCCGATATCCCATTACCGAATATCGAATATCGACTTTTCGAATTTCGGGTATCGAGTTTTTAAATATCGAATTTTCGAAAATCGAATATCGGATATCCGAATATGCAATATCGAATATCGGCTATCCAACATCCGATATCCGTTTACCGAATATCGAATATCGACTTTTCGAATTTCCGGTATCGAGTTTTTAAATACCGAATTTTCGAAAATCGAATATCGGATATGCGAATATGCAATATCGAATATCGGCTATTCAATATCCGATATCCCATTACCGAATACGAATATCGACTTTTCGAATTTCGGGTGTCGAGTTTTTAAATATGGAATTTTCGAAAATCGAATATCGGATATCCGAATAAGCAATATCGAATATCGGCTATCCAATATCCGATTACCGAATATCGAATATCGACTTTTCGAATTTCCGGTTCCGAGTTTTTAAATATCGAATTTTCGAAAATCGAATATCGGATATCCGAATATGCAGTATCGAATATCGGCTATTCAACATCCGATATCCGTTTACCAAATATCGAATATCGACTTTTCGAATTTCCGGTATCGAGTTTTTAAATACCGAATTTTCGAAAATCGAATATCGGATATCCGAATATGCAATATCGAATATCGGCTATCCAATATCCGATATCCCATTACCGAATATCGAATATCGACTTTTCGAATTTCCGGTATCGAGTTTTTAACCCATTAAAGACTAGCGTTGCCATATGGCAACGTGAGTGATCCATTTCATTTACAGATTATATATCAAAAAGTAACAACCTCAGCTATGCTTTTGTGATGACAATGTAAAGTTAGATATCTAAGTCACTGATAAAAAACGATTTGTGGTCATTTCTTGTTCTAGTTTGTGGGTAGTGGTGGATTCATTTATTGGTTGTCAGAAATTTTGCAGAAATGGAGCACAAAAAAACATAAGTTTCATTTATTTCTTTATTGCGTAGATTTTTATTTTTTCTTTGTCTAATAAATGTTCAGATACATCTCAAGTTTACAATAACACTATTTGGTATATAATTTTTATGCAGATTTGACGTCACGGAAGTTTTTTTGTATGTTGCCATATGGCAACGCTAGGTCCATATGGGTACATTTTTCATGAAAGTGATAATTTATCTTTTTAGATTGAAGTTACATAAAATTGTAGATTTATTGGAACAAGAACTTGATGATGATTTGCAAAATAAATGTATTGAGCCGGATGAAGTGAGTCCAAGCCTTTGACTTCTGATTCACTTGAAAGAAATAGGTAATGGAGGAACAGGCACGCTTCACCAGAACAGAATGCCCAATTACAAAGGTTGGATCTATGAAGAAAATGCAAGAGGGTAATACGAATATGCCTCTCAAGCTGATGTTGTTGTAATACGGTGGATGGATAATTCAGTTGTGACTGTCGCTTCTAGTGATCACAAAGTAAATCCTGTGGGATTGACGGATGGGTATTCCAAAGCCAGCCAACAAAATATAAAAGTACCGTAACCCAATCTCATGGGAGGGACAGACCTCATGGACCCTCATGTAAATAATTACAGGATTGGAATTCGAGGCAATAAATGGTTTTGGACTACTTTTATGTCATCATCATCATCATCAGCCGGAAGACGTCCTCTGCTGAACATAGGCCTCCTCCTTAGACCGCCAAGCAAAACGACAATTCGCCACTTGCATCCATCCGTTGCCCGCGACCCTCACGATGTCGTCGGTCCACCTAGTGGGAGGCCTGCCTACGCTGCGCCTTCCGGTCCGTGGTCGCCACTCGAGATCTTTTCTTCCCCATCGGTTCTCAGTTCTACGAGCGATATGGCCTGCCCATTGCCACTTCAACTTGCAAATTTTATGAGCTATGTCGGTGACTCTGGTTCTTCGCCGAATATCCATGTTCCGGATTTTATCCCGCAAAGAAACTCCGAGCATAGCTCTTTCCATTGCTCGTTGAGTGACTCTCAGTCTCTCTAAAAGGCCAGCAGTCAAAGACCTACTTTTATGTGGCTAGTAGGTATTACTAAAAACAATTTCTGGATCCTGATGTGCAAATCAGGAAAGGATATTGAGCAGCTGGTCTAAATCTGGTGGTCGAGCATCTTCCTCGAGATGTGGGTGTAGGGTTTTGGAAGGAGTTAGATATGACGGAGCAAATCATTTTCCAAAATCAGTAGAAAAGTAACGCAAATGTGTTGGAGCTAACTGTAAAAGTATAAGAAGAGTTACCTATGTATTCAAAATGTGACGTTGGTTTAGGTATTAAATGTTTTGAAAATTATAATTCTAGGTAATTACCTGGTGTATTTTCATAAATATATTATTATACTAAATAAATAAAGTAAATATTCAAAAGATTATATTTTTTTGAAACGGTAAAATATTGTACCTAGTTTGACCTAGCGTTGCCATATGGCAACAGTCTAAAACTCAATATTGGGAGATTACGTTTTTTTTTTTTAGTTATAATAGTATTATCTGGTCAACATTCAACTAAAATATAACGTTAAAACAAAAAAAAATGAGTTTCAAAAACTCAGTCCCTAATGGGTTAAATACCGAATTTTCGAAAATCGAAAATCGGATATCCGAATATGCAATATCGAATATCGGCTATCCAATATCCGATATCCGTTTACCAAATATCGAATATCGACTTTTCGAATTTCCGGTATCGAGTTTTTGAATACCGAATTTTAAAAAATCGAATATCGGATATCCGAATATGCAATATCGAATATCGGCTATAGAATATCCGACATCCAATTACCGAATATATAGTATCGACTTTTCGAATTTCGGGTAACGAGTTTTTAAATACCGAATTTTCGAAAATCGAATATCGGATATCCGAATATGCAATATCGAATATCGGCTATCCAATATCTGATATCCGTTTACCAAATATCGAATATCGACTTTTCGAATTTCCGGTATCGAGTTTTTGAATACCAAATTTTAAAAAATCGAATATCGGATATCCGAATATGCAATATCGAATATCGGCTATCCAATATCCGATATCCGTTTACTGAATATCGAATATCGATTTTCGAATTTCCGGTATCGAGTTTTTAAATACCGAATTTTCGAAAATCGGGTATCGGATATTCGAATATGCAATATCGAATATCGGCTATCCAATATCCGATATCCGTTTACCGAATATCGATTATCGACTTTTCGAATTTCCGGTATAGAGTATTTAAATACCGAATTTTCGAAAATCGAATATCGGATATCCGAATATGCAATATCGAATATCGGCTATCCAATATCCGATATCCGTATCCAGAATATCGAATGTCGACTTTTCGAATTTCGGGTATCGAGTTTTTAAATATCGAATTTTCGAAAATCGAATATCGGATATCCGAATATGCAATATAGAATACCGGCTATCTAATATCCGATATCCGTTTACCAAATATCGAATATCGACTTTTCGAATTTCTTGTATCGAGTTTTAAATACCGAATTTTCGAAAATCGAATATCGGATATCCGAATAAGCAATATCGAATATCGGCTATCCAATATCCGATTACCGAATATCGAATATCGACTTTTCGAATTTCCGGTTTCGAGTTTTTAAATATCGAATTTTCGAAAATCGAATATCGGATATCCGAATATGCAGTATCGAATATCGGCTATTCAACATCCGATATCCGTTTACCAAATATCGAATATCGACTTTTCGAATTTCCGGTATCGAGTTTTTAAATACCGAATTTTCGAAAATCGAATATCGGATATCGGAATATGCAATATCGAATATCGGCTATCCAATATCCGATATCCCATTACCGAATATCGAATATCGACTTTTCGAATTTCCGGTATCGAGTTTTTAAATACCGAATTTTCGAAAATCGAAAATCGGATATCCGAATATGCAATATCGAATATCGGCTATCCAATATCCGATATCCGTTTACCAAATATCGAATATCGACTTTTCGAATTTCCGGTATCGAGTTTTTGAATAACGAATTTTAAAAAATCGAATATCGGATATCCGAATATGCAATATCGAATATCGGCTATAGAATATCCGACATCCAATTACCGAATATATAGTATCGACTTTTCGAATTTCGGGTAACGAGTTTTTAAATACCGAATTTTCGAAAATCGAATATCGGATATCCGAATATGCAATATCGAATATCGGCTATCCAATATCTGATATCCGTTTACCAAATATCGAATATCGACTTTTCGAATTTCCGGTATCGAGTTTTTGAATAACAAATTTTAAAAAATCGAATATCGGATATCCGAATATGCAATATCGAATATCGGCTATCCAATATCCGATATCCGTTTACTGAATATCGAATATCGATTTTCGAATTTCCGGTATCGAGTTTTTAAATACCGAATTTTCGAAAATCGGGTATCGGATATTCGAATATGCAATATCGAATATCGGCTATCCAATATCCGATATCCGTTTACCGAATATCGATTATCGACTTTTCGAATTTCCGGTATAGAGTATTTAAATACCGAATTTTCGAAAATCGAATATCGGATATCCGAATATGCAATATCGAATATCGGCTATCCAATATCCGATATCCGTATCCAGAATATCGAATGTCGACTTTTCGAATTTCGGGTATCGAGTTTTTAAATATCGAATTTTCGAAAATCGAATATCGGATATCCGAATATGCAATATAGAATACCGGCTATCTAATATCCGATATCCGTTTACCAAATATCGAATATCGACTTTTCGAATTTCCGGTATCGAGTTTTAAATACCGAATTTTCGAAAATCGAATATCGGATATCCGAATATGCAATATCGAATATCGGCTATCCAATATCCGATATCCGATTACCGAATCTCGACTTTTCGACTTTCCGGTAACGAGTTTTTAAACACCGAATTTTCGAAAATCGAATATTGGATATCCGAATATGCAATATCGAATGTCGGCTATCAAATATCCGATATCCAATTACCGAATATCGAATATCGACTTTTCGAATTTCCTGTATCGAGTTTTTGAATACCGAATTTTCGAAAATCGAATATCGGATATCCGAATATGCAATATCGAATATCGGCTATCCAATATCCGATATCCGTTTACCAAATATCGAATATCGACTTTTCGAATTTCGGGTATCGAGTTTTTCAATACCGAATTTTCGAAAATCGAATATCGGATATCCGAATAAGCAATATTGAATATCGGCTATCCAATATCCGATATCTGTTTGCCGAATATCGAATATCGATTTTTCGAATTTCCGGTATCGAGTTTTTAAATACCGAATTTTCGAAAATCGAATATCAGATATCCGAATATGCAATATCGGATATCGGCTATCCACTATCCGATATCCGTTTACCGAATATCGAATATCGACTTTTCGAATTTCCGGTATCGAGTTTTTAAAAACCGAATTTTCGAAAATCGAATATCGGATATCCGAATATGCAATATCGAAAATCGGCTATCAAATATCCGATATCCAATTACCAAATATCGAAAATCAACTTTTCGATTTTCGGATATCGAGTTTTTTAATATCGAATTTTCGAAAATCGAATATCGGATATCCGAATTTGCAATACCGAATATCGGCTATCCAATATCCGATATCCGTTTACCGAATATCGAATATCGACTTTTCGAATTTCCGGTATCGAGTTTTTAAATACCGAATTTTCGAAAATCGAATGTCGGATATCCGAATATGCAGTATCGAATATCGGCTATCCAATATCCGATATCCGATTACCGAATATCGAATATCGACTTTTCGTATTTGGGGTATCGAGTTTTTTAATATCGAATTTTCGAAAATCGAATATCGGATATCCGAATATGCAATATCGAATATCGGCTATCCAATATCCGTTTACTGAATATCGAATATCGACTTTTCGAATTTCCGGTATCGAGTTTTTAAATACCGAATTTTCGAAAATCGAATATCGGATATCCGAATATGCAATATCGGATATCGGCTATCCACTATCCGATATCCGTTTACCGAATAACGAATATCGACTTTTCGAATTTCCGGTATCGAGTTTTTAAATACCGAATTTTCGAAAATCGAATATCGGATATCCGACTATGCAATATCGAATATCGGCTATCCAATATCCGATATCCGTTTACTGAATATCGAATATCGACTTTTCGAATTTCCGGTATCGAGTTTTTAAAAACCGAATTTTCGAAAATCGAATATCGGATATCCGAATATGCAATATCGAAAATCGGCTATCCAATATCCGTTTACTGAATATCGAATATCGACTTTTCGAATTTCCGGTATCGAGTTTTTAAATACCGAATTTTCGAAAATCGGGTATCGGATATCCGAATATGCAATATCGAATATCGGCTATCCAATATCCGATATCCGTTTACCGAATATCGAATATCGACTTTTCGAATTTCCGGTATCGAGTTTTTAAAAACCGAATTTTCGAAAATCGAATATCGGATATCCGATAATGCAATATCGAAAATCGGCTATCAAATATCCGATATCCAATTACCAAATATCGAAAATCAACTTTTCGATTTTCGGATATCGAGTTTTTTAATATCGAATTTTCGAAAATCGAATATCGGATATCCGAATTTGCAATACCGAATATCGGCTATCCAATATCCGATATCCGTTTACCGAATATCGAATATCGACTTTTCGAATTTCCGGTATCGAGTTTTTAAATACCGAATTTTCGAAAATCGAATGTCGGATATCCGAATATGCAATATCGAATATCGGCTATCCAATATCCGATATCCGATTACCGAATATCGAATATCGACTTTTCGTATTTGGGGTATCGAGTTTTTAAATATCGAATTTTCGAAAATCGAATATCGGCTATCCAATATCCGATTACCGAATATCGAATATCGACTTTTCGAATTTCCGGTTTCGAGTTTTTAAATACCGAATTTTCGAAAATCGAATATTTGATATCCGAATATGCAATATCGAATATTTGCTATCCAATATCCGATATCCGTTTACCGAATATCGAATATTGACTTTTCGAATTTCCGGTATCGAGTTTTTAAATACCGAAATTTCGAAAATCGAATATCGGATATCCGAATATGCAATATCGGATATCGGCTATCCACTATCCGATATCCGTTTACCGAATATCGAATATCGACTTTTCGAATTTCCGGTATCGAGTTTTTAAATACCGAATTTTCGAAAATCGAATATCGGATATCCGAATATGCAATATCGAATATCGGCTATCCAACATCCGATATCCGTTTACCGAATATCGAATATCGACTTTACGAATTTCCGGTATCGAGTTTTTAAATACCGAATTTTCGAAAATCGAATATCGGATATCCGAATATGCAATATCGAATATCGGCTATCCAATATCCGATATCCCATTACCGAATATCGAATATCGACTTTTCGAATTTCGGGTATCGAGTTTTTAAATATGGAATTTTCGAAAATCGAATATCGGATATCCGAATAAGCAATATCGAATATCGCCTATCCAATATCCGATTACCGAATATCGAATATCGACTTTTCGAATTTCCGGTTTCGAGTTTTTAAATGCCGAATTTTCGAAAATCGAATATTTGATATCCAAATATGCAATATCGAATATTTGCTATCCAATATCCGATATCCGTTTACCGAATATCGAATATCGACTTTTCGAATTTCCGGTATCGAGTTTTTAAATACCGAAATTTCGAAAATCGAATATCGGATATCCGAATATGCAATATCGGATATCGGCTATCCCTTATCCGATATCCGTTTACCGAATATCGAATATCGACTTTTCGAATTTGCGGTATCGAGTTTTTAAATACCGAATTTTCGAAAATCGAATATCGGATATCCGAATATGCAATATCGAATATCGGCTATCCAATATCCGATATCCGTTTACTGAATATCGAATATCGACTTTTCGAATTTCCGGTATCGAGTTTTTAAATACCGAATTTTCGAAAATCGGGTATCGGATATCCGAATATGCAATATCGAATATCGGCTATCCAATATCCGATATCCGTTTACCGAATATCGATTATCGACTTTTCGAATTTCCGGTATAGAGTTTTTAAATACCGAATTTTCGAAAATCGAATATCGGATATCCGAATATGCAATATCGAATATCGGCTATCCAATATCCGATATCCGTATCCAGAATATCGAATGTCGACTTTTCGAATTTCCGGTATAGAGTTTTTAAATACCGAATTTTCGAAAATCGAATATTGGATATCCGAATATGCAATATCGAATGTCGGCTATCAAAATCCCCTCGACCGTAACACCGACTCATTGAGTCGACGTTCAAATATGGCGCATCTGTAAGTCGACTCAATGAGTCGGCGCCGCGGCCATTACGTCGGCCATGAATATAATGTGTCAAAAAACCCACTTAGAGTATACCGATCTCGTTCAAACTTTCGCAAAGTGTAGGGAATAGAACGAGTAAGCCATTTAACATCACATGATAAACATCCAACAATAATTTGCTACGGAATGTTGCACTCTATATAGTCTGTGGGAACCTCTTCAGTTTATTTTTGTCGAGCGATCGCGATAAGTGTTTACGCAAGTTTTTTTAAGTGTTTGGGTGTTATTTTTGATTTAATAGTGAAATAATATTATATTTAATGTGTGTGCAAGTGAACTTTAACCTGAGGGTGAGTGTAATCCTTTTTATGCGATCTTTTCGTAACGCTTGGAACAAGATTTGACCTTGGTCAGAATGCTATCGAAATTTACTAAATTGTGAGACTAGTTCTGAGTAAAAACTAATTACTTTCGCATTAAATGTTTACTAAACAATAGATTTCAGCCAAAACATAAACATTCTAATTGGAATCTACATTCCAATTAGAATTTTTGCGAACGTAAACAAAGAAAAATGGCGGAAAAAATAACTCCTTGCCCGTCGGAGTGGGGAGCGTGAGGTTTTTTCGTTACGGAATTTCTAGATTCGGTCCCCGCGCTCAAGGCCCGCGATAGAAGCTATGCAATAGCTTAAAAGCTTACGACGAATCGAGAACCTCCTCCTTTTTTTGAAGTTAGGTAGTTAAAGTTAGTTGACAATAAAAACCTACCTATCCCCAAAACATACACCTATTTATATAATAGCTCTGTAAAAATAAAGTTGATAAACTTACATTTGCAGATGAAGAACATGTTCTCCGATACATTTTGTTTAGGAAAATATGTTATCCAAGTACGTTTTATAAGTTGGTCGACTATTACTAGTAAAGTTGTGAAGCCTACTTAGTCATGATAATTTTCTTTTAAACTTCGTTATGCAGGGTGATTTTCTTAGTCACCATCCAAATTTTAATATATTAATCTTTGGCGAAAATCATTGAATACGTGTTTTTGCTTTTTGTATCACTCAATACAAAAATATCGAGATATCACGTCTCAATGTTATCTATAAAAAGTTGATGAACCTGGACACCGCGCTGTGATGTGTCGCTCAGGTGTAGCGGGGCGGGGCGGGGGGTCAGCGGGGTGCGCTCTGCCCGTTTCATGCGTCGGCAGGTGTATATTATTAACGTTTAGCTTAGTGACCACGCAGAGCGGATGAGAAAATGATTTAATATGACAATTTGACGTATCGATTTTTTTTCAAAAATGGGCTTAGTGATTGATACCTAACGCCTAGAAAAATTTTGGACGGTGCTAAAAAAGTCACCCTGTATATACTACTATTGTGAATTTATTCACACCCCCAAACATAACCGTTTAGCTGGTAGAGGGGGGGGGACACTCGAGTCGAGCAAAATTAATATTTCACAAACGGATCTTTTTATCAAAAAGTTGTTAATGGAAACTATCAATATTTTTAAAGGCCTATTTAATGATACCCCACACTAAGGGGTACGCGAGAAAAAAAAAAACATCCCCACTTTACGTGTAAATGGGGTACCTACCCTAAAAAAAATATTTTACAAGATTTTATTTTACCACTATTTCGGAGCAACAACAAATCCGTATATTTACACCAAATTACAGCTTTCTAGTACTGGGCGTCTCTGAGCTAAGCTGCGGACAGACGGACGGACGGACGGACATGGCGAAACTATAAGGGTTCCTTGTTGACTACGGAACCCTAAAAATCAATACGAATCGTACTAATCGTAACGATTTTTCGGAACGTGTACAGCAGCCATTAGGAAAGTCCAGTTTAAGTTTCGCCACGGTATTATTATGGTTAGTCTACAAACATAAAACAAATATTTAGGTTCGGTGTGTAATTAGTGCACATGTAGTAGGTACGTATTTATGTCAGTCAGGTCACAGTAGGAATGTTGACTAACAAAGCAATAGTGAAACAATGAATATTTAATCGATACGCCCATCGGCTTCTGGAATCGGCAGCGTGCCGTATAATTTGATGCTTTGTTACTGTCGCGGTTGCCATTTAATTGTCTTTCTACTTCTAGCGCCAATTAATTCATAGGAATACGAATAGTTAATAAAGCAATTAGCCATAAGGAATTTAGTATATAAACCGATAAATTCACAGGTTACTGTATTATAACTTATATAACCATAAAATAGAATCACACAAATCAAGAGCAATGTAAGTTTTAGTCAGGGAAACAAGGTAATGCCTTGCCTAGTTGACTGTGTTTACTGGAATCGTAATTTAAGATTCCAGTCAAGACAATCACTCTGGTTGGTGCCATCATTCTTAAACAAATCGACCAATTTAGATGATGTTTTTTTGTTGAAAATAAATGATCTCATGCATCTCATTTAGGGGAGTGATATGAAAATTCGAATAGGCGAGTCCACACAGAGCGAGCAGCCTCGCGAGGCATTTGCCGCGCGAAGCAGCTCGGTTAGTTTAGATGTGTCTCGGCCGAGCCAAGAGCGCGCGCTGCCGCGGGCGTGCGACCGAGCGCCCGAGCCATCCAGTGTCGGCTTTTCGTTTTGCCTCAGTCGAGGAACAATAGGCGCGTCCACACAGAGCAAGCAGCCTTGCGAAGCAGTTTCCTCGCGCGGTAAATGCCTCGCGAGGCTGCTCGCTCTGTGTGGACACACCGAATGACGTTACTGCGATACACGCTATTTTGAAAAAAAACTTTTTCAAAAAAAAAAATGTAATCGCCTTTAAAAACAACCACAAAAAAGGGTAAAATAACCTTCAAAACTTTTCTTTCGGAAGTCGGTGACTTTTTTTTATTAATTTCATTGTCTTTTTTGCCACCGACTTCCGAAAGGAAAGTTTTGAAGGTTATTTTACCCTTTTTTGTGGTTGTTTTTGAAGGCGGTTACATTTTTTTTTTGTATTGTTTTTATTTTACTCTTTTTAGTTTAAATATTCAACCACAATTCGTTAAAATCTCTTACATTCATTCCCTATCTCGAAAACTACTGAACCAATTTTGATGAAACTTGCAGTATTCCCTAAGTTGAACGATACCTAGTACAACAAAAAACGAATTACTTAAATCGGACTTGTAGTTTCGGAGATATGCGAACACAAACATAATTTACTAAATCAGTCGATGCCAAGTCCTTACTAGAGGAGTTATACCTTCCGTCATCAGCTCAGCTACATGAGATGATGATTACCATACGCAAATACTTAGGAGCGTATATTCCGAAAGCTGGCAACGTCGCAAATGGTTGTCAAATATTAACAAGTTTTAATTAATTTAGCATTGTTACTGTATGAAAATAAGAAATATGGCTCTGTAGTGCACTAAAAAATTGATAAGGGAATGCAATAATTAATATCGTAACACCGAGTATATAGTTTTAGATGTAGAAAAAGCATTTGGAAGCTTTCCAAATGCCTTTTATACACCGGAAACAGTTACAACATCAAATTCAGTGTTTTAATTGCATTCCTATATCATTTTTTTAGTGCACTACAGAGCGATATTTCTTGTTTTCATACAGAAAAGGAGAATGGGCAAATTTGTATGGAGCGTGGGCGGTCCGCGGCCAATAAAGATTTTGTTATATTCTGGTGTAGTGTAGGCCTACAATTATTGTGGGCAAGTTTTATCACTGTGGTATACTTCTAAAACGGAAAAATTATTTTTTTGTTTTTATTGGGTGAATATTGATTATAAGGGAGTTTCGGGGCTACTGGTTGTATGATATTGATTTAAGTTGAAAAAGTTTTATTATTCATTGCTTTTTGGTATGCTCGGAATTTTCAAAACTATAATTATTTTTTCAATAATTTCGTATGTCAGTCTGACCCTAACTGATTGAGGCATTAGTAGATCTGTTAACAGTAACAGTCGTTACTCAGCAAAATGATGGGGCCTCCCTCTAGACGGCCAAAGCCTGCCGGGGTCGCGGAACTTACGCGTAACTGTGGCCCCGGAACGTAAAGGGCTATTGAAGGACACCGTGGATAGTGTATGTGCAAGTACTCGCCATTAGCAAGACGAAAACAACAACAATATTGCATATGAAAATAATTATTGTGCGATATTGTTCTGTACAATTAGGTTATATTGACACTCAAATATTTTTTTATCTAAATGAAATACAGAGTAACGCCCATAGTAAAAGTTATTCCTAAATAGCAGTACTTTCATTTGATACTAAATTAATTGATGGCCGCCGAACGCCCAAGTCCGCCCATTCTCCTTTGCCAAATTAATTAAAACTTGTAATTATTTGACAGCTTTTTGCGACGTTGCCAACTTTCAGAATATGCAGCCTTAAATCACTTCATAAAATTTGCGAAAAACGATGTGTGGGCCTATAAAATTTGAGGGTCGCCCTCGATTTCTCCAGGATCCAATCATCAGATCCTGACATGGTGACAATGGGACCACTCCTGAAGTAACTCCTTTTGAACAAAAAAATAAATTTGAAAATCGGCCCACAATTGGCAGAGTAATCGCGTAACAAACACACAAAAAAAAAAGAACATACCGTCGAATTGATAACCTCCTTCTTTTTGAAGTCGGTTAAAAAAGCCAGTTCTATTCGAAAAACTGTTAGAATGGTACTCTAGTCCAAAAGTCTTGGAATCAATCATATTTCAATCTGAATTTGTCTGTGGATCGAACTCACGACCCCAGTGATTA
The DNA here is from genome assembly GCA_954870645.1 of Agrotis clavis. Lineage (NCBI taxonomy): Eukaryota > Metazoa > Arthropoda > Insecta > Lepidoptera > Noctuidae > Agrotis > Agrotis clavis. The sequence continues at coordinate 431,822 of OX940918.1, forward strand.
CCAAGAACTACCTACGCTACGATGATAAAACTGACACTGAGTTAATCGTACCAATCAAACAGTTTTTCGAATAAGCGTGTTTCCGACAACGTCATTCGATATAGAGGTTTTCTGTTTTCGAACTTGCGTACTACTCTTAATATTTTTCGAAATAGCGTGCCTCGCAATAACGTCATTCGACATTTCAGATCACTCTCCTCATTAAGGTCTGTCTAATGATGGGGGAAACGAACATTCTCGGACTGAGAATGTTCTCGAAACGAGAATGTTCTAAAATATTCTCGTCATAAAAAGTTTTGTCATTTCAATCTTCTACTGATTTTAATCGTGGATTTGGTTTTGGAAGGAGATCGTTGCTTAATAATACACTTGGTACATACAGCATTTTCAGATGTAGGCAGCTACACGAACTTAAAAGTTTTTATACTGATATGGTCACTACTAGTACTACTACTATTATTTAGATTTAAAACGGGATATTTACCATGTTTATTATCTACAGTGCCGAAAAATCGGAAACTCAAAACAAAAAATAAACATGGTACATATATCCCGTTTTACGAGTATCTTCTATACCTACTTATAATAAATCTGTAGAGATGTCAATTCTGTACATGAAATATAATTTTCCAAAATAACTATCAGGGGGTGATTAGGGATCGATACTGATGCCAAAAATGCAATTAATAAAATTATTGTCTGTCTGTCTGTCTGCCTGTATAACCGTTATAGAAACAAAAACTTGAGAGGTGTCAAGGGACCCGGGTGTCCTTGGAACGAAGTTACTGTATACACTCAACAAAAAAATCTAAAAACCCACGTTTTTAAATATCACAAAAATAAGAAAATAACCCTACGGGGTTTAGAGAGGGGCCACTCAAAACGTGGGGGCGTATATCATTTAAGGGATTATTTATGGGATATATTTACATGAAGTGGGTGATAGATCGTGGGTGTAACTTGCAAAGATACGCCCCCACGTTTTGAGTGGCCCCTCTCTCAACCCCGTAGGGTTATTTTCTTATTTTTGGGTTATTTAAAAACGTGGGTTTTTAGATTTTTTTAAATCTATTACCTTATTAAGCTATTGCATAGCTTCTATCGCGGGCCTTGAGCGCGGGGACCGAATCCAGAAATTCCGTAACGAAAAAACCTCACGCTCATTTAAAATTAATTAGTTATTGATTTATTAATATAATAATAATAAAATCATAATATTAATAATAATAATATTTTTTTTTTTTTTTAAAGAAATATTTAAAAATGTCACTTGAATTAATATCAAAGAAAAAGCAATACTGCATGAATAAAATAAATAAATAAAATTATATGTAATTGCATAAGTTGATACAAAATGCTATGCAATAGCTTTACCGCGGCAGTCCCCGAGTGCCACACGTCTTTTTTTATTTATTTATTTATTTATATTAGGGATAACAACAGCTTCCAACACTTAACTAAGTACTTAACAGAATTACACGAGTAGCCAATAATAGTTATCCACGGTGGATACATTATAGTGGATGAGTATTTAAGTATCTTAAAGTTAGAACTAAATTAAATTTCAACTGATTGGCAGACTTAGACGAAACGATATTATTATTAAGAAACACCTGCATTTGAAGTAAAGAAACAAAAATACAACATTTATTAAATAGTTCATTAATAATAAATGATAAATAAATAGTAAATACATAATGAAGTAAATAAATTATAGAATAAAATTACATAAATACAAAAGAAAATAAATAGTACCTACCTAGAAAACCAGCCGCTGAATGTAATATTTTTGATGTTATGATAGCCCTATGATGAAAGTAATGTAAGGATAACTCGGTTTTTGAAGTTATTTTTGGAACCAATGAATAGGTCCACGCTATTGAAGTGTTTATTGTAAGAGTCAAGTAATCGTGGTATTACGCTATTCTTACCATAATTAGTCGAGTGGAATGGGGTGCAAAACAATGTAGTGTGTCTGGTGCGTTTCTTGGGTACATTAAACTTAATGTTGCTTAAAAGCATTGGACAATCGATCCGTCCCCGTAAAATGTCAAATAGCAACCCCATATCCATCAGGATACGCCTCTCCTGCAGAGTTAAGAGATTGTATGTACGACAGTTTTGTTGGTAATCATGCGAGCAATGATGAAATTTGAAGTTAAGGTGATCGAGAAACTTTTTCTGAATGCGTTCAAGATTATTTTTATGTATCGCGTAACAGGGAGACCATATTTGAGAACCGTACTCCAATAAACTTCGAACATAAGCAAAATAAACTATTTAAGGCTCAACAAACTCTTAAAAGGTTGGCAAGATCTCAGGACAAAACCAAGATTGCGAAATGACCTGTTGCATGTCGCGTCAATGTGCTGTCGCATGGACATCTCTGAGTCCAAAAGTATACCCAGGTCCCGCACAATCTTGACCCTCTCGATTGCAACGCCGTTGAGACTGTATTGATAAATGATAGGATTTCTTTTACGAGTGAAGGATATAATTTGACATTTTTTAATGCTTACCGTGATGTTGTTATTAGTATAGAAGTTAAATAAAGAGAGGGCGCTGCCTAACTAGCATTCATAGTTGAGTAGCTCCGTATATTTCTTATTTATAAAATAGTAAAACGCAATAGTACATTCTGAGTCTTACATTATCCGGTGTGTTAAGTAAAAATACATGTGTGAAAGTGTTTTCAAACGTAAATATTAACAACAGATCCTTTTTAACGAACCGCGAACAGTTAACAGTAATAACAAAACTAAATCCTAAAACAAAAATGGAAGAAACATTCAGCTCAATTAGGAAAAATGTCAGATATGGTGTTCCCCAAGGTTGTGTGCTAGGGCCGCTGCATTTTAATGTCTATATCAACGACTTGCCAAAGGCAATTACTCAACCTATAACATTATTTGCTGATGATAGTACAGTCTCAATTGCGTGTAAGGACATTCAAAACTATAAATCTGACATAAATAATTCGTTGACATCTATAATTTCTTGGCTTGATAATAATAATTTAAAAATAAATTTATCAAAAACTAATATAATGCACTTTGGACAAAGATTACACAATCCATTAAATGTAAATTTGATTCATGATAATTACACGATAAACGAAGTATCTAAAGCCCGTTTTCTCGGCGTAATCATAGACAGCAGACTAAATTGGAAAGACCATATTGACGCAGTATGCAAAAGAATAAGTAGTCAGGCATATGCTTTGTACCAGCTTGCTCCATCTTTAAACACTGATGTGCTTCTCTCGGCTTATTATGGACTTGTTGAATCCATCCTCAGATATGGTATTATATTTTGGGGCAACTCATCAAATAAAGACATGGCATTTAAGATGCAAAAGCGGTGCATACGTGCTATGTTCGGTATGCAGAGTACTGAAAGCTGCAAGCCCTTATTTATAAGACATAAAATCCTCACACTGTCGTCACTTTACATTTTGGAAATCGCCTTATTTGTTAAAAAAAACCCCCATATGTTTCCTCGAATATCGGATATTGTAATACGAAATCGTCGGGATAATACTAAACTACGTGTTCAGCCATCTAAGACAGCGCTTCTGCAAAAAAGTGTTGTCTGCATGGCACCGACAATTTATAATAAGATCCCTAAACGTTTAAAAGATTTAAATACAGACCAGTTTAAGAAAATACTCAAAAATATACTGACAGAAAAAGCTTATTACAATATCAATGAATTTTTAACTGACAAATCGCTTTAGTTTCGCTGAATGCATAGCGTATATATTTGACTTTGCATGTTAATGTTATTTCATTTTTGTTATTTAATTTAATGTTTTATTATTGTTTTATTTAAATTATTGTTCTTTTGTAATTATTTTTGAAATGTTATGTTCTTTCGAACTAATTTGTACACCAATCATGGTCAAACACGTTGAGACAAAGATTATTCCGTAACATCTATATTATGCATTTTACTATGTATGTTATGTACACGTGTTTTTGCAAATAAATGAATTTGAATTTGAATTTGAATTTGAAATTTGAAAAGAGTTGAGATCTTCTTGGAGCAAGATACAGTCAGATAATGAGTTGATAGCTATGTAAATCTTTTTGTCATCAGCGTAGAGAATATGATGTGAGTGTTTAATGTGGTCAATGATGTCAAAGATAAAGGCGTTGTAGAAGAGAGGGCCAAGGTGCGATCCCTGGGGAACACCAGACGGGATGGATACGAAGTCTGATTTAAAACCACCCAACACAACAGCTTGTGAACGATTAGTTAAGTATGATTCAATCCACCTGAGCAAGTCGCCATGAATTCCCAACGCATACAGTTTTCGTAACAGGATGACGTGGTCCACACGGTCGAACGCTTTTTCGAAATCCGTGTACACCACGTCAACCTGGCCACCGTTTTCCATTTCACCCATCATATAATCTGTGAAACAAGCCAAGTTTGAGACCGTAGAGCGTCTCTGCATGAATCCATGCTGAGATTCAGGAATGCCAAGACTAATAACAGGATAAATATTTTGAACGATGATTTGTTCAAACACCTTGGCAACACAATTTAAGATGGAGATAGGGCGATAATTATCTATTTTGGACTTGGAACCTTTCATAAGAACAGGAATGACGTAAGCCTTTTTCCATAGAGATGGAAACGTACAATTATTAAGAGATTGCTGAAACAGTAAGGCAATGGGGTGTGACAGACTTTTAGCGCACGATGACCAAAATACAGGAGGAATCCCGTCGCAACCGGCGCCTTTGTTTTTATCTAAATTTGATAGGTGCCTGAATACCGTCTCTTTAGACACTGTAATGCTAGATATAGTGTCACAGGCGTGGTAATTGTTTAGAAGAGATTGAGGGTCAAATTGTGACGAGGGCTGATTTTTGTTAAAGACGCTGTCAAAAAAGTTATTGAAGGCAGAGCATATTTCTTGACCATTATTATATTTAGTGGAACCATGGGTAAACTGACGCGGATAAGCGGAACTACCTTTCTTTGATTTGATGTAGCTCCAGAAGTACTTGGGCGCCTTCTTTATGTTGTGTTCAGCGTTGCGTGTGAATCTGTCAAAACACCGACCCTGCACTTTTATTTTATTATTTTTATCTTTGTTCATCGGGTTTGAAACTACCCTGATTTCAGCCTGCTAGCTAATCGGGAAGTGCCTCAAAGCCTGTCCGCCATTTTGGACATCCGCCATATTGGATTTAAGTCTCATGACTATTTTTTTCGTATTCCTGACAGCAAATCCTTTGATTTGATACCCGTAACATGGGGGTGGATTTCAAACAGCCAGTCTGCCATCTTGGACGTCCGCCATATTGGATTTAAGTCATGTGACTATTTTTTCGTACTCCTGACAGCAAACCCTTTCATTTGATATCCATATCATAGGGTTGCATTTCAAATAGCCTGTTTGCCGTCTTGGACGTCCGCCATATTGGATTTAAGTCACGTGACCATTTTTTTCGTATTCCTGACAGCATACCCTTTCATTTGATACCCATATCGTGGGGTAGGGTTACAAACAGTCAGTCCGCCATCTTGGGGAGGCCGCCATATTGGATTTGTTATGACGTTTGTTAGCTATTCATGTATTGTCATCAGTGTGCTTAGTGCGAGTTTTTTTACGTTGACGCAATAGTAACGTTTAACCGCGTTTGGCGCTCTCATTGGTTGAAAGTTCTCACGACCTTGGAGCGGGCCAATGAGAGCGCCAAACGCGGTTAAACGTTACTTACGCGTCTACGTAAAAAAACTCGCACTAAGCACACTGAATTCAGAACGTGTGCAAAATTTCAGCCTTCTAGCTTATCGGAAAGTGCCTCAAAATTGAGTTGCAAAAGCCCAACCGGAACGACAAACAAACAAACAAACAAATAAACAAACAAGAAAAGTGAGTTTATAAAAACGTGGGAAAAATAATCGTCGCGACTCCACTCCACTCCGCCCCGCTCCACTCCACTCCACTCCCCTCCGCTCCGCTCCGCGGAACTTTACCTTAGGTTCTTCTTCTCGTTTTTAACTTAGGTTCTTTCGCAACGCGCGATAAGGAACTTCGTTCCAAAACTACTCGACGGATTTTGACGAAACATGGTACAATTATTTTTCATACTCCTACGCAAGTTATAGTATACTTTGTATCACGCTACAATCAATAGGAGCAGAGCAGTGAAGGGAAATGTTAGGAAAACGGGAGAAGTTACGCGAAGTTACAGCGTGTATGGACACGCTAATCTTCGGAACTACTGGACGGATTTGATTGTTTTTTTTTGTTGTATAGCTATTAAGTCTGGGCAACATATAGGCTATAATTTATCTTGGAAACTTGAACACCTGATTCAGAACTGCAATAGATCAGCTAAACTATAAGAGATACAAAAAAAGACGCCATAGCAAAAATTGTTCCGCGTGATGAGCATTTACTGCTGAGAAAATAAATTTGAAGATAATTATGGAACACCTGATGTGGAACTCCAAGAGCCCAGCTACACTATTACATCAGTAATGACGTCTTAGCAAGAGTTGTTCAGCCTGGTGAGCACTCCCTTTTGTCGCATAAAAACTGAAGATCTGGAACACCTGACGTGGAACTCCAAGAGCCCAGCTACACTATAACATATATGTATAGGAATGACGTCTTAGCAAGACTTGTTCAGCCTAATGAGCACTCTCTATTGACGTTTGAAAATTGATATCCAAGCCCAGCTACACTATGACATATATTGAATAACATCTTAGCAAGAGTTGTTTAGTCTGATGGGCATTTCCTGTTGACTTACAAAAATGAAAGATCTGGAACGTCTGGAATCGTCATGCGCGTCCCGTTGTTTTCCCGTCCCAAGGCTCTAAGAATTCGACATCAGACGTTTCAGATCTTCGATTTTGACGACCCCTTTGTCGCTGGCATAAACAACAGGATCCGCGTACGAAGTCGCTGGCAGAAGCTGTTTCTAAATAATACTTAGTACAAAAAGTTCTTTACCAGTTTTTTCTGTGAGAGCTCAAAAATTTAATTCTCGATTAGACAGGCTTCACCAATAAAGCCAATCTCGCAGCAGCTTTAGATCCCAAAAACTGAGGAACAACCTAAACATCTTTTTTTTAGCGTGGTAAAATCATCAAATGAGTCCTCCCACCCCGGGCAGACTTGTACTGACTAAAATCCACGGTGTCCTTCAATAGAACCTAAACATCTAAAGCATATTTAATGTAGATGGGCAGGAGTTCGTTATTACGAGGACGTTGGTGGAGGAGCTGTCCTCGTTGGTATCGAACTTTATCAAACTAGTGCCCGAATATAAGTGCCGTTCGGTATTCTCAAGGCCGTAAAAGTTTCAGCAATAACTTGATGGGAGTCTAGTTATTGCTGGCAGTTCCACTCCCAGTCCTAGTACCAGTCCCAGTTTCAGTTCCAGTCTAAAACAACTCGAGTGTAGAGTTCTCTTAAGTTCTCAGCTTGGATATCATTCCCGAGAACGTACCTAATATTTGCAATGTTCTCGCTAATATTCTTGGGAATTTAAAGTAACCCTTCCTACCTATCCTTCCGCCAATGACCCTCCTCTAGCATGCCACTAGTTCTGCCGGTCGCGCTCGATGCACAGGGTCCACTCACGGGCCCCGTAGTGGGCCATGAACTGTAAGTTTGAGTGTATAGCCTTCAGCAGGACGCTTTGGCCACCGAGATTGTGTAGAAGCCGCTAGAAGATGGCCCTGGGGGCTTGATTTAGTTTTGGGACCAAACATTGGAAAACTATCCTTCATTGTACGTGATCCGAAACGGCTCTGGTCAGTTTGGTAGTGGATCATATTGCCAAAGCAGGTATTCCGATATTCACGGATTTCAATAACATGCAATACAATAATAATATATAATGTATAAATCATGTGCCAGGTCCTTGTGCGCACAGAGCGTGGCGCCACACCTGCGCGTGCTGCGCGCTGTTGGTTTTTGCCGGGTGGCAGGCAGCGCGTGGGGAGCGCGGCGGTCGCTGCGCGTTTACCACGTGTTTGCGCTCGCCATTACCTCCACATACGTGCTGCTGCAGCTTATATATGCATACCAGGTCAGAATAATAATTAAATTCATACAGGACTATTGGTATAGTGGTTAGCGACCCTGACTGCTATGCCGGAGGTCGTGGGTTCGATTCCCACCTAGGACAAATGTTTGTGTGATGAGCACGATCTTGTTCTATGTCTGGGTGTAATTTATCTATAATAATATATTTATGTATTTAGAAATTTTATCATTTGTCTAGTACCCATAACACAAGCTCTGCTTAGCTTGGGACTAGATGGCGTTGTGTGATAGTTGTGGAATATTATAATAATATTATTATTATTCTCTATATCTTTTAAGATCTCGGCATCATGGGATCCCGGACATTTAGACGGCATGCCAGGAGCCGAAGCCATCTTGCAGAGGCCCTTTACGCAATTTAAATGAAATGAGGCTCTAACCGGCGGTTAGCCCTGTATGCACTATGCCAGTATATCCAAGGTCAACCCCCGGTTGGAGTTGGACTATTGCGGAATATGGCAACAAAAGACAGGGTTATGGCGTTTGGTGGGTTTGGTGGACTGGTTATATAATATCTATGGAAAGACTATGGCCCCTGCCTATTCAATGTTTTATATACATAGATACGTTGGCAGGGGGTGACTTGCACACTCAACAAATGGACCCCCAAACATATCGCTAGCACTAGGTGACGCGACTAGCGACAAGGGGGTAACATATCCTGAGGTGCTTGAGGAGTGGAGAGGTATTCCACGGTTCTCAAAATCGACCAGGAACCCGGAAGTAGAGTCGATCCCTACAAACACTTACTGAAATACTTTCTTCCTCCGAGCACGTTTGCTCTTGCGAATCTCCACTTTAGCCAGTCAGTAAAGGCAAGAAAGAGGTGGGAGATCTGTTCCTCGTCAGTGTTCACTCTGACCAGCCAATAAAGGCAAGCCAGAGATGAGGAATAAGATATCTCCCAGGAGATCAGGTCCGTGGGGTCGCAACTGCCCAACAACTCGCCACAAGCTGCCCTGCGGGTTTATTATTATTATTATTATTCATGTCTCACTGACAAGGTTTTTTATTTGGTTAACTGGCGTTTTAATATGCCCGCATGTGCTTGTCAAGTACTATGAACGGTTGAACAGTTATAAGTATTGCCATTAGAGAGTAGAATACAGGTAAAGTCCACAATCGATTTACAATTGTAACACGATTGAAGAGCAGACTAGCAAATATTCTGATAGCAGTTTAATGGAATGTCACTGGAAAACCATTGGTATTAAATTAGTAGCAGAATACCAAATGTAGTTAAAACTGCTACTGAGATCCAATTGATATTCAATTGAGTCATTACTAAATTAGCAGACTTGGGGCCCAGGCATAAAACCGAATTGGTTCTGTGAAATTTCACTGTCCTCTCTCAGTCGCCTTTCAATAACTTTCTCCCAAACTTTCATACTGTGTGATATTTAGCTTTATTTCTCTATAATTATTGCACTAGTACAACCTATCAACCCCGAAAACAATCCCGTAGGGGTAAAATTTCGCAAAATCCTGTCTTAGTGAGCACCTACGTCATTAAAAGAATCCCCATGCTTTTGAGACCTCTATCTATCAACACCTAAAATAACCCCTTAGGGGTTGAATTTCTTTTATCTTAATATATATAAATCTCGTGACACAATGTTTGTCCTCAATGGACTCCTAAACCACTTAACCGATTATAATAAAATTCGCACACCATGTGCAGTTCGATCCAACTTGAGAGATAGGATAGTTTAAATCTCAAATTATAGTCGCAATTTTAATAATATTATAAAGATTGCACCCGTGCGGAGCCGGGGCGGGTCGCTAGTATACATATAGATACATGAGTCATTCAGTGACCAGTTTAGTGGGCTATGAGCTATGATAAACAATATTCATGATAAAATAGTGTTCGGTGTTGAAGAAGTATCAGTTGTGCAGGAGAGAGGCGACATGGACAAGTTGTCGCAGGTGATGTTCGTGATGCTGTGTCACGTGACGTGCGTCGCCAAGCAGCTCGCATTCCACGTGCACGCCGCGCGCATCGACATGCTTGTGGCTGGCCTGGACGGTGAGTGCATGCGCAGCGCGCCGTGTGGGCAACACGCAACACGCCGTGTGGGCTGTTGGCCCCGTGGCCGGCGCTCGGAAACCAGCAGGGATGTCAGACGGCCACCCAGAAATCCTCGTGCCGAGCTGGTTGAAAGCTGGTATTGAAAACGAAAACCTGGTACATATATTTACATTGTGTCGGAAATCATGCCCTAGCGTAAAAAAAGTATTTATTTCAATTTTGTGTATTGTTTATATAGAGTGTTATCTCGTTCGATAAAGTAAAGTCCACAATCGTTATTATTACAATTTTATTCCACTTTTAAAACAATTAATTCACACTTCTACGGCTCAAACACTTTTATTCGCGACTACCAGGAATTAATTCGACCTGCTCGGTTCGAGGCACAGACTAGACTGACTGTCGGACATAAAATTCACAATTAGCTCAACTTTGACAATAATCAAATGCAGTGAGGGTAACGTAAAAAAATCATATTAAGATCGAATCCTTTTGAATCGATATCGTTTCAACCAAAATGTTTTAACACTTTTAAAATAAACCATTAATTATTCCATAATTATTTTTACTAATTATGGTTACAAAAACAAACGTTAAAATCTAACATAAATGTTACCATAAACAAAAAATATACCAGTCTAAAATTCATTTTAAGTAAACCATATTTAATAATTTTGTAGTATGGTAACTACGTTTAAACAATAGAGAGCAGTAAACAAGCAGTTTTACCAACCTTACAGTGGATAAATACTAAAAAGTGACTGTGATTTTCTATCCGTGTTATATTTGACTTCATATTCAGAAATAGTACATTATGCAACTAGTGAATTTATTCACTCGCTTTAAATCCGCTCTTTAGAGCGGATTTAAAGCGAGGGCCATATGTATGAATCAAGAGCAAGCGAAGGTTTTAATGACTGAATCACGACCGCAGGGAGTGATTCATAATGATTGAATCACGAGCGAAGCGAGTGATTCAAGTATTTATATCCTGAGCGACGCGAGTGATTCAGGCCCTCGATTTAAATCCGTTTTATTCAAGAGTTGCATACGATACTTTATACCATGCCTACGAGAAAAATAAGCATTTGAGCGATAAAAGATATTTAATGACAAAAATAAAGGATAAATTAATTAAAATGCACATTAAAATTAGAACAATTACTGAAATTAACAGTATATTTCTTATTATTAGGATGGTCAATTTGTGAAGCGATATTTATTTCTTGTCGATGGTCAGAACTTCCTGCTAGAGGAAAATCTGCGGTGTCTTTGGACGTTGAAGGGCGTGGAGTCCATGGGTCTTCGGGTTTCTTCAAGTTTATGCTGTTTACTATCTGCGCTTCGATTTGTTTTCGATAGAATCTTCGATATAACCTTCAGTCACGGTATTAGACTTCCATCCACCATGTCGCTTTAAGTCTGTCATATCTGCACCAGCGTTTGCTAATAAAGTGGCAGAGCTCCTTCGTAAACAATGTCCTGTATAGAGTTCGGGATTTGGTAGCTCCAAAAACGTGGCAATTTCTTTGGCCATGGAACCAATTTTATTTATTCCCATCGGGTTTTTTGTACATTTATTATTAGAGTAAAATAAAAAGAATCTATTGTTCTCTACGTTTGGAGGACGTAATCTTTGGTATTTTTTAACGATTTTCATGTAATCATCTCGAATTATGAATGTTCGGTCGACTTTTGTTTTCGTTTCCTTTAAAGTAACCAGTAAAGCGGTGTCTGAGACCGTTTGTATATCATCCACTGTCAGTTTAACAAGCTCATTTGAACGACAGGCTCCACTAATGCCCAGAATCAACGCAACCTGTGAACAAAAATAGGAAATCTGTTACAAAATTGAAGTTAATAGGTTTCTTTACAAATAAATAATTATAATCTAGATGAATTAAGTAGGTAACATTTGTAGATTAGAAGATTTTGAGGAATACTTACTTTTACTGCAAAATATTGTGAGTCTGGCGCTTCATTCAAAAAGCGTTCAATATTTTGAGCGGTAAAAACCATGGATTTCTTCGGTTTGTAGTTTTCTGACAGCCTCTTAAGGTAGGCTTGCAACTTCGAGTATGTTTTTATATCAATGTTATGTCTCGTTTTTATAGTACACCGTAGCATAGAATATGTACAGTCGGCCAAGAAAGTGGTGTACCACCCTAAGGTTGAATATCGCTTGCAGATTCATAGGTGATAAAGATTAGTTTCGCTTGCAGATCGATCTGACAACTTCTATTGCTGTCTTTATCTGATTACTGATAACGACTATTACTGTTTGTAACGTGACAGCTGTTCTTAGTTTGAACTTGATGGAACCAATGACGTCGTAAAATCAACGGCGGGGGGCTGTAGATTTTGATGACAAAATTGTATCTACAAATTCAGAATTGTAATCAACAAGTTACATAAAATTGTAAAGGCACAAGGCGAATCCACAAACCTACAATTTCTGTAAACTTGTAATTACAATATCAATAAAAAACAAGCTAAAAATAGATTTATCCTTTTATTAAATTTCTACAATCAATTTTAAAATACTTATAACAAACAAAAACATAGCATATATAGTAATATTTAGAAGATATTGAAAATTTTTAAAAATTAGAAACGGGTGTAACCGCCGTTGGCCTCTATAACCTCTAAAAGACGAGACCTCATTGAACCAACAAGCCGTGAGCAAATATCGGTTCCCCGCATTTCCTCCCAAATATAATTACAGTGACTAATAAGAGCTTGTTTGGTTCTTTCATTTTGATGCGACCATCGTTGGACCATAAGGCCCCAAAGATTTTCTATCGGGTTGAGGTCCGGCGATCTTGAGGGCCACTGAATTACCCTAACGTCAGTGTGTGAACGAAACCAGGCTCTTACGATCCTCGCATTATGAATTGAACAATATTATCTTGAACAAAATCAAATTGTGGCACTTCGTTCTCCGGGTAAACATTACGGACTGTCGGTAGCATTGCATTCTGAAGCACGTCGATATAATTTACAGCCGTCGCTCGAGGAGGTAGAGAACACAATTCTCCTACACCATCCGCATTCATCCAGCCCCAAACATTTACGGAAATTCGACCTGATTCTCTATTTGGAATTACATGATCATCTTTATACCGTGTTGAATTATATCGCCAAAGGTGAAGACGTCCATGCTGACTGGATTTAAACGTTTTTTCATCACAAAACACTGTATTAGACCAATCAAACTCTAAGTGCTCTCTGGCGAAGTTCAGACGAGCAAGTCTGTGAGCATCCGTCAAATATATTTTCTTGGCGTAATGCCTGTGGTGCAACCCCATGTAATGTAGATGATTCCTTATTGTTTGGGCACTCACATCGAACATCTCCGCAAAATGTTTTGTGGGCTTAAAACCATTGATTTCATATTCCCGTCTCATGAATTCTCTACCGTTATTGGAGAGTGCAGGCCGGCGACCACTTCTTCTGTGATCCAACAAACTTCCCTCCTCTCCTTCACGACGAATCCAAAAGCGGACAGAACGCCTCGATATATTCAAATTCCGGGATATCGCACTGATACTGCTTCCCTCATTAAATTGGGCAATTATTTGTGCTCTTTCGGCAATGGTCAAGTTGGCAGGCATTGAGATGATTTTATATGCAGTTGATTGAAAAATAACACGGAAAATATATCGATTTTTTGCATATATTTGACAAAATGTCAATTGTCAGTTTTCTTTTTCAAATGGAATTCGGTTGTCTATTTAAATAGTTTTTATTACTTTTGTTTGGAAACATTTCAATTGCTTTGTAGAAACTAATGTCCTTTTCATTTATACTAAAGGTTAAAATGTCATGTACTTATATGTGACATATGACGTGTGAATACTAAATACATAGGTTTACGTCATGATAATGTTGTCTCTTTCAGTAATATCTTTTTATAACGAACCTTGTTGTAATTTTCGATGACCGGGAAACTAAATCAAAACTGGTACACCACTTTCTTGGCTGACCGTACATACTCCATAATGTCGATGACTTCTTTTTCTTCGACATTTCATTAAAATATGTTAAGAACACAGATTCTGAAAACGTGCCAGAAGCTTGATTTTCATGTAAGAAGTAGGTTTTCTACTATATCTGCCGCCCTCTCTTTCATAAATTCAGGTGTTAACACATTTTCTTCATCACTTGAAAGCATTTTCTATCTTATTATTAATCAAAACTAACTGTTCGTAGTACAACTTAAAATGTTCGAAATGGCGCCAATAAATATGGGCAGCAAAGAGCACAAAACATTTTCTTTTTTTGAGAATTCGAATTTCAAAAATTTCGGCCAGTCACGAACTTCAAGGAGTGATTTTCTCATTATTACATAGAGATTGAATATGTTAGTGCGTTCGAAATTCAAACACCAAAACAGTGAGAAAAAGAGCTTTTCACTCACTGTTTTCAGTGAGAAAAAGTAACTTTTTAAAGTAGGAATGGTATAAAAAAAAATTAATAACTGATTTACCTATTTTAGTTAGAAATGCTCGTTTGTTCAATGATATATTTTGTTGGTCATTCTGGATTGTCAGTGAACGGTAGTCTTGGTACATGGTACGTGACAAGTTCACGCGGTGCGTGTTGCAGACCCGCTGATGAACCAGGGCTCAGGGGCGCGGGGCGCGCTGCTGGCGGATTGCGCGCGCGCCGCTCGCCGGTTGCTGCGCACCTACTCGGGTTGCGCGGTGGCAACCTGCGTGTTGTGGATTGTTTTCCCCGTGCTCTACAGGATACGTGGAGTACAATTCGAGTGGTCATTTTGGATTGGCTTTAATTGCGACCATAATGTTGTGTAAGCCACCAAACTAACATTAATGTAATTGAAAAGTGAACTTTTTAAAATACGAGGAGGGATTACCTCTTCGGTTTACTTACTTTGTTTATGTTTTATAGATTTGGGGTGGTGCTGTTGTTTTCATTCTATGCCACTAATTTGGTTGCAATCGGCAATACTACGATGGATGCGTTTATGGCCACAATTCTAGATCAGTGTAAAACACAACTGAGAATTTTGCGGTATGTTATTTATTTACCAAACTAAATTATTAATACCCACTTTTAAGGATAATTTACGCTACACCGTGCCGTGTCCGAGCCATGCCTCGTCCGGGCGCCCGCTCAGTTTGATCGCTTGCAGCTTGTGGCCCGGACGAGGCACGGTTAGGCATGATTGCATGAACCACTCCATACAATAAAAAGTACACTACAATGTTCGACCGTGCCCGACTCCCAGACACGACACGGACGGGACACGGCACGGTGTAGCATGAATCATCCTTTAATAAATCTGTCAGCGCAACCCCTTTTTAACCGACTTCAAAAAAAAAAAGTAGGTTCTCAGTTCGACCTGTATGTATGTATGTTTGTCCGCGATTATCTCGCGTTTGGCCGAACCGATTTTGATGCAGTTTTCAGAAAAATGTTTTTTACATTCTGGGGAAGGTTTTAGTATATAACAACAATGGATATCTTGTGAAGTTGCTTACATAGATCCGTTTTGCTTAATAGGATTGTAGATTTTCAAAGACGTCGATTTTATGAAGATTTTTGTTGTTGATTATCTCAACTAAAAAGGGAAAATAAAAAACTTTTTGAAAAAAAGGGAACCGACTTCAATACCAAACACGAAAAAACTATAAAATAACTTTTCTTTCGGAAGTCGGTGGCCATATTATGTCAATGAAATAAATAAAAAACAAAGCCACCGACTTCCGAGAGAAAAGTTATTTTATAGTTTTTTTGTGTTTGGTTTTGAAGTCGGTTCCCTTTTTTTCAAAAAGTTTTTTCTATATAACCTCTTAAACGATCTTAGTTATCTGTGCAGTAACAACCCATTGATATAATATATCCCACCAAAACATTTTATGAGAAATGTTGCCAAGACGACCACATGTCATAAGGTTTGCTATGTGAAATACTTTTTGAAAATAAAAAACTTTTTTAAAAAAAGGGAACCGACTTCAAAACCAAACACAAAAAAACTGTAAAATAACTTTTCTTTCGGAAGTCGGTGGCCATAGTACCTAAATGAAATAAAAAACAAAGCCACCGACTTCCGAAAGAAAAGTTATTTTACAGTTTTTTTTGTGTTTGGTTTTGAAGTCGGTTCCCTTTTTTTAAAAAAGTTTTTTATTCCCTTTTTAGTTGAGATAATCAACAAAAATCTTCATAAAATCGGCGTCTTTGAAAATCTACAATCCTATTAAGCCAAACGGATCTATGTGAGCAACTTCACGAGATATCCATTATTGTTATATACTAAAACCTTCCCCAGAATGTAAAAAATACTTTTCTGAAAACTGTATCAAAATCGGTTCAGCCAAACGCGAGATAATTGCGGACAAACATGCAATCGTCCCTTAACATCTACGATCCAAGTAAGCAAATCGGATCCACGCGGGCAACGTCACGGGATATCTATTAGTATTATATACTAAAACCTTCTCCAGAATGTATAGAACACTTTCCTGAAAACTGCATCAAAATCCGTTCAGCCAGACGCGAGATAATTGCGGACAAACATGCAATCGTCCCTTATAATCTACGATCCAAGTAAGCAAATCGGATCCACGCGGGCAACGTCACGGGATATCCATTAGTGTTATATACTAAAACCTTCTCCAGAATGTAATGAACACTTTCCTGAAAACTGCATCAAAATCCGTTCAGCCAAACGCGAGATAATCGCGGACAAACATACATACATACATACATACATACATACATACATACATACATACATACATACAGGTCGAACTGAGAACCTACTTTTTTTTTTGAAGTCGGTTAAAAAGGGAACCGACTTCAAAACCAAGCACAAAAAAACGATAAAATAACTTTTTTTTCGGAAGTCGGTGGCTTTGTTTTTTTTATTTCGTTGACATTTATGGCCACCGACTTTCGAAAGAAAAGTTATTTTATAGTTTTTTTGTGCTTGGTTTTGAAGTCGGCTCCCATTTTTTCAAAAAGTTTTTTATTTTTCCCTTTTTAGTTGAGATAATCAACAAACATCTTCATAAAATCGGCGTCTTTGAAAATCTACAATCCTATTAAGTAAAACGGATCTATGTGAGCAACTTCACGAGATATCCATTATTTTTATATACTCAAACATTCCCCAGAATGCAATAAACACTTTTCTGAAAACTGCATCTAAATCGGTTCAGCCAAACGCGAGATAATTGCGGACAAACATGCAACCGTCCCTGAAAATCTACGATCCAAGTAAGCAAAACGGATCCACGCGGGCAACGTCACGGGATATCTTTTAGTGTTATATACTAAAACCTATTCCAGAATGTTATGAAAACTTTCCTGAAAACTGCATCAAAATCCGTTAAGCCAAATGCGAGATAATCGCGGACAAACATAGATACATACATACATACATACAGTACCCTTTTTTTTTTTTTTTTTTTAGCGTGGTAAAATCATCAAATGAGTCCTCCAACCCCGGGCAGGGCGGGAGGGACTGTCAGACTTCTACTGACTAAAATCCACGGTGTCCTTCATAGCCTGTTAAGTTCCGGGGTTACGGTAAGGGAATAATCCCGCGACCCCGGCAGGCTTTGGCCCTCTGAGAGGGGGGCCCCGTCATTATGCTGACGCTCTTTGAGGCGCGCGTGGGACACAACGCGCCGTCGACCCGGGCATGGTCCTTGGTCGGGCAGCGAGTTGCCCTTTACTCGCTGCCCGCATGCCCGCGCCTACGGTGGCCGGAGATCATCAAGCGACGTCCGTCGCCGTGGGCGCCTACCACTGCGGCTGGGGCGGAGGGAGGACGCTGTCCTCTCTCGCTCGCGGCCTGCCTCCTCCTTTACGAGCATTACTGCCTCGCAGAAGGAGCTGACCGCTTCCCACTCCGTCTCGCCCCGCAGCATGGCCGCAACCAATGCCGGGCGCGAGAGGTCTCCGCCTAACATATACAGTACCCTTAGCACGAATTTTCACTCTTTTACTTTACAGTATTTACAGCGTTTCTTGTATGAAAAAACCGGCCAAGTGCGTGTCGGGCCACGCACAGTGTAGGGTTCCGTAGTTGCCCATCAAAATACTTATGCGAACTAACTAAATTGATTCGCTGAATTTAATTTTAAAAAGAAGAATTTTCAAAATCGGTTCAGGAGTCTTTGAGAAATCGGAGAAAATACATTAAAAAAAAGATTACGACGAATTGAGAACCTCCTCCTTTTTTCGAATTTAGTTAAAAATAGTTGACAATAAAAACCTACCTATCCCTAAAACATACCCACCTATTAGCTGTAAAAATAAAGTTGACAAACTTACATTTGCAGTTGAAGAACGTGTTCTCCGATACATTTTGTTTAGGAAAATATGTTATCCAAGTACGTTTTATAAGTTGGTCGACTATTACTCGTAAACCTGTAAAGCCTACTTAGTCATGATAATTTTCTTTTAAACTTCGTTATATATACTACTATTGTGAATTTTTTCACACCCTCAAACATAACCGTTTAGCTGGTAGAGGGGGGGACACTCGAGTCGAGCAAAAATTTTCACTTTAAAGCTTAATATTTCACAAACGAATCTTTTTATCAAGAAGTCGGTTAAAAAATTGTTAATGGAAACTATAAATATTTTTTAAAGACCTATTTAATGATACCCCACACTAAGGGGTACGCGAGAAAAAAAAATCCTCACTTTACGTGTAAGTACTGGAGGTACCCTAAAAAAATATATTTTACGAAATTTTATTTTACCACTTTTTCGGCACAACAAATCCGTATATTTACACCAAATTACAGCTTTCTAGTACTGGGCGTCTCTGAGCTAAGCTGCGGACAGACGGATGGACGGACGGACGGACGGGACGTTGCGAAACTATAAGGGTTCCTTGTTGACTACGGAACCCTAAAAATGGAACAGCGCCTCTGGTGCGCGAAGCCGGAACTAATTTTTTCCTTGAAAAATGTCAACTTGAAATTGTCAAAGTTCCAGTTTACTTTACGTCTCAAATACTGAAAATTCGTGCTAAGGGTACAGGTCGAACTGAGAACCTACTTTTTTTTTGAAGTCGGTTAATAAGTTCTGTGCCCGACATGGTCCATAATTAATTCAATGTCTTACCATACCAACTGTTCTATTTAACATTATGGAATGCAGTATGAGTATTGAAATTACGAATTAAAAAATTATAGTGATAAAAAAAGACACACTGTTTACACACAGTTTCGTTTTCAGAATAAACATTGAAACGTTACCGGAGCGAGCGAACGCCGCGCACGAGCAGACCGGGGTCGAGTACAACGCAGCGCTGCACAAACTGTTCGTGGACTGTCTACTGCACTATAACCAGATCACCGAGTGAGTGCAGCTCCTGCGAGGCG
Organism: Agrotis clavis; assembly: GCA_954870645.1. Classification (NCBI taxonomy): domain Eukaryota; kingdom Metazoa; phylum Arthropoda; class Insecta; order Lepidoptera; family Noctuidae; genus Agrotis; species Agrotis clavis. The sequence goes on from OX940918.1 coordinate 451,302, forward strand.
ACTCGAGTGCGTGTCAGTGTGCGTGTGACATAATTATACGTATGTGCAGGATGTGCGCGGAGCTGCACGACGTGTTCGCTGCGCCGCTGCTGCTGCAGTTCGGCGTGGGCGGCTGGATCCTGTGCATGGCCGCCTACAAGATAGTCAGCGTGAGTGTGTGCCTCAGCGCTGTGCTGTGCTGTGCATTTTGTGCGAGACATTAACAGGTACTCTGTTGTGCACTTGCAGCTGAACGTGTTGAGCATCGAGTTCGCGTCCACTACATTGTTCATCATTTGTATTTTGATCGAGCTACTCATATTTTGTTACTACGGAAATGAAGTTACTGTGGAGGTATGACACATCCGTTGTGTTTGCATGAGCTTACATTGAATTCTAACAAAAGTGAACGTTGTGTGGTGTGTGTTGGCAGAGCGAGCGCGTGTCGGGGTCGCTGTACTCCATGGAGTGGCGCAGCGCGCGGCTCTCGTTCCAGCGCTCGCTGGTGCTGGTCATGGAGCGCGCCAAGCGTCCGCTGCGCCCCGCCGCCGGCCTCGTCATCCCGCTCTCACTTGATACCTATGTCATGGTAATACGCAGGGGAACCTCACACATGCCTCACAAACAGCAGCAGGATTCGACTGGTGGCAGCGGCTCCGCTCGGGGGCCGGTCCGAATATTTTATTTTAGACTACGATGACATTTTGTATTTTAGTTTCCTCAATACAAATTTTGGAGGAGTCGTCTCGCATGGCAAGACGTTCTATCTTGCTTAAGGTGCGTACAGACCACGTAACAATGTTATAATAACAATGTTATATAACATGACCACACTATAAAAAATTTTATATAACAATGTTATATAACATGTTATGTTACATAGTCTGTACGCACCGTTATACTCATTTTGCCAATTTATAATAAAAAAAAACTCACTAATGAGATCTTTCTTTGTTTCCAGATTTTAAAGTCATCGTACAGTTTCTACGCAATGCTGCGACAAACTAAAGGCACACAAGGAATAAACGAATAAAACACTGTCAAATAATAATTATGGTACTGAACATTGTAACTGAAAATAACACTTTAAAAAAATGATACTTCATAAATAAATTGTTTCAAAAAAGTAGGGCATGAACAAATACGTGGCATTTTTATTGGAGAGATGAGGAATCCAACAACGTAGTCAATAAAAATGTTTGTCGATGATACTTTGTATTGCTCTGGATATTGTAAGTTTCACCACACGGGGCAGTGGCTGAGTTACGGTGCGTACAGACTATGTAACATAACATGTTATATAACATTTTACATACATTTGTAGTGTTATATAACAATGATATATAACATTGTTACATGGTCTGTACGCACCTTTAGTTGTTACGTCGACCATCAATTTCTACTAGAGAGTTCCTACTTGACGTTCATGTTCCCGATCGTTTCACTGCGTTCTGGAAGGAGTGTACTACGTGGACTCGACAAACGGGTTCTCCGACGGATTGTGCGACAGTACTGTACTGAAGAGTACTGAGACTCACTATAGTTCAAAAGCACGCTTGCGCTAGGCAGATGGAATCGACATTACTCAAGTGCGACATTAAGTCAGAATTTAACTCTTATATTCCTAATCATAAAATAGTTGGGTCATTTCACGCAGGCTCAATTTTTTACTAATTTCGGTGGATTTTTTTATTTGTAGGTTTTCGGATGACAAAATAAACTTGTTTTTTTCTAGAACACATCACTATACATTCTAGATGTTTTAGTAGGAAATAAACAACTGTAGTTGTTTTGAAAATAAGACGGCCACCGAAATTGCCATCCCACCGAAATTGAAACTGTACACCGAAATTGCAATATCGCACCAAAATGGAATTTTTGAATTGTACATACTTGACAGATATTAAACACTACTAAACCACTAAGTCGTTGGCAACATTATATAGCGGATGCACAGGCCCCATAGCAGGTCTAAAATACGTTTATTTGTCTGTATTTGATACTGCATCATAGACCACATTTTTCACTTTTTAACCGACTTCAAAAAAAGGAGGAGATTCTCAATTCGTCGGAATCTTTTTTTTTTTTTTTTTTTATGTATGTCCCCCGATTTCTCGAAGACGCCTGGACCGATTTGGATTTTTTTTCTTTTGTTTGAAAGGGTATACTTTCCAATTGGTCCCATGATCATCAGGTCAGGATCTGATGATGGGATCCCAGGGAAATCGAGGGCAACCTTCAAATTTTATAGGCACATAGTACCATTTTCATATATTTTCTAAAGCTGTTCAAGTATTTGCATCTGCTAATCATCATCTCAGGTGGATGAGCTGATCATGGAAGGTACAACTCCTCTAGTAAGGAGTCGACATCGACTGTTTTAGTAAATTATGTTTGTGTTCGCATATCTCCGGAACTACAAGTCCGATTTAAGTAATTCTTTTTATGTTGTACTAGGTATTGTACAACTTAAGGAATACTGCAAGTTTCATCAAAATCGGTTCAGTAGTTTTTGAGATAGGGAAGGAATGAAAGAGATGTTAACGATGTTATTACCGGTGCTACAGATTTCTTACATAATTATGTAAGAAAATGATGTATTTGACAAGAATTTTGGCTGAATATTTATACTAAAAAGAGTTAAAAAAGAACTTTTTAGAAAAAAATGTAACCGCCTTCAAAAATTACTACAAAAAAGGGTAAAATAACCTACAAAACTTTTCTTTCGGAAGTCGGTGGCAAAAATACAATGAAATTAATAAAAAAAACCACTGACTTCCGAAAGAAAAGTTTTGTAGGTTATTTTACCCTTTTTTGTGTTTATTTTTGAAGGCGGTTACATTTTTTTCTAAAAAGTTTTTACAAAATTAACATTAGTTCTGCTAAATATTATGATTATGTTGAGGGTAATACTAAATAAAATGAAGTTATGATGAGATCTTCGTTTAATTAACACTTGAGCAAATAATTAGGATTTTTTTCATAAAAAATCTTCAATTCGTACATAAAATAATAAAATCTCAAAAAACATAAATGAACAAAACAAAAAACTTAAAAAAAAAAATAACCGCCTTCAAAAACAACCTCGAAAAAAGGGTAAAATAACCTACAAAATAACTTTTCTTTCGGAAGTCGGTGGCTTTGTTTTTTTATTTCGTTGTCTTTTTTGCCACCGACTTCCAAAAGAAGGAGGTTATCAATTCGACGGTATGTTTTTTTTTTTTTTGTGTTTGTTACCCGATTACTCAGCCAATTGTGTACCGATTTTCAAAATTCTTTTTTTGTTCGAGAGGAGATACTTCAAGAGTGGTCCCATTGTCACCATGTCAGGATCTGATGATTGAATCCTGGAGAAATCGAGGGCAACCCTCAAATTGTGTAGGCCTCCACATCGTTTTTCGCAAATTTTATGAAGTAATTTAAGTATTTGCGTATGGTAATCATCATCTCATGTAGCTGAGCAGATGATGGAAGGTACAACTCCTCTAGTAAGGACTTGGCATCGACTGATTTAGTAAATTATGTTTGTGTTCGCATATCTCCGGAACTACAAGTCCGATTTAAGTAATTCTTTTTATGTTGTACTAGGTATCGTTCAACTTAAGGAATACTGCAAGTTTCATCAACATCGGTTCAGTAGTTTTTGAGATAGGGAAGGAATGAAAGAGATGTTAACGATGTTATTACCGGTGCTACAGATTTCTTACATAATTATGTAAGAAAATGATGTATTTGACAAGAATTTTGGCTGAATATTTATACTAAAAAGAGTTAAAAAAAAACTTTTTAGAAAAAAATGTAACCGTCTTCAAAAATAAACACAAAAAAGGGTAAAATAACCTACAAAACTTTTCTTTCGGAAGTCGGTGGCAAAAATACAATGAAATTAATAAAAAAACCACCGACTTCCGAAAGAAAAGTTTTGTAGGTTATTTTACCCTTTTTTGTGTTTATTTTTGAAGGCGGTTACATTTTTTTCTAAAAAGTTTTTACAAAGTTAACATTAGTTCTGCTAAATACACACATCAAAAGTGTCTAGGGATCAAGCATTTTTATGCGGATTTCTTGAGATTGAGATGTGACTTTGTAATAAATTTATGATTTTATAAATTTATATGGATCCTTATTGGTGCATTTCATAATTTGAATCAGGAACTGTAAATCAAATTCGAGTAAAAGATGAAAATCAGCTGTCAATATTTTCCCTATAAAAACATACAACGCATTGAAGACATTATTAGTGCTACTGTTTCCCTACTACTGATTAAAACCAACGTTATTATGGAGCGGCGACGTCATTTAAGCAGGGAAGAAATGCTCAGAGCCGTGGGAATGATAGAAGCTGGTTCCCGGCAACGTACTGTGGCTTTAGCTCTGAATACAAGTCAGAGTGTTATCAGTCGACTTTGGACACGTTACCGAAGCACTGGTACGGTGGCTGAGCGCCATGGAGGACGGTATCGCTGCACCACACGGAGACAAGACCGATACATTCAAATCTTAACTCGAAGAGCTCCAACAATAACCGCCATGATGTTAGCCGTGAGGCTTCATCACTCTTCAGGGAACTTAATTAGCGACCAAACAGTCAGAAACCGCTTGCATGAAGTGAACCTTCATTCCCGAAGACCGCTACGGGTACCACCTATAGCAATGCACAATCGTAGGATTCGATATCAATGGGCTCTTGAACACAGAAATTGGGCAGAAGAACAATGGCGTTTCGTGTGCTTTTCTGATGAGTCTCGTTTTGGTATGAGACCGGATACAAGACGTATACGACACTGGAGAACCCCTGGACGCCAACAGCGATTAAAATCCTGCCAGGAAGTCCATCCTTATAGTGGTGGAACCATCATGGTATGGGCGAGTATTTGGATCGGCGGAAGAACTGAGTTGATTTGGATCAGAGGCAACCTCAACGCTCAAATTTATGCTGAGACGATTGTATCAGACGTCATCGTTCCTCTACAAGTGCAAATCGGTCCCTTATTTCAGTTAATGCATGATAATGCACGACCGCACACCGCAAGAGTTGTAAGACAGACTCTCGCCGCAGCTAACATCAATGTCCTGCCCTGGCCTGCTCAGTCGCCAGACTTGAACCCGATTGAGCATGCATGGGATATGCTACAGAGAAGAGCTCTGCCGAATATGGAGGGTATCCAGTCGCAAGAAGACCTTTTTTTGTTGTTGCAACGAACATGGGCGGCCATTCCACAGCGTGATTTGGATGAACTCATTTTGAGTATGCCAAACCGATGTTCTTGTGTTGTTAGTGTTCGCGGTAGAAACACGGATTATTAATTGTTTAAGTTACCCAATAAAATTTTAAAGAAAACTGTTATTTCAGTCTTTTTTTCGAACTTTAATGTTAGTGGTTCAAATGTCAAAAATCCCTTTATTAGGAAAATGGCAAATTTCTTTATGAATGCAAAGGTGACTTGGTTTATCGTTACTGTGACAAACGATAACACTTTATTTGATGAATCCTTAAAGAACATTTTAATTAATATCAATCAGGAGAAAAGTTATTGCAAAAATATATGTTGATCCCTAGACACTTTTGATGTGTGTATTATGATTATGTTGAGGGTAATACTAAATAAAATGAAGTTATGATGAGATCTTCGTTTAATTAACACTTGAGCAAATAATTAGGATTTTTTTCATAAAAAATCTTCAATTCGTACATAAAATAATAAAATCTCAAAAAACATAAATGAACAAAACAAAAAACTTAAAAAAAAAAAATTAACCGCCTTCAAAAACAACCACGAAAAAAGGGTAAAATAACCTACAAAATAACTTTTCTTTCGGAAGTCGGTGGCTTTGTTTTTTTATTTCGTTGTCTTTTTTGCCACCGACTTCCAAAAGAAGGAGGTTATCAATTCGACGGTATGTTTTTTTTTTTTTGTGTTTGTTACCCGATTACTCAGCCAATTGTGGACCGATTTTCAAAATTCTTTTTTTGTTCGAGAGGAGATACTTCAGGAGTGGTCCCATTGTCACCATGTCAGGATCTGATGATTGAATCCTGGAGAAATCGAGGGCAACCCTCAAATTGTGTAGGCCTCCACATCGTTTTTCGCAAATTTTATGGAGTAATTTAAGTATTTGCGTATGGTAATCATCATCTCATGTAGCTGAGCAGATGATGGAAGGTACAACTCCTCTAGTAAGGACTTGGCATCGACTGATTTAGTAAATTATGTTTGTGTTCGCATATCTCCGGAACTACAAATCCGTTTTAAGTAATTCTTTTTGTTGTACTAGGTATCGTTCAACTTAGGGAATACTGCAAGTTTTATCAAAATCGGTTCGGTAGTTTTGGAGATAGGAATTGAGAATCTCCTCCTTTTTTTGAAGTCGGTTAAAAATGATGTAAGTACTCGTATTTGACTAGAATTGTTGAATATTTAAACCAAAAAGAGTAAAATAAAAACTTAAGGTAAAATAACTTAAGGTAAAATAACGTTCAAAACTTTTCTTTCGAAAGTCGGTGACTTTTTTTATTTGAACGTTATTTTACCCTTTTTTGTGGTTGTTTTCGAAGGCGGTTACATTTTTTTTGAAAAAAATTTATTTGAAAAAGTTTTTTTGTTTTCTAAAGTTTCTTCCTTCGATTGTTTTTCCTTTCGCTTTCCCATCCTATAACAAGACAAAATTGAGTAGTTATAGTATAAAGAGTTTATCCATAATATATACTAATTTATCCATAATATACACACATCAACAGAATCTAGGGATATTTTATATTACATCAAATATCTAAAAATCTATGAATAATTTTCTGATATTGTAAATGGAAGAATGATAGGTTATTTTAAGGTCGATAGTAAAAAGTAAAAAACATTTCGTGATTTTTTTTTGTTTTAAATAAAAATGTTTATTTTTTAATCGCCGTAGCAAATTAATATGGTAAAAAAATTCATTTCTTCCTATAAAACTATTAATTTTAATGAAAATTGAAAAAATCTAATTATTAATAATCAGTGTTGCCACCTCTAACATTAATTACACATCGACATCGATTGTTCATGCTTAAAATTAGATTGTCAATGTCTTGCTGCGGTATGAGGTCCCATGTTCTTTGCAAGTGTTTGTAAAGTTTTGTTCTGTCGTCTAATTTGGCGGGAAATCTCTCAAAGATTTTCTTTGTAACATGTCCCAGGCATGCTCGATAGGATTTAAGTCGGGCGACTGTGCAGGCCAATCCAAAACTTGAATATCGTGGTCTCGGAGAGAGGCCGACACCAGCCGCGCCGTATGGGAAGGAGCATTATCGTGCATGAGTAGAAATTCCTGGCCCATTTGGATTCTGAGTGGGACAATAACAGGCTCTACTATCTCCTCGTGGTATTTTTGTGCAGTCATGCTACATTGGATCCAAATGAGCTGGGTTCGTCCGCCAAGACGAATTCCTGCCCACACCATGATTGTCCCGCCTTGGTATGAGTGGACCTCCTGAGGGTGCCGTAGATGGCTAACTCTCCCTGGAGTTCTCCAAACGCGTATTCTTCGTGAATCCAGATGAAACCCAAACCGGGACAAGTCGGTGAAACGCACCAAAGACCATTGTTCGTCACTCCATGGTAAATGCTCCCGAGCCCACGAAAGCCGCCGACCGCGATTGCCACGTCGCAATGCTGGATCACGTAGCGGTCTTCGAGCAAGAAGACCAACTTCATGCAACCTCCTTCGCACGGTTTGGTCGCTTACCAGCAGCTGGTGGACCTCCTGGAGCCTTTGTACTAGTTGCATCGCTGTGATATTGGGTTGTCTTCTAGCGGTCATTTGGAGAAATCGATCCTGTCTCTGCGTAGTAACGCGATATCTACCCGTGTGCCGTTCAGCTACATCTCCAACAAAAAGCTTTGAGAGATTTCCCGCCAAATTAGATGACAGAACAACAACTTTACGAACACTTGCAAAGAACATGGGACCTCATACCGCAGCAAGACATTGACAATCTAATTTTAAGCATGAAAAATCGATGTCGATGTGTAATTAATGTAAGAGGTGGCAACACTGATTATTAATAATTAGACTTTATAAGATTTTTTCATTTTCATTAAAATTAATAGCTTTATAAGAAGAAATGAAGTTTTTACCTTATTAATTTGCTACGGCGATTAAAAAAATAAACATTTTTATTTAAAACAAAAAAAAAAACACGAAATGTTTTTTATTTTTTACTATAGACCATAAAATAACCTATCATTCTTCCATTTACTTATCAGAAAATTCTTCATAGATTTTTAGATATTTGATGAAATATAAAATATCCCTAGATTCTGTTGATGTGTGTATTTTGACTGGCCTGTTGGTCTAGTGGTTAGTGACCCTGACTGCTATGCCGGAGGTCGTGGGTTCGATTCCCACCCAGGACAAATGTTTGTGTGATGAGCACGATCATTTGTTCTGTGTCTGGGTGTAATTTATCTATAATAATGTATGTATTTAGAAATATATAAGTATGTTTATCAGTTGTCTAGTACCCATAAAACAAGCTCTGCTTAGCTTGGGACTAGATGGCGTTGTGTGATAGTTGCAAGATATTATTATTATTATTATAATTATATTGTACAGGTCAAATGCAGGCCCAGATAAAAAATTCAACAATATTATATTCATTAGTTCCTTTTTTTAAAGCCAGTTAAAATTGTTTAGGTAAAATATGTACCTACTTACAATGTTCCAAAGTTTGTCCAATTAATTGTGATGCCTCTCAAGTGTAAATATCTTACCAAAGTAACATGAACCCACAGCCATTTAAGTATTCATGGAATATCGGTGGCAATAAACTTACCACCGAAACCACCGATATTGTACCACCGAAATTGGAAACCTGAAGAAAAAAAAATAAAAACTATTTTAAGCTTCAGTCATTTAAAATGTATGTTCGCTAAGGGTACCCATTAACACATAGGTAACATACTTGCGTACCATACCGAAAAAAAAAACATTCATTCGTACAGTAACCCACCGAGATTGCAAAATTTCGTATTCCCTCTAGATTTAAAAAGTATTTAACTATTGGCGCGAAACCTCGGCAGGATCGGCCAAGTCACTACTGCGAGAACGCAAGAGCACGCCTGGACCTCCGTGTACGTAAGGAGATAGTTCGTTATAATACGTATACTTGTTTATGTTATAGATCGGTTTCAACAAAACTCACCGATATTGCACTTTTGGCGTGGACATTCCTTATCACAATGGTCCTGATAACAGAAGTAAAGGAAGTAATCAATATGGTTGGTTTATGCATAGACCAACATAATCGTGTTCAATTTAAGTACCTACCAAATTTCCATCACAACGTATTTATAGAGATAAATGCGCTTAAAATTTGGTCACGGACATACCACCGTTATTAAGAAACGGACTTTTTTTTTTAATTTATATTTCACAGATTTTTATTTATACTGCCTTCATATAATTGAGCTAGTTTTCTTATTACATGAAAAAAATTAAAATGGTCTTATATAGTAGACTAGCACTCCGCCCGCGACTTCGTCCGCGTGATTTTAGAACTTTGTCTTTGTGAATTTCTGCTACCGGCCACCCTCTTTTCGGGATACTATTGGAAAATCGATTCAATATACAACAAAAATTCGATCAATCGGCAATATCCCGTCTTATGTAGCACCTACGTTCTAAAAATAACCCCATTGCAAAATTTCGAACTCCTAAGTATCAACCCCAAAACAACCTCTTAGGGGTCGAATTTTACAACATCCTCTCTTAGTGAAAACCTATGTCCTACATAGAACTCTCCTGCAAAATTTAAGACATCTAACTATCACCACCAAAGACAACCCGTTAGGGGTCGAATTGCGCAAAAACTCGTCTCAGTTAGATCTACGTCCGAAAATAAACTCCATGCGATAGTTGAAACTCCTTGCACTTATAGTAACGAAGTTTCATACACACTATCAACCCCCAAAACAACATCTTAAAGGTCGAATTTCGCAAAATCCCGTATTAGGTAACACTTGTGTTCTAAAAAGAACTCACATGTAAAATTTGAGTCTCGAAACTATCAACCTCGACAAAACCTGTTACGGGTCGAATTTCGCAAAATACCTCCTTGGTAAGCATTTACGTCTTAAAAAGATCCCTCATACAGAATTCGAGGCTCCTAATCCTTGTAGTAACAAAGTTTCATAGAAACTATCAACCCAAAAAACAAACCCCTAAGGGGTCTAATTTCGCGAAATCCCGTCGTAGTTAACTCTTGCGTCTTCAAAAGACTCCCTATTCAAAACTTGAAACTTCTTGCTCTTGTTGTAACAAAGTTTTATACAAAGTAACCATCCCAAAACAACCCCTTAGGGATCGAGTTTCACAATATTCTCGTTTCAGGGAGCACTTACGTCCAAAACAAAACCTCTATCCAATATTTGGGTCTCCCAACTATCAACCCCAAAAACAACACCTCAGGGGTCGAGTTTCACCAAATTCTCATATTTGGTAGCATTTACGTTCAAAAAATAACAGAGATGAGCATTTACGTCTTAAAAGAAACCTCCATTCTAAATTTGAGACTCCTAGCACTTGTAGGTAACAAAGTGTTTAGACTGGCCTGTTGGTCTAGTGGTTAGTGACCCTGACTGCTATGCCGGAGGTCGTGGGTTCGATTCCCACCCAGGACAAATGTTTGTGTGATGAGCACGATCATTTGTTCTGTGTCTGGGTGTAATTTATCTATAATATGTATGTATTTAGAAATATATATGTATGTTTATCAGTTGTCTAGTACCCATAACACAAGCTCTGCTTAGCTTGGGACTAGATGGCGTTGTGTGATAGTTGTGGAATATATATATATATATATATATATATATATATATAAAGTTTCATACAAATTATCAACCCCAAAAACAACCCCTTAGGGGTCGAGTTTCACACAAATTCTCATATTAGGTAGCATTTACGTCCAAAAATAACCTCTATGCAAAATTTGAGTCTCCAAACTATCAACCCCAAATACAACCCCTCAGGGGTCGAATTTCGCAAAATACCACCGTAGTGAGTATTTACGTCTTAAAAAGAACCCCCGTGTAAAATTAGAGACTCCTAGCACTTGTAGTAACAAAGTTCCATACAAACTATCGACCCCAAAAACAAACCCCTCAGGGGTCGGATTTCGCAAAATCCCGTCATAGTGAGCATCTACGTTCTAAGAAGACACTCCATGCAAAATTTGGAATTCGTAGCACCTGTAGTAGCGAAGTTTCATACAAACTATCAACCCCAAAAACAACCCCTTAGGGGCCGAATTTCGCAAAATCCGTTCTTAGTGCTCACCTACGTGGTATAAGGAGGGCTTGTGCCAAATTTCAAGTTTCTAGGCCCAGCGGTTTGGGCTGTGCGTTGTCAGATCAGTCAGTCAGTTTTGAATTTTATATATACAGCGTGAAATTGTAATGGTTGTTCTACCGAAGCGAAATGAGTTTGTATCGGTAATACAATCGATTCATATTTATAAAATAAATTAGACTCAATAAATGGCAGATTTACAATTGTGATAAACAAAACTCGAAAGTGACTTGAACCAACAGTAGTGCATCGCGCGATATGATACGCGGAACGCGAGCGGGCGCGTGGTTGGCCCGGTCGTTGCACTTTTAAATCAGCTGATCATACGCCTGAGTCCTGACTTAATAAAACACAAAACCCAATAAGTTATTCCAATTTTCCCTTCATACTTTTACGGATTTAGGACCGTCATAAATAATTATCTTTAAAAAAGTCTGATTTAGTTATTAAGTATTTGAGGCAATGATATTATAAATAAAAAGAGGTAGATATCGCACTAGCGCGCACAAAATGTTGAGGAGAATGTAACACAATTGTAGCACCCTTGATTTAGTCGGATTACAACAGCGAGCGAGGTAAAGTGAGTGCGCGGCGTAACAAAAACGCTAAGTTGTGTCTTCAGAAAATGCAGAAACTATGGTGCCAAGAAAAATAAGAGTTGTGGAGTGACATACCATAAGCAAGTCTATTAAAAATATATCAATTTTGTATTTTTTTACGAGTTATTCCTCATTTTCAAATACATTTCGTATTATTGACGTAATGGTTCGAAAAGGATAGATAATAGGATGGCAATCTGCTGCGTGACAGAGACAAATAGCATCCGTCATAAGTCGGGTCATAGATTATTCAAACAGAAGCGAAATGGTAGGCACAATTATTATAGCGTTGCGCTTTAATTTTTTTATGATTAATGTTATATAGAATGAGGTTAGTTATAGTTACAAATTTATAGTTATAGTTATAAAGTTATAGTCATAAATAGAATTCAATTTTATTTAAAACATCATTCATTACCAACTCAGTACCAATATAAGAAATCTACTTATTCTCACAGGCGCTTGTGTTGAAGTATTTATTAATTATTAAAATCCTACACATTTATTTCATTTTTATGAAAGTCGCCAATGTAACTAACAGCTATTACGCATTCGACTAAACTATAAATATAAATAAACTGTCTTCAGAAATTTGATACAAATATTCGACAGTATTTAAAATATATAATATATTTATTGTAAAAAGATAAATTTTCCTTCGCAGTACTTAGTAGCTGTACATTGGTAATCGGCATAAAAATAATAAATAATTATACCAAGCGCGCACCCCACGCGCTTGCCTATTTGTTATATTCAATGTCTCTTCTGTGGTGAATCGACAAACTCTATGATACTCTAGTGTAGTGTGGACTATACTTCAAGCGCAACACACTAAAACTAGCTATCTCTTTCTATCTTATACGTTCCGTATTATCTATCGCTGTCGTAGTTTTAAATTACTGTATACATTTAAGTTAGTACTTATAATAACAACGCAACGAAATCTGAACGCCATTTAGTATGAACATGGCGTAGGTATCTTTCTTTATAATATCATTGATTTGAGGCGTATTAAAAAAATGGAATCAACTTAATATTTACAATGATTTTGATTACCTAACCTACTTTTAAATGTTTATTTACGAGGTACGAGTGAGTACTTACATTTCCCGGTAGCGGATTATTTGTTCGAAATGCAAACCACTATTTTCAATGCACAAACGAGCACGTTTTAACTGGTTGTCTTTCAGTTTGATAAGAGTGTCTCTATCACGTCTCACGATATTGAAAGCGTCCACTATCGCACATAACAACACGTCACGAGTTTGATTTATACCTCACAATACACCAGGCGTTTGAGCTCAGACCACAAATAAAGGTCAAAAGTCACAAAAATTGTAATGACGATTCAGTTTTGAAAAGATGTCGATAACGTATTACACTTATAACGTTCGCGGAAGGACTAAACGTAAACGCAGAGCGAACCTATTGTGTTACGGGGCCGGGGCGGCGCGCGGCGCGGGCGCGGGGGTCTCGCTTGCCGCGTTCTTGCAGGCTATTTCAATGCCGTATCACCATGCTCGAGAGCTTATTTTGCTCGGAACATTTATTATTCACTCTACCTCTGTAGTTTGCCGACTCGTTGGCGGCGTGTGCGTTTGTGTAGTTACCTACCTACGTCATGTCTAGTGCACTATACTATCGATTCTCGCTCTTTCGAGTTTAAGAATACTTTTTTAAAGATTTGAAAAAAAAAGAACTTTTTTTTTAAAGTTTAACTTTGTGTTTCGATAGTACTACTGATGGGTAATCGTCCTGCCGCGGGAGAACAACCATGAAAATTTCACCCTGTATAGATTTTACAACAAGTTCAAAATTATTTAAAAAGATTTGTGCTATTGCTAAATCAAAACTTTTAAGCGAAAAAATTAAAAATTCTAATAACAAAGTTAAAGCTACCTGGCAAATTATCAACAGTGAAACAGGTAAATCGGTTAATAATGAAAAGCAATTAGAGATTATGATAGACAGTCAATTAATTACAAATGCGACTAGCGTAGCAGACGCATTTAATGAATTCTTTGCAAATATTCCTATAACTACGACTCGCTCTTTAAGTTCGTCTCCGTCTAAAGCTGAAAGCAATCTGCAAAGTAGTGTGCCTAAATGCGGTAACCTATTTAGTTTTAAACACATAACACCATATGATGTAGTAAATGTATTCAATACACTTAAATCCAAACATACTGGTGATTATTGGGGCATTTCAATTAAACTTTTAAGTAATATAATTGACATCGTCGCCCCCTATCTTGCAATTACTTTTAATAAATGTGTAGATCTGGGTACTTTTCCTGACCTCATGAAGAGTAGTAAAGTCATACCATTATTTAAATCAGGCAATAAAAATGATATTGGTAATTTCAGACCAATTTCTATCTTACCTGCTTTTAGCAAAATATTTGAAAAATTGATACTCAAGCAGTTGCTTAGTCATTTTAATGTAAATAGCCTCCTTCATAGTGAACAATATGGTTTTACGAAAGGTCGTTCAACAACTGATGCAGGTGTTGCTCTGCTGAAGCATATATTTGAGGCGTGGGAGAGCTCTAAGAATGCTATTGATGTGTTCTGTAATCTATCCAAAGCCTTTGATTGCGTACACCATGATACACTTTTGCGAAAATTACATCATTACGGAATCCAAAACGAAGCTCTTAATGTTATAGAATCGTACTTACGTAATAGATTTCAATGCGTAGATATTAATGGCTCGAAATCTTCTGGACAACCTGTTCAGCTAGGTGTGCCTCAAGGATCAATTCTGGGTCCGTTTTTATTTTTGGTCTATATCAATGACTTGCCATATCTTTTAAAAGGGCATTTGTGACATTGTACTGTTTGCAGATGATACATCTCTTATATTTAAAGTTGATAGAAACAGACAAGAATTTGACGAAGTTAACACCGCATTATCATTGGTCACGGATTGGTTTTCTGCTAACAACTTAGTCCTAAATACCAAAAAAACGAAATGTATAAAGTTCGCCTTGCCAAATGTTACAAATCTAGGTCCTAACATTGTTCTAAATAATGAAGAACTTGAAACTGTTGACTCAGCCGTGTTTCTGGGTATTAAAGTAGATTCTAGAATTCAATGGGGCCCGCATATAACAAGTTTATCGGGAAAATTAAGCTCGGCTGCCTACGCTGTCAGAAAAGTAAGACAGTACACAGACGTTGATACAGTACAGAAAATTAAGCTCGACTAATTTATTTTAGTTATTTTCACAGCGTTATGTCCTACGGCATTTTATTGTGGGGCAAAGCGGCTGATATTCAAAATATGTTTGTCTTACAAAAACGAGCTGTTCGGGCAATTTACCAGCTGGGTACTAGAGTTTCTCTGAGGGATTTGTTTAAGGAGATCATGGCATCTCAGTTCATCTTTGCCAACATTATATATATTAGGCAGAATTTACACATATATACCAAAAACAGTGATTTTCACACTATTAACACGAGAAATAAGCACCACCTACGTGTTCCTTTTCACCGACTTCATAAGGTTCATAACTCATTTGTAGGCCTTGGTATAAAATTCTACAATAAATTGCCTTCGTCATTGCTAGACTTGCCGTTTAATGAGTTTAAATCAAAGATTAAATCCATCCTTTGTTCTAAGGCATATTATTCCATAAACGATTACTTAGTGGATAATAACAGCTGGTCACTCTGTTGAAGTTAAGACGGCTTTCATGCTCTTTCCCAGATGTTTTTAGTTCTCTTTTTTTTTTCTATTCTTTCTTCCAGACTAGTTATATGTGTTCATATAATTGTTTATATTTTTTTTATGACTTAGTTAAGTCATCTTGTTTTATTTTATGTGTTTGTATTTGTTTTATTATTTCATTTGATTTACGGACATTGTTGTCCTACTTTACATTTTATTGCTTGTCTTTTTGTGTGTATTTTTTTTATTTTTTAAGTACGACAGTCGTAGGTTTTCTTGATTTTTAAAAAAATTGTCGGAGTAGATGAAGAATGTAAAATTATCTTTTGCATTGTATAGAGTGTATTCATCTAGTATTATATAGCGTCATAGCCAGCATTGTGTGAGTACCATGTACTTCAGAGCTATCTTTGACTAGAAACCTACGTCTTTCATTGACTTGAATGACTCTAGCAGTTGAGAGTATGTCATGCTCACTCAAAGGTCTCGTTGATGGTGGCGTGTATGTCGGATCATTTAGTTCCCTTCAAAATGGTTGAGCTGAATGGTGCTGATATATGTGTCATGTTCGTGAACGGGCGCTGTCAGTTGGGACTGGTCATCTCTTAGCTGCCACGGCCTATTTTAATTATTAGTAACTTTATTTTGAATTGTCTTTTTATTTTACTATGGACACTATTAACTTGCCACATCGTTCTCACATAATGTACTATCTGATGATGAATGATGTAACAAAAGTTTTGTAATAATTTTGGCGATTGAAAAAGAGTGTCCATGGAGTTTCTT
The DNA here is from genome assembly GCA_954870645.1 of Agrotis clavis. NCBI lineage: Eukaryota > Metazoa > Arthropoda > Insecta > Lepidoptera > Noctuidae > Agrotis > Agrotis clavis. The sequence continues at coordinate 467,664 of OX940918.1, forward strand.
GCTCATTCTTCTCCATAGAGATCTACGCTTTGGAATGAGCACCTACGGTACTTTCACAGTTTTTATGTCTTGTGACTGGGACTGTAGCACCATAACTATTTTTGTTATTGTTTTATTTTATGTCTTTTGACAATTCATAAGTGCCTGTAATTGGCCTAGTTGAAATAAACGTTTTGATTTGATTTGAGTGCACAAAACAAACCATTTTTAACCGACCTCAAAAAAAAAAGTAGGTTCTCAGTTCGACCTGTATGTATGTATGCATGTATGTTTGTCCGCGATTATCTCGCGTTTGGCTGAACGGATTTTGATGCAGTTTTGCGAAAATTGTTTGTTACATTCTGGGGAAGGTTTTAATATAAAACACTAATAGATATCCCGTGACGTTGCCCGCGTGGATCCGTTTTGCTTACTTGCATCGTAGATTTTCAGGGACGATTGCATGTTTGTCCGCAATTATCTCGCGTTTCGCTGAACCGATTTTGATGCAGTTTTCAGAAAAGTGTTTGTTACATTCTGGGAAAGGTTTTAGTACATAACAATAATGGATATCTCGTGAAGTTACTCACATAGATCCGTTTTGCTTAATAGGATTGTAGATTTTCAAAGACGCCGATTTTATGACGATTTTTAGGGTTCCGTAGTCAACAAGGAACCCTTATAGTTTCGCCATGTCCGTCCGTCCGTCTGTCCGCAGTTTAGCTCAGAGACGCACAGTACTAGAGAGCTGTAATTTGGTGTAAATATACGGATTTGTTGTGCCGAAAAAGTGGTAAAATAAAATCTCGTAAAATATTTTTTTTTAGGGTACCTCCTGTACTTACACGTAAAGTGAGGATTTTTTTTTCTCGCGTACCCCTTAGTGTGGGTTATCATTAAATAGGCCTTTAAAAAATAATGTTAGTTTCCATTAAAAATTTTTTGATAAAAAATTCGTTTGTGAAATATTAAGCTTTAAAGTGCTAAATTTTGCTCGATTCGAGTGTCCCCCCCCTCTACCAGCTAAACGGTTATGTTTGGGGGTGAGAAAAAATTCACAATAGTAGTATATATAACGAAGTTGAAAAGAAAATTATCATGACTAAGTAGGCTTTACAACTTTACAAGTAATAGTCGACCAACTTATAAAATGTACTTGGATAATATGTTTTCTTAAACAAAATGTATCGGAGAACATGTTCTTCAACTGCAAATGTAAGTTTGTCAACTTTATTTTTAAAGCTTTATTAGGTATGTTTTTAACCGACGAAAAAAAAAGGAGGAGGTTCTCAATTCGACATGTATATGTCGGATCCGGTCAATAGTACGGACAGCAAACGAATCGTAAGCGCGCCATTTTGAGTATCACGTGGTCTGCGCGCGCTTATACAGAGTCGTGATGTTTCATCGGAGCTGCGAGGAGCGCATTCAGTGCCCGACCGCAGCAGTGTGAAGACATCCCGAAACTGTACTCGATTCGTTGTGCCCAGTATAAGTGTAGTGAGTGATTAAGTTAAATTGTGTTTGATTTAATTTGTGATTTAAAATTAAAATAACCAAGTGAATCGCACCCAGTGTATTTTCATTGCACGAGACCCAAACTCTGCCCACGTGATGTTTGAATCTGACGGAACAATACCGGTGGCTCCGACATCAGAAGTGGGATCAAATCGTGCTAATGATATTACACGCGGGAACAGTGACAATAACAATCAGTGGAAGTTAGTTACTTTTTGAAATGCAAAACAAGCAAACTTTGAAAACGCAGCCAGTGAAAAACAAGTTTTTAGTGCCGGAATTCGACCCCGACAAACCGGATTCCGATGCGCGGTCGTGGTGCGCCACCACTGACTTTTGTTTTAACGGGAGTGCAGTGGAGGGATGCCAGCTTATTTTGACGCTGAGCAAGGCGCTAAAGGTGAAGCATCAACCTGGCTATCTCAAATAGCCTACAAAGGAATTTAAGGTACTTTTTACAACAAGATTTATTTCACAACGGCGGCTACCCTCATTAAAAAAAATAAGTGGCGAAAAACCAAGTGATAAAGAAACATTACCCACGTTCGCCAGTCGTTTCATATCTGATGCGAAAAATGAACACTATCTGTGAATCATCGAATACAAGTGACACCAAGTGAGGAAAAATAACGTCAAAATTAAGTGTTATAACTGTGCTAAAACGCCCATAAGCGTGTTGAGTGCAGAAGTAAGGCGATGGATACGAAGGGAAGACCTACAGCATCAAGTCAAGTGACGCAGCAGCCGGCATCGAAGACCTTGGTGTGCTTCAAATGTGGCAAGCCAGGTCACATAGCTGTGCGCTGTACGAGCAGTAGTGGCGGCAGTGGCAACGGACCAGTCCAAGGCGCGCGCGGCGCGACGCGTCGATGTCTGCATCGTGCAACCACCATCAGACACGTTCCAACACAGGTGAATCGTTTCATTTTTACTTACGCCTCTGGTGCCTTGTGTTCTTTATGTTGACTATCGCTGGTTAAGCGTTAGTGAGTTAATATCGCTGGTTAAGCTTTTTTTATTATTACTGTTTAAGTGATAGGATTTGTAACGCTGGTTAAGCGCTACAATGTTAAGAACTGGTTAAGTACTTCAGTGATTTACACTACTGCGTAAGTAGTGATGCATAGTGCTGGTTAAGTGCTGTGGATTTGGGGGGAATGCCTGAGGTTCAAGTACCATTTTGAAGTAGAGATGTTGAGTTGGATGATAGTGTGGAATCTTAGGTCGGCTGGTCGGACCGTACCAGTAGCTATTTCGTAGCCGTAATCCGTATCTTATTGACATCCCGGTGTCCATGGAAGCGCGGTGTGCGGATGGCACTGGCGGAGGTCGTGTATTGTGTGTTCATGGTGAACGGTGTGAAACAAACAGAGGTTCGTTATTGGGGCTAGTGTTAGCCACAGGCCACGAATTTGATTCCTGCTGTTTTGATTATAATATTGCTGCATTGTGATAATACAATTGCAAAGGTACTTGAATGCTCTGGGATTTCCGATCAGTCTTAGTTAGATCCAAAGTTCAAGGGTCTGTTTAGAGTGATAAAGATTTTGGGATGGTGACCGTTACACATTGAAACCCTTGAACTCTAAGTGTACCTACAAACATGCCAATGGGTCATATACCAGTCGAAGTTACCGTAGATTCTGATTAAGTTGTGGTGAGAGGTCGAGTAAAACGGTCTATCGGCCGTATTGTTTTCGACCGTACGTTACCAGTAGCTGTTTCGTAGCCGTAGTCCGTATCTTATTGACATCCTGGTGTCCATGGATGCGCGGTGCGCGGGTGGCTCTGGCGGAGGTTGGGGTCTTGAGAGACCATAGTGTGTAGTCAGCGGGTGATGCACACGGGCGATCCACGTGGTGGATGCGCACAGAAGTTTTGATCCATGCGTTGGATGTGTGAAAGCAATGTGATTGCTAGTCGGCTAGAGAGCCGTGGCGTAAGAAGTTTTACTCGAAAGTCAAAGGTCACTGGAGAATCGGTAGTTTTTTTGCAATAGAGTTGTGAAAGTATATTCGAACGACTGTGGTACATGGCCCAGGGTAGTTGTTAGTGGCCTAGGGTATTTGTTAGTGGCCTAGGGTAGTGATTGATGTATTTTCAATTGGCTATTCCCAATTTTTGATTTAGTTGAAGAGTATTGGTTTTAATGGTACAGTAGAGTTCTGAAATTTCCTTATTTTCACCAAAGAACTGAATATAGAGTTTGGTCAGGAATGACCGAGTGGAACAGTATTCTGTCGTAGACTATTTTGTGTTTCAGAGTGATTATTACACGAGGAGAATGAAAAGAGTTGAAGGAGGCCTATATCAAGATGGTAGAAAGAGGCTGAAGAAGAAGAAGATCACACGAGGACGTGTTAATCGCAGGATGGCCGTATCGGATCCGGTCAATAGTACGGACAGCAAACGAATCGTAAGCGCGCCATTTTGAGTATCACGTGGTCTGCGCGCGCTTATACAGAGTCGTGATGTTTCATCGGAGCTGCGAGGAGCGCATTCAGTGCCCGACCGCAGCAGTGTGAAGACATCCCGAAACTGTACTCGATTCGTTGTGCCCAGTATAAGTGTAGTGAGTGATTAAGTTAAATTGTGTTTGATTTAATTTGTGATTTAAAATTAAAATAACCAAGTGAATCGCACCCAGTGTATTTTCATTGCACGAGACCCAAACTCTGCCCACGTGATGTTTGAATCTGACGGAACAATACCGGTGGCTCCGACATATATTTCTTTTTTTTTTTATGTATGACCACGCATAACTTTTCCTAACGTGGTTCGATTCCAAAAATTCTTTTTTTGTTGGAAAGAGTATATCTCAAAGTTGGTCCCATTTAAATTTCAAAACTAAAATCGGCCTCTAAGGGTAGAAAAAAAGGAATTAATTGTCAATCTTCCTACAGAATTTTCAATTATGAACCGATTTTGTTGAAATAAAGTTAACAATTGTAGTTCTGAGGACATTATTATATAGCAGAGATGTGGAGAACATAACATGATGGCGTCACCATCATCAGATCAACTCCAGATCCCTGTTACTTTGTGAAGTCAGTCCCAAGAGTTCCATAACAGTTAACAACAGCTATATCTTGTTCGGGCTCATTTCACTCAGCTTGATGAGAACTTTAGACCTAGCTGAGGTATCATTGCCATTCAGGGTCTGAGGATGGTGACGGATAGCGGGGGCAAGAGGTCCTCAACCAGTTAACAGCACCTTTATCGTGTTTGGGCTCATTTCACTAGTTTTGATGAAAACTTTATACCTAGCTGGGGTATAATTGTCATCGTGGGTCTGAGGATGGTGACAGAGGGCAGTAGCAAGAGATCCTTAACAGTTAACAGCAACTATATCGTATTTGGGCTCATTTCACTCATATTGATGAGAACTTTAGACGTAGCTGGGGTATGACAGTCGTTGAGAGTTTTTAGTTACAGAAATTGACACGAGATAGGAAACACAAAAGTAAAAAATAAAACCTTTTTAAAAAAAAAACAAACCAACGAAACATCGAACTGAAAAGCAAAAAATGAATTTTGAGGCGGCGCCAAAGAAACAATCAACGAATAGCTACGGCGAGCTATTCAACCACGACAAGCTATACAACGAGCTATTCTGCTCTTCAAATAGTTAATTTATATGTTTGTTTGTTTGGCGCCGCCTCATCATCATCATCATCAGCCGGAAGACGTCCACTGCTGAACATAGGCCTCCCCCTTAGACCGCCACGCCGAACGACAATTCGCCACTTGCATCCATCGGCTGCCCGCGACCCTCACGATGTCGTCGGTCCACCTAGTGGGAGGCCTGCCTACGCTGCGTTTTCCGGTCTGTGGTAGCCACTCGAGAACTTTTCTTCCGCGATGTGGCCTGCCCATTGCCACTTCAACTTGCAAATTTTATGAGCTATGTCGGTGACTCTGGTTCTTCGCCGAATATCCATGTTCCGGATTTTATCCCGCAAAGAAACTCCAAGCATAGCTCTTTCCATTGCTCGTTGAGTGACTTTTAGTCTCTCTAAAAGGCCAGCAGTCAAAGACCACGTTTCAGAGCCATATGTCATCACTGGCAACACACACTGGTTAAACACCCTTGTCTTGAGACACTGTGGGATTCTCGATGAGAAGATATCACGTAACTTCCCGAACGCTGCCCATCCGAGTTGGATTCTTCGGGCGACCTCTTTCTCGAAGTTGGACCTACCTAACTGAACAATCTGTCCAAGGTAAGTATAATGGTCTACAACTTCGAGAGTATCATTCCCAACAACAACCGGTACGGGTGCCACATGAACATTCGACATGACTTTCGTCTTGTCCATGTTCATTTTAAGGCCGACCCGTTGGGAAACGATACTAAGGTCGCTGAGCATAGCATTGAGGTGCTCCAACGATTCTGCCATGATGACTATATCATCGGCAAAACGAAGGTGAGTGATGTATTCGCCATTGATATTGATGCCGAGTCCGTTCCATTCCAAGAGCTTGAAAACGTCCTCCAACGCGTTCGTGAACATATATAATAATAACGTAACATAATAACGTCTCCCTGTCTCACGCCTTTCTGCAATTGGATTGGTTTCGTGCTCTCTTCCTGAAGTCGGATGGACATTGTGGCGTTTCTATACAAACACTTCAACACTTCGATATACCTATAGTCGATATGACATCGTTGGAGGGACTGCAATACTGCCCAGGTTTCGATTGAATCGAAGGCTTTTTCATAGTCCACAAACGCTAAACACAATGGCCGATTATACTCCTCTGTCTTCTGTATAATCTGGCGGAGCGTGTGTATGTGGTCTATAGTACTAAAACCTTTTCGGAAACCGGCTTGTTCGGGAGGCTGGAAGTCATCAAACCTGCGTTCGAGACGGTTCGTAATGACTCTTGAGAACAGCTTGTATACATGGCTCAGAAGTGAGATTGGCCTGTAGTTCTTCAACAAGGTGTTATCACCCTTTTTGAAGAAAAGAACAACCACACTCCTGTGCCATGCTTCTGGCGTAGAACCTTCGAGTATGACAGAATTAAATAACTTCTGGAGGACTAGAAGTACCGGTTTTCCACCCGCTCTCAGAAGTTCTGTTGTGATTCCGTCGTCACCAGGCGCCTTGTTATTCTTGAGCTGTTTAAGAGCCATTCTAATCTCGTACAGGCTGATGTCCGGGATATCCTCAGTGTAGTGTCGAGTCAGTTTAGCTCTTGCGTCTCGAGCTGTACCGACACTGGGTTGTCGTGTTGATGTGTATAAGTGTCCGTAAAACCTCTCAAGCTCTCTTAGGATCTCCATCATCATCATCATCATCATCAGCCGGAAGACGTCCACTGCTGAACATAGGCCTCCCCCTTAGACCGCCACGCCGAACGACAATTCGCCACTTGCATCCATCCGTTGCCCGCGACCTTAGGATCTCCGGTTTCGTCGAAATGATGCTGCCGTCGTTAATCTTCAGCTTTGTCATTTGGCTCTGCCCAATAGACGAATTCTTTGCGAAGACTTTTGAGCCCTGGTTCCGCTCGATTGCCTCTTTGATCCGTGCCGCACTAAAGGCCCGCAGGTCACGTCGCATTGATTTAGAGATTCGTCTATTGAGTTTGCCATATTCCGACATATCAGCTGAAGATTGCAGCCTCATCTCGGTCCGGTCTTGCATCAACTTGATGGTTCCGTTCGAGAGCTTTTGAGGTTTATTGCGGCGCGGGGTCTTAAAGAACTTGGACCCCACAGCTTGGACAGTTTCCACTAACCCATTGTTAATCTCGTCCACAGTTTCGCATTCGGTTAGGCACTGGAAGCGATTGTGTAGTTCGAGTTGAAAGTCTTCGAGGTTCCGGATGTGGGCAGGACCAGGTCGGAGCGTGGACTTCACCAGACGAGACCTTTCAAGCTTGACATTGATATTCAGTGTGCCTCTGACAATTCGGTGATCGCTACCGGTTTTTACCTTAGCGATCACAGAGACATCACTGAATATTCGCTTCTTGGTCGTCATGATGAAATCGATCTCATTTCTGGTAGTACCATCGGGGCTCATCCACGTCCACTTCCTGGATGGCCGCTTCTGGAAATAGGAGTTCATTAAATGAAGTTCTTCCTTTTCCATGAAGTCGACCAGTCGCTGGCCCCTATGGTTTCGCTGCCCATACCCAAATGGCCCCACTCTCAACTCATCGCCATTCCGTGCGCCCACCTTCGCGTTGAAGTCCCCCATAACAACGGTGAAGTATGTTTCGGAGGTATGTATGGCCTCGGATATCTCCTCATACAATGCCTCTACTTCATCATCAGAATGTGTCGAGGTCGGCGCATATACCTGTATGACCTTCAACGAATACCGGTTGGTTATTCTGAGTATAAGGTATGCTACCCTACTCGACACACTGTCGACTTTCATAACGTTGTTGATGAGGGACCTGCGGACGAGAAATCCAACACCACCCTGGGATTTACGGTCTCCTTCCCGGTAGAAGAGCATGTTGCCGGAATCTAGAACTATCGTATCCTGACCCTCTCTTCGGATTTCAGATAATCCCAAGATATCCCATCGCATTTTGCTGAATTCTTCCTCCAGCTCGATAATCTTCTCATCGGTCCTCAGTGTGCGGATGTTGATGATTGATGAAAGTCCGTTGGGGGTGGTAGCGGGGCATCTGCCGGGGATTCTTAGCACCCCCTGCTCCGCCGTTACCCGATCCGCTACCCAGACCAGGAATAGCGGAGCTGCCGGGGACTGGGGGCCGTGTGCTATCATTGTCAATCATAATGGGGGGGGGGGGGGGGGTTGCCATAATCCCCACGCTTGGCAGGCGGCTTGGGGATCGCAGTAGGGTCACCGAAAGTTTGTAAGAACGCTGCTGCCCGTCCTTCGGTGGCTGGACCTCAAAATTTATTTTTTGCTTTTCAGTTCGATGTTTCGTCGGTTTGATTTTTTTTTAAAAAGGTTTTATTACGGTATGTTTTTTGGGGATAGGTAGGTTTTTATCATTAACTATTTTTAACTAACTTCAAAAAAGGAGGAGGTTCTAAATTCGTCGTAGGTAATCTTTTTTCTTATGTATTTTCCCCGATTTCTCAAAGACTCTTGGACCGATTTTGAAAATTCTTCTTTTTAAAATTAAATTCAGCGAATCAGTTTAGATAGAAAAGAGGGCGCTACTGTGCGTAAGCTAACATCGGCTCCAAGTATTTAAATAATTTAAAAATAGTTCCAGTGATAAAAACAATAGTAAAAGTAGTTTCTGTTATAACAAATTACAAAACTCAGTGATTACAGTTAAAGTACGGAAGAAATTTACGAAAACAACAAAGAACATTCATATTTAGTGCCGAAGTGATCAACGAACATAATTCAAATTGTAAACAAACACATCAGCTGTACAGCAACTGGAAACCGTTTGTTTTTGTTTAACAGTCGAAACTTTTACGACGGAGTAAACCCAAAAAGGTATGAGAGTGATTAATTTAGAAAAAAAACAATACTCTTATGAAGAATAACTCAAAACAATATAAAAAAATCAGTCAGTCACCCTAGTCGATTACATATATCAGCGCCATCTATCTTTTCGAGGTGGCAACAATTTGTACGTTTCTACGTTAGTTACACTGTTCCCCACTAGAGGCCAGGACCAGTAACAAAAGAAAGTAAAAATGGCACAAAATATTCAAAACTGCGCAGGTTGTACTCAAGGTCTATTAAACGAATTATATCTCACTTGTACACTATGCAGTAAGAAATATGACCTAGAGTGTGCTAATATTTCTACGAACCATTTTAATAAGATAATGACATCAGACCAGAAAAAAAAATGGAAATGTCAAGATTGCCGATGTAAAATGCCCAAAAAGGGAAACACAGACACACCTATACGACCACAGACATCCACTCTAACTCAACGAACAACCACACCCGACGAAGAAAACAACGTAACAATTCGAAGGAAAACTTATCCCAACAATGATTCTACCACCTTTGAGAGTCTGACCTTGCTAGGCGATACGATGAGCTCAGACGAAGGAACTACCTCAAACCCCAACGCACACGCTGAACTGTCACTGCAGAACCTAAGTGAAATTATTATGATGCGTCTGAAGGAAAATAATGAATCAATAATAAAGGACCTACGGAACACCATACAAACAGAAATAAATAAAGCAATTAAGAAACTTGCGGAAGATTTTGAACATAAAACCAACAATTTATCAAAACAAAATGAACTAAGAGTTCAGGAAATTTGCGAGATCAACACCAAGATAGAAAATTTACTATTTGAGAATGAAAAATTAAAACAAGAAATATTCCAAATAAAATCAATATCTACATCCCCCGTAATCCAGTGTACAGAAAGTAATTCCAAGAAGATAGTCATCTACGGCCTTACCGAGTACTACAAAGAACCTGAAGCTGATCTGCATAACCGAATCATCGAAGTTTTTCGTGATACTCTACAAGTAGACCTGATGGGTTACGTAGAAAATATGTATAGATTAGGGAGAAATAACAACAACACTAATACCCGACCACTGGTTGTCGAATTGATAAGCAAAAGAATGGCAACATACATAAAAAACAACAACCACTATTTCCAGGGAACACGGTTGTCTGTATCAGAATTTTTGGACGAAAACTTACGTAAGGAAAGACATCAAATGAGAGAGGAAATGATAAAGGCAAGGAAGAAGGGTTTATACGCCGTAATACGAAATAATCAGTTATATGTCGACGGCAAACTCACTATTCTCAGAGATGAAAACCCGAAAACACCAACAAGCCATACAGCGAATGTTAACTTTAAAATCAGTCAACAAGATCCAACAGACAGAAGTGAAGACACTGGAAATAGTTCCTTTCGTAAACACAGACCAACTATTTAAAATTCTGTTTCAAAATATTCAAAGTCTCTATAATAAACAACACATACTAGAAGCCTTCATCGTAGATAACCCGATTTATAATGCAATATGTATATCAGAGTCTTGGCTGTCGACAGAAAAATTAAACATGCTACAATTTAGTGGATATAAAGTAGCAGCGTCTTTCTGCCGCAGCACGCGAGGAGGCGGCGGCGTCTGCATCCTCCTGCAAGATCAGATCGACTTCATAGAGAGAAATGATATAACAAATATGTCTATCGAATACATTTTGGAAGTATGTGCGATTGAGTTGCCCAAAGAAAACCTTTTGTTAGTAACAATATATTGGAATAGAAGAGAGGAAGAAATATTTATTAGTCAGTTAAAACATATCGTTAATTATATAAATAATAAGTACTTCAAATTTAATATAATTATAGGTGGAGATTTTAATGTAAATATCTTAGAAAAAAATGCAAAAACTAGTCAACTCATAGACTTAATGTTAGAATATAAACTTACACAACACATAAAAACACCCACACGAATAACACAAAATACATCTACTTGTCTAGACTTGATATTTACAAACACAAACACAAAACAAATATACACAACAGTAGAGGAACTAGGGTTTTCAGACCACAGCGGAACAATTATACACATCACCATACCACCACCAAATATGTCTACGCAAAAAAGTTGGTATGTTAAAAAAAGATTATTTAACAAGAGAAACATCTTAAAATTCAAGTCTAAATTAAAAGAAATAGATTGGAAAAACATTATCACTGAAAACAAAAACATAAATGAAAATTATAAAGCATTTCATGACACCTTAACACATATCCTTAACACTTGTCTGCCTGTCTGTAAAGTCAAACTGAAAACCAATTTTAAAAAACACTGGTTGACGAGGGGTATCAAGATCTCATGTAAAAACAAGAGACTGTTAAAAATACTTTCACTAAAAACAACAAATCCTATTATTAGAAATTATTATAAAAAATATGAGAAAATATTAAAAAATGTAGTAACTGCATCAAAGAAGATTCAATATGTTAATAAAATTAAAACATCTAACAATAAAGTTAAAACCATGTGGAGTATCATAAATGAGAGAACAAACAAAAAACATAAAAAGGATCAAAATAATATTAAATTACAAATAGACAACAAGTTTATATACGAACCTAAAAAAGTTGCCAATATTTTCAATAATTTCTTTGCGTCCATTGGAGAAAATAGCGCAAATTCATCCAGTTGCAAATCGAAGAACACCTCTGTACTTAATCCTACAGAAAACACAATGTTTCTTAGCCCAATAGACGCTTGGGAAGTAAACAAAATAATTAAAAACCTAAAAAACAAACTTAGTCATGGGATAGACGAAATACCACCTATGCTTTTAAGACAATGCGCAGATGAACTTACGCTACCGTTTTACTTGCTACTGAACCAGTCATTTGACGAAGGTACCTTCCCCGATTTATTAAAAATATCCGTAGTAAAACCAATACACAAAAAGAATGCAAAAACAGATCCAAACAACTATCGTCCAATAGCTCTCTTACCATCAGCTTCAAAAATCTTCGAGAAAGCCATGTGCGACCGCATTTATACCTTTTGCGAAAAATACAACATATTCGATGAATGCCAGAACGGCTTCCGAAAAAACCGTTCCACCACCTTAGCAGTATACAAGTACATTCAAGAAGCCCTTAATGCCATTAACAACAAAAAATACGCAACAGGAATATTACTAGACATGACCAAAGCCTACGACAAAGTACAATTCGGGATATTGCTAAACAAACTGTACGGTATAGGTATACGCGGAAAAGCTCACGAATGGCTAACATCTTATCTAAATAATAGAAAACAATTAGTAGAAATAGAGCACTTTAACCATAAAAATAATGAAATAGAAAAAATCCGATCACATAGTAAAACAATAAACGCTTCAATTCCTCAAGGAAGCGTCATAGGATGTCTCTTATTTTTACTATATATAAATGACCTACCTAAGACCATAGTAGAGCCTTGCGTGTTATTCGCGGACGACATATCAATACTAGTCCCATGTCAAAATAATGACAATATAGAAGAAACTCTTAATTCCATACTCACTAAAACATGCAACTGGATGAACGAACATAACCTCGAGATAAATTATTCCAAAACCAAATTAATAACTTTTCACCCGTACCAAAAAACACCTTTGACTTTAGGTCTTACTTTTAATAACTCAAAATTAGAAACCGTTCATGAATTTACCCTACTCGGCCTAACCATAGACACTAATATAAACTGGAAATCACATATACAGAAAACCCACTCAAAAATTTCAAAATTCTCTTACGCCCTTCGTGAAATAAAAAAGACCACCAACTTACAGACAGCTCTCACCACCTATTATGCTTATGCCTATGCATGGCTTAGCTATGGGGTGACCCTTTGGGGAAACAGCACAGATGCACAAAAACTCTTCACCTTGCAAAAGAAACTGGTTAGAATCCTGGTAAATATCGAGCAAACTGATAGTTGCAAACCTTTTTTCCAAAAACATAATATTAACCCTTCCCTGTATATATATATTTGAAACATGCAAATTTGTCCGAAAACATCAAGAATTCTACTCAAAACGTGAAGACATTCAGCCGCGCTATCAACTCAGACACGGCTCCAGACTAAACTTACCAAGTTCTCGATTAAAAATGCACTCAAAAAGTCCGTATGTAATGTCCATTAAAATATATAACAAACTACCTGCATCATTAAAAGAAGAAGAAAAACTAAACATATTTTTAAGAAAACTTAGACAATTTTTGATTGAGAAAAGCTATTACTCGGTAAACGAATATCTAAACGACAGACTTATAAAAAAATGATTTAAATTAAAGACTCTTTTTTTTTTTTCTGAAATCTATATTATTAAAATTAAATACTTACCTCTTATATATAATACTATTAATAACCATGCCTTAATTAATTTCCTACACCTTACAAAATACAATAAATAATAAATTTAACGTTATTATTAATAGTAAATAAATAATTGTAAACATTTTAATCACTCAAAATTCAGTTAAATTACATTACACTTTTCATTATTAAAATATATATAGGAACATAATATATATTTAATGGTAGTATCTATACTTAAATATAAAACAGCCTGTTAAAAAAAAAAAAAAACTTATACCACAACTATTTTATATTAAACCTTTAAGTGATATTTTGTATTAATACATATATGACATTGTCAATAATAAACTTCCTCTCTCCTAAACTCACTTATTTGCTGTGCCCGACAGGGTCCATGTTATGATCTATTTATAAGTTTTACCACCTAAGAAAACATGTGGAATGCAATAAAAGTATTGAGTATTGAGTATTGAGTATAGTTCGCATAAGTATTTTGATGGGCAACTACGGAACCCTACACTGTGCGTGGCCCGACACGCACTTGGCCGGTTTTTTGTTGATTATCTCAACTAAAAAGGGAAAAATAAAAAACTTTTTGAAAAAAGGGAACCGACTTCAAAAACAAAAACAAAAAAACTATAAAATAACTCTTCTTTCGGAAGTCGGTGGCCATAATGTCAATGAAATAAAAAAAAAAACAAAGCCACCGACTTCCGAAAGAAAAGTTATTTTATAGTTTTTTGTGTTTGGTTTTGAAGTCGGTTCCCTTTTTTTCAAAAAGTTTTTTAATCTGGGGGCACCGTAGTGCCCCTGCCAAGACGAGCCAAGCGAAGCGCAAGGGCACTACCTACCTTTTCTCGAAGTGTTTCGTCGTTTTTTTGAACCCTCATAGAGTTGGTTTCCGATGTACCAGAAAGTTCATATTCGCAGGATATGATGCCAACAATAGACTTATTAGGCATACAAAGTATCAATAGAATAGCTATAATACTTAAGATTTTATTGATATCTAAAATACACAGATTTCGTCACTGATACACTGACACACTGATCACTGACACACTAATGATCATCAAAATGTTTGGCTACTTCCTGAAGTGCTAGAGAGCTGAAATTCGGTATGCAGTTTAAGTTTAGTATACAACCAACAAAAAAATTCATAAACTTACAACTTTCGCCCCCCATCCCCCTAAAATGGGGGGTGGAAGTTAGTATGAGACCTTAAAATGTTGGGGTACTTCCTGAAGTGCTAGAAAGCTGAAATTCGGTATGTAAACAAAGTTCAGTATACAAAAAACATCCCCCATCTCCACATCCCCTAAAATTGGGTGAGGGGGGGGTGGTAGTTATTTTTAGTGCACTTCTACAATATGGGTACCAAATGAAACGGCTAATTGAGAGCAACTTCAAAAATAATGTGACGTCATTATAAATACAATATGGCGGACCATCTAAGATGTCGGAATAGTTATTTTTAATGCACTTTTGCAATATGGGTATCAAATGAAAGGGCTCGTTGAGAGCAACACGATGAATAATGTGACGTCATTCTAAATGCAAGATGGCGGAAAACTTATTTTAAATGTACTTCTACAATATGGATATCAAATGAAAGGGCTCGTGGAGAGCAACTCGATGATTAATGTGACGTCTTTAATTGGCAAACAGATCAGCTATTTTACTTTTTTCCTGCATACCATCGACAGAAATAGGAAGGTTCTGTTTATAATTAAACTTTTTAGTCGCATTCCAAAACTTGACAAAATTATTTTCTTGTCTATGTAAGGCCAGAATATTCATTTTTATGGATTCCTCATTTTTCTGACACCACTTGATTTTATTTTTAAACATTGAACGACTACTACGCATATTATCAAAACTTAAGCCTTGTAATGGTCTACCAGCCTCCACCCAAACCTTGAAATGGAGCCTAGCAGTTTGATGACAGTCCCGTACATGGTAGTTCCATCCAGTCACCTTTTTGCTTCGCCTCTGTTCACCTACACGAGAACTCAGTATGGCAGCATTCTGCAATGTATCAACGATATACGAATAATACGAGTCAATTGTTTCACAATATTTGTCATAATGTACACATTTTATATTATTATCACAGTCACACTTAAACATAATAAAGTCATCACATAATTTGTTAGAGCAATATTTTTGGTATGCATTAATTTGTTCTTTGGTACGGTTGCCCCATTTCATTCTCTTTTGATGGTCACTGGAATCGGCGAAAGCTGTCTCAACAGTCATACATGATATATCGCAAACAATTCGCAAGGGATAGTGATCAGACCACATGACGTCATATATGACGTCAGCCGCTACCACGGTATCCCAAGCAGCCTTTGTTGCGATGCAGTGATCTAGCCACCGCCGACACCCGTGTGACTCACTCATAAACGTAAATGTTTCTGAATCTAATCCAAGTAAATTAAAATCTATGCATTCCCACGTCATATCTGTACAAAACTTTATCAATTTAAGGCCAAAGTTCGCGGTTGGATGTGCATTAAAATCACCCATCACATAAACACATCGTGCCTCACCCTCTTCTATAATTGCGTTTATTGCCCCCAAACAATCAATAAACTCAGTCAGATTGTCGACGTTATCAACGGGCATATACACATTTACAACAATAAAACATCCCATACCTGTCGATATTCTCACAGCCGCTAGGCGGTCACTATCACAGTTGATAGGTGAGACATTAGGAAACCTAGTTTTGTTCCACATAATGGCTAAGCCCCCATATGGCCTACCCCTCAGTATCCCTGCTGAAGTATCAACAGAGGACTTGGCAACACATTCAAAGTCCTCATTAATTTCATTAATTAAATTTAAGTCGTGGGGTAGCAACCAAGTTTCCTGCAGTACCACAATGTCATTATATTTAGTCAGATCGCGCACACATTGCTTTGATTGTTTAATCGATTTACAGTTATAGGACAATATTGATATAGGGGATATTTTACAGTCCATACTATTAATTATTAAGATTTTTAATACCTCTCGCCGTGTACTCACGGAATCGCCTAAACCTGACACCCGCAGGCCAAAAATCAACACATAAAAATCTTTCTAGCCTACTTCTATCTATTGTCACTTTAAAAGAAACAAAGTCTGTATCGTGTTTCTGATTTAATAGTTCCACTTTAACACACTTTTCACCCATTTCACTAATATATGCCTGAATATCGTCCGGTGAAGTTGCTTTGTTCAGTCGAGACACATAAACGGCCGTTGATAATTGAGCAACCTGTAGTTTCGTCGAGCCAAGGCCGGTGCCACTCATGTTGGCGAACTTCTTCCGCTTCTTTTTCTCCACCAATGTGAATTTATCCTCATCCATAGCCATAGATTTATGTTCAGTATTTGTTTGCGTTGAGTCAATTAATATGTCTCTGTATAGCAGGGTATGTGATAAGTCAGCTGTTGTTTGACGATCGGGGGACCTTGAACTCAAGCTCATTACCGGCACATTCGTATTAGGAGTGAGCGAGCGCGGTGTCACGCCACTCATTTGCTTCCTTGTATCCGCCTTAGGTGCGAGTGAGCGCGAAGATGTATCCTTCACTTCGCATCTTTTCTCCGTAACACAGCCATCTGATTCTACCTGCACTTGTTTAAATTTTTTTTCTGTGAGTTCACTAACCATCCGTTTTAAATTATCTATTTCTGATTTTAAGAACTCCATATCGGCAGATGAGGAGACACTACCGGGCACAGCATCTCGTTTGGCTTTTATAGAAGCCACGTCCGTTTTCAATATAGCCATTTCTTTTAAAAACGCAGTCACATCCACATAGTCAAAAGTCACAGGAGGCAACTTATTTAGATTTAACTTAATAATGTCTTGCAAACTCCTTTGTTCAGACCCATCTTTGCGTCTCATAAGCTTTTTCGACGGTGCCAACAGTTTGTATACAATACATCTGGCCGTTTCAACCTCCTCACTTGAATAAGTACTGAGACAAATCTGTAATATTCCGGTCTCCGGTAAGGTGTCAATCTTATGGGTCACGAAGGCCAAAAGTTCGTTAACCACCACTTTGCACTCCTTACAACGATGAGCACACTCATTTAACTTGTCAACACTAGAACCACCCGGTATGTCACTATTTGGCGAATGTATCGGCATTGTGGGAGCGAGCTACCCGCGCCGCGGCTAACATGAGACTGCACACACTGACATTTGGGACAAACCCACCACACTATTCCCAACCACTGCAACTCCTGAAAGCCAGAATCAACAGTGGCAACCACCAGAAAAGCGCCGAGACAATTAAGCTCGACGTGTCCCGGAGAATGAATTTACCTGTCTTGGATCCTGCAACGAAATTAATCAGAAAAGAATAGTGGAGGAGTAGGAAAAAATATATGTTCCCACTTCATTTATGGGATATATTTACATGACGTGTTTAGATCGTGGATGTAACTTGCAAAGATACGCCCCCACGTTTTGAGTGGCCCCTCTCTCAACCCCGTAGCGTTATTTTCTTATTTTTAGGATATTTAAAAACGTGGGTTTTTAGATTTTTTTAAATCTATTAATTATTTTATTATTTTTATCTTTGTTCATCGGGTTTGAAGCTACCCTGAAAATTTCATCCTGCTAGCTTATCGGGAAGTGCCTCAAAACCTGTCCGCCATCTTGGACGTCCGCCATATTGGATTTAAGTCACATGACTATTTTTTTCGTATTCCTGACAGCAAACCCTTTCATTTGTTACCCATATCATGGGGATGGATTTCGAACAGCCAGTCTGCCATCTTGGACGTCCGCCATATTGGATTTAAGTCACGTGACTATTTTTTTCGTACTCCTGACAGCAAACCCTTTCATTTGATACCCATATCATGGGGGTGGGTTTCAAACAGTCAGGCCGCCATTTTGGGGAGGCCGCCATATTGGATTTGTTATGACGTTTGTTAGCTAGTCATGTATTGTCATTAGAATTCAGAGCGTGTGCAAAATTTCAGCCTTCTAGCTTAACGGGAAGTGCCTCAAAATTGAGTTGCAAAAGTCCAACCGGAACGACAAACAAACAAACAAGAAAAGTGAGTTTATAAAAACGTGGGAAAAATCTAAAAACCCACGTTTTTAAATATCCTAAAAATAAGAAAATAACTCTACAGGGTTGAGAGAGGGGCCACTCGAAACGTGGGGGCGTATATTATTTCAGGGATTATTTATGGGATATATTTACATGAAGTGTATACGAATAGATCGTGGGTGTAACTTGCAAAGATACGCCCCCACATTTTGAGTGGCCCCTCTCTCACCCCGTAGAGTTATTTTCTTATTTTTAGGATATTTAAAAACGTGGGTTTTTAGATTTTTTTAAATCTATTAATTATTTTATTATTTTTCTCTTTGTTCATCGGGTTTGAAGCTACCCTGAAAATTTCAGCCTGCTAGCTTATCGGGAAGTGCCTCGAAGCCTTTTCGCCATCTTGGACGTCCGCCATATTGGATTTAAGTCTCATGACTATTTTTTTCGTACTCCTGACAGCAAACCCTTTCATTTGATATCCATATCATAGGGGTGCTTTTCAAATAGCCTGTCTGCCATCTTGGACGTCCGCCATATTGGATTTAAGTCACGTGACTATTTTTTCGTATTCCTGGCAGCAAACCCTTTCATTTGATACCCATATCATGGGGGTGGATTTCAAACAGCCAGTCCGCCATCTTGGGGAGGCCGCCATATTGGATTTTTTATGACGTTTGTTAGCTAGTCATGTATTGTCATTAGAATTCAGAGCGTGTGCAAAATTTCAGCCTTCTGGCTTATCGGGAAGTGCCTCAAAATTGAGTTGCAAAAGTCCAACCGGAACGACAAACAAACAAACAAATAAACAAACAAGAAAAGTGAGTTTATAAACGTGGGAAAAAAAAGGCCACGGATTTGAGAATAAATCACAGCGTTCGTAGAAATGCCCGAATGAGTGATTACTGTATGAATATTGTGAGTTTATAAAAACGTGGAAATATTGGAAGTTTTTATGGCGTAGTACGAGGAATATCGCACGCGGGCAGGCCTGGCTCACTCCGCGGTGTAGGTATAAAACTGCAAGCATTGGCGGGGGCCATTACGTAGTGGCCATTTAGTCGGCTGCCGCGCGCCACCCACTACGCACGCGCTTACTTAAATAATATTTAAGTTTGGTTGTATTTACGCACAAGTTTTAAAACAATAATAAATGATGAAGAAAAAAAAATACTGCATATCGTTTGGTTGTTTAAATAATGACAGTGATAGGAGCCTCACGTTTCACACACTACCGCGTGATTTCGAAAAGTAAGGAAAAAAGTGAATATTTATCTATGTAGTACATTTTAATAATGATCAAAAAAAATATCTACCTGCTTGTGGTGTGCTTATTAATTTCATTCAAGTACCGGCTAGTAATCATGATCAGTTAATCATGATTATGTAGGTTACTTTGGCCTACAAGACGACCAAGATAATTAAAATAGACGAATATCAAACCTGACATCACTCTCACTCACCTTAAGCTGAATACGTAGGTAGGTCGAATTATGATCGGTAGAAAGTAGGAAGAAGTTTACGTTATTGTTTAGGCACGTTCAAACTCAGAAAATGGCTACACTACGCATTCAAGGTCAGCTATCGTAATTCTCTGCGCGACTTTTTTACCTACTTACCTACAAAGACACGCAACACGGGGCCTGTGACAATGACAGTATGCGATAGTAATTTGTCGGTTACTAGTTTGAGTGCAAATGATAAGGACTAGTTACCTATTTTGCCGTAAACGATAACAATCGATCTTTAAAGTTATGACTAAATAAAATTATAGACCAAGAGCCTTGGTCAAAAAAGAACATCGAACTACATAAATGGTGTAAAAATGTTCGATATACAATTATACATATTTCAGTGGGCGAACGAGCCCATAAAACTAAAGAACTTTCCTCAAGGAATTTAGGTCGTATTATGAATAAAAAAATGTTTTCTCACACTTCTCACACAAAACCACTTTGTTGTTTTTTGGTTTAAACCCAGATTATGCGACCAGGTGTTATAACGACTTTCAAATATTTTTTCAACATTAGATCATAAAAAATGGATACCTACAGCTTGACATAAAACTGTAGAAAACCGAAGTCGCCACTGTCTTCGCGCTACCAGCACTTTGAATGTTTTTTTTTTTTTCACTTATTACGTTAGTTTTATGGCAAAATAATAAATCTAACAAACCTGCGGTCTTTGTTTACATCAAATATCAAAGATTTTAAAACGTTGAAAACGTTGAAAATACGTATACCTACCTAACTGTGCCCAAACTCGCGAGTCGCAACCCTATTGAGCTTGACCGACAGTAACCTTTTAATGTCGTTGGCGTCAGATAAACTAAAATGAACTCTTGCGCGTCACTATTCAGTTCATTTTTGCTTGCGCACGGGAAGTTTAAGCGCATTTCACACAGAGAGCGGGCGCGGGTCGGGCGCGTTTCGGTGTACGGGCACGACCCGCCGTACTCCCGCCCCGACCCGCGCCCGCTCTTTGTGTGAAATGCGCTATAAACCCCTTCTACACGATCAACCCGACCGCCTGACAGAGGTGAACTTGGTCGTGTCAACAGTACCCCACCGTCTAGAACGCTGTCGGCTGACGGTCGAGTCCCACCGCGGACGCAGCCTGTCGGGACGGCTGCGCTCCCGATTGACTCCGCCCATATTTGGTCGCACGACCAACGTCTACACGGTAGATTTTCATTCCCACCGGACCAAGGTCACCTCTGTCAGGTGGTCAGGTCTGACCGTGTAGAAGGGGTTTTAGGCTATTATAAAAGTAAGTGGGCGATGCGGGTGCAAGTAAAAATGGACTCTATTCTCTCGTGCATAGATTTTACATTTGTTTGTTTTCTTTTTGGGAGTAACGCTTCTGTACCTTTAGGTACTATTATATTATATTCTGTGACGCGGGTGTCAATCAGTGCTCGGAGTGACAGACTGTCGGACCGAGGGGGCGGGGCGGCGGCGCGCGGGGCGGGCCAGCTGCTACTCTGTCATTATTCTGTTAACGTGGTGACAATATAATTACAGCACCACCATAATTACCTCATTACTGAAACAGAAAGTGGTCAGATTTGTTATCGGAGTTTCTGTGCAGCACCGCCTCCACAGTTCACACGGATCCTACAATGTTCGATTTCTTATTCATTTTTACCTTATTTATTTTAGATATTAACATACATGTTTACTTATTGAAGTAAGAGTGTGCTATGTGAGTTCGACAAACGGTAGTTCAATGTGCGATTGACGTTTTGTGCTACAAA
This sequence comes from Agrotis clavis, assembly GCA_954870645.1. Taxonomy (NCBI): domain Eukaryota; kingdom Metazoa; phylum Arthropoda; class Insecta; order Lepidoptera; family Noctuidae; genus Agrotis; species Agrotis clavis. The sequence continues at coordinate 489,259 of OX940918.1, forward strand.
ACTGTACTGCGAATCACTATAATTCGAATGCACGCTTATGCGGTGAATAAAAAAAGAAATAAAATAACAGTCGGTGACTGTTATTGTATTAATTTCATTGTCTCTTTTGCCACCGACTTCCGAAAGAAAAGTTTTGTAGGTTATTTTACCCTATTTTGAAGGCGGTCACATTTTTTTTAGAAAAAGTTTTTATTTTACTCTTTTTAGTTTAAATATTGAACCACAATTCTTGTCAAATACATAACTTTCTTACATGTGCACTAGAATTTTGTAATCCGTAGCACCGGTAATAACATCACCGGTTAACATCTCTTTCAGTTGAACGATACCTAGTACAACAGAAAAAGAATTACTTAAATCGGACTTGTAGTTCCGGATGGTTCCGGAGATATGCGAACACAAACATAATTTACTTAATAGAGGAGTTGTACCTTCCATCATCAGTTCAGCTACATGAGATGATGATTTCCATACGCATGTATCTACTTAAATTACTTCATTAAGATTTGCGAAAAACTATGTGTGAGCGAATAAAATTTGAGGGTTGCCTTCGATTTCTCCAAGATCCAATCATCAGACCCTGAAATGGTGACAATGGGACCACACGGGAAGCACCAGCTTTCAAATAAAAAAAGAATCATGAAAATCGGTTCACCCAGTCGCAAGTTATGAGGTAACAAACATTAAAAAAAAATACAGTCGAATTGATAACCCCCTCCTTTTTTTGAAGTCGGTTAAAAAAAGAACTTTTTTTTCAAGTTTTACTTTGCGTTTCGATAGTACTACTGATGGGTAATCGTCCTGCCGCGAGAAAACAACCATTATAATTTCAAACTGTATAGCTATGTCTACCCCATATATTTTTAACCGACGAAAAAAACGGAGGAGGTTCACAATTCGACATGTATATATATATATTTTTTTTTTATGTATGACCACGCATAACTTTTCCTAACGTGGTCCGATTTCAAAAATTCTTTTTTTGTTGGAAAGAGTATATCTCAAAGTTGGTCCCATTTAAATTTCAAAACTAAAATCGGCCTCTAAGGGTAGAAAAAAAGGAATTAATTGTCAATCTTCCTACAGAATTTTCAATTATGAACCGATTCTGTTGAAATAGAGTTAACAATTGTAGTTCTGAGGACATTATTATATAGCAGAGATGTGGAGAACATAACATGATGGCGTCACCATCATCAGATCAACTCCAGATCCCTGTTGTTTTGTGAAGTCAGTCCCAAGAGTTCCTTAACAGTTAACAACAGCTATATCGTGTTTGGGCTCATTTCACTCAGCTTGATGAGAACTTTAGACCTAGCTGAGCTATCATTGCCATCCAGGGTCTGAGGATGGTGATGGATAGCAGGGGCAAGAGGTCCTCAACAGTTAACAGCACCTTTATCGTGTTTGGGCTCATTTCACTAGTCTTGATTGAAAACTTTATACCTAGCTGGGGTATAATTGTCATCGAGGGTCTGAGGATGGTGACAGAGGGCAGTAGCAAGAGATCCTTAACAGTTAACAGCAACTATATCGTATTTGGGCTCATTTCACTCATATTGATGAGAACTTTAAAGACGTAGCTGGGGTATGACAGTCGCTGAGAGTTTTTAGTTACAGAAATTGACACGAGATAGGAAACTCAAAAGTAAAAAATAAAACCTTTTTAAAAAAAAATCAAACCGACGAAACATCGAACTTAAAGCAAAAAATAAATTTTGAGGCGGGGCGCCCAAGAAACAATCAACGAATAGCTACGACGAGCTATTCAACCACGACAAGCTATACAAGGAGCTATTCTGCTCTTCAAATAGTTAATTTATATGTTTGTTTGTTTGGCGCCGCCTCAAAATTTATTTTTTGCTTTTCAGTTCGATGTTTCGTCGGTTTGATTTTTTTTTTTAAAAGGTTTTATTTTTTATTAGATTTTTTCTATTAACGGAACATACTTTTTTCTCAAACGTATAATTGTGTCTCTGCATTGCATATGCTGACAAATAAACACAGTGTACAACCATTTAAGTTCCAGTTACATACTTTTATGTGGGGGGAAAAGGGCGCGCGGTGCGTGTAACTGCCGGTCACTCAGTTATTCGGCGGGCAGCGAGTTGTGTGCAAGAGTGTTGCGCTGTTTTTTACCATGTCGAGTGAACGTTATAAATGTTTAACTACATTAAGGGAAGATGCAATTTAAAGACCAAAAACTGCTGTGGACCAAATAATAAGCGTACAGATAGTCTGGCCATCAAGGCAAGGTAAGTAATTTTAAGTAAATATTTTATAATTATTAAAGAATATATTTTAAGTTCACTCATAAATTGAAATTTCTACCTATACTGTAAATATTTGAACACGTCTTAGAATGAAAATCTATCATCATGCCGACATTACTGCAATTTATTAATTCCCGATGCTTAAGTATGTAACTACGCAGTTACACGTTTTTACGTTGGAAATTATGTTAATTTAAAAATAATAATAATAAATAAATAATAATATTCCACAACTATCACACAACGCCATCTAGTCCCAAGCTAAGCAGAGCTTGTGTTATGGGTACTAGACAACTGATAAACATACTTATATATTTCTAAATACATACATATTATAGATAAATTACACCCAGACACAGAACAAATGATCGTGCTCATCACACAAACATTTGTCCTGGGTGGGAATCGAACTAACCACTAGACTAGACTAAGTCACTAACCACTAGACCAACAGGCCAGTCAAAAGTCAAAAATGTATCTAGGCACTTACATACTTAAACCTAATATAGATAAAACCAAATATGTATAATTTTCTAACAAAAACTGGAATAAAATTGATCTAAACATCACTTATAAAGATAAGCAAATAGAACAATCAGATAGTATGACCTTTCTTGGGATAGTTCTGGATGAGAGGTGTTCCTGGCTTGGCCATATTGATAGGATATGTGGAAGACTCGGTAAGTTTGCTTATGCTCTATGGCGTTTATCTAATCTAACAAATAGACAAGCCACACTGCAAGCTTATCATGTATGTTGGTTCTAAATTGCGTTATGGTATACTGGTTTGGGGAAACTCGGTGCATCTCGGAAGAGCTTTCATCGCACAAAAGAGGTGTATACGTGCACATCCTGTAAACCACTGTTTAAAAAACTCAGAATACTAACATTGACTTGGTATTTATATTGAGGAAATAATAAATTATGTAATTTCACCACGTCCCATCCAGAGATATTTGAAAAACTGGGAGATAAATGTGCGTTCAAAACCAGATATCCTAATAGACTTATTAATACTAGAATAAGAACGGAACTATAAGGTGAAGCTGTTATCCTATGTGTATTCAGATCTATAACAAGATTCCTAACCAAATTAAAGAACTTCCAATGGTTCGCTTCAAAAGAGCTTTACGTAGAATTGAGAATCCCTTCTATAATATAAAATTATATTGCGGATTCATCCTCGAGATTAGCATTAACACATGTAGTATCGCCTACTAGTACATGCCATTCCACACTATTTTGAGAGTACCTATTTCATTAGTTTTTTTTTTTTTTTTTGCTGTGGGTAGTTTAGTCTACTTGGATACTGCGCTCGCAATTCGTGTCATTCGCGTTTTAGTGCTCCGCCGTTCCACACGCGCTCGTTCGAAAGAAGTTATTTTAAAAAGTGTAGTGTTATTGTTTAAATAATGCATAGAAGAAAAGTGTGATCGTGTAACGAAAAATTAGAAGAACAGGCGGCGTCGATCGCGTGATGAAGACTACGAGTTATCGTCTACAGGTTATTGCTGCCCGTTCACCATCACAAGGTATGTTTTCTTTTCTCCATCCTAATCTGAGTGTACCTACCTAATTACGCAATAAATTTTAAATTAATTAGACTGTGTAATGATCTGTTAGATCCATTAATATGAAAACGGACGGCATAATATCCGTCTCGTTTAGTCCTAAAATACATAATTAAGAATATCATATACCTACCTGTGGTTTTACTTTTGCTCAAGAAATTAGTGCAACGGACACTAATAAGGGCCAGAATAATCTAAAAATAATGTATTTGTCTATGATAATTATTGTATCTACCTACCTTACAGTTGGTAATTTAAACACAAACCATGTTTTGCCCGCTTAAAGCATGCAAAATAATATATTTACATTATTGCTTACCTACATAATGGTTTTATACCAAGGTTGGCCAAGTGTTTCAATTATAAAAAATAATTCAGAATTTCATAATTTTAAGATGTTGTTATTCCTAATTAGGAAATACTAGTCTGCGGACAGTATCTGCTTGCATTGAGACTGTTCCGTTCTTTTATTTTTCAACTATAAGTATTTAGTTTTCAGTCTTATAGACTGTAATTATGTAACCCACAAGTGAATATAGAATTTAATAGTTCGAATGATCTATTCTAAACATTTTATGGTTAAAATACAACACCGAGCATTCCAGCCCAACAAGCAGTACATTGGGACTGTTGTATGGAGCTTGATTTATTTATTTAAAAAAAAATATTTGATAAATGTGTTTGCGGACAGTACTTGTTATCACAACTTGGGACTGTCTCTTACAATCAAAAATCGACTCGTATTGCAAGGCTACGCTACAGGAGACTTCATGACACCCTAGTCCCTTCACACAATAAAAGGGCCATGTCAGACCTATATCTGCTTTAAAAATATAATGCAGTCATTTTCCAGCCCAACGAGCAGTACATTGGGACTGTTGCATGGCGCTTGGTAAAATTGTTTGCGGGCAGTACTTGTTATTACAACTTGGGACTGTCTCTTACAATATTGTTTGCGGGCAGTACTTGTTATTACAACTTGGGACTGTCTCTTACAATATAATATTGACTTGCAAGGCTACAGGGGACGTTATGTCCCCTTTTTACACATATCAGCCTCAAAAATCTATCGTAGTCACTTTCCAGCCCAACGAGCAGTACATTAGGACTGTTGCATGGCGCTTGGTAAAATGGTTTGCGGGCAGTACTTTTTATTACAACTTGGGACTGTCTCTTACAATATTGTTTGCGGGCAGTACTTGTTATTACAACTTGGGACTGTCTCTTACAATATAATATTGACTTGCAAGGCTACAGGGGACGTTATGTCCCCTTTTTACACAAATCAGCCTCAAAAATCTATCGTAGTCACTTTCCAGCCCAACGAACAGTACATTGGGTCTGTTGCATGGTGCTTGGTAAAATTGTTTGCGGACAGTACGTGTTATCAAACTTGGGACTGTCTCTTACAATCAAATATTGACTCCAATGGTCAGGCTTCAGTGGACTTTGTCTCCTTTCTTACATGGAGAATATAATAAAAAATTAAACAATGAAATTGTTACGTCAGACCAATATCAACCGATTCTCCTGATCTACAAAAAGATAAACAGATGTAGACTTCAGCAGCCTGAGGTGGACCAGGAACCAGGTCCAATCCTTTAAATTAAAGGTGGAAATAAAAGCAGCTGTCTTCATACTAATGATTACGCTTACGCAATAAAACAATATATACAAAACAATCCAAGCGCACAGTGCAGGTTTTGACCTGAACAAAGGATGAAACAGCTTGTGGACATCGACTGCCAATCAGCTAGCCAGCTCCTCCAAGCAGCCTCAGCATCAACAGCAGCGGTGAAACTTCAGACCAGGTGAACCAGGTGAAAGCCTGCTGTTCGATTGTCTTGCTTCTATAAGAATGCTTGATGATCAAGCAGGATCCAAAGATCCTTTCATATAAGTACCTACATAAAAAGAGTTATAAAATTCCCTTTTTTTCTGTCGGACATAAATTCACGCAATACTTGCGAGTATTCGGGAATAATTCTTTTCAAAAAGAGCTCATTTCAATGAAGTCATCGATAAATGGTTATTGTTAGGAGCTACTTCATGGATATGTAAAGCTGAGCCTGGCCAATAATTATCAAAAATATATTTTTAATACTAAAGTACAAGAGCTAGATGCGTCTTAACTTAAATAAGCGGTTTCCCGTGGTTTCAACCCCATTGTTACTATTGGTCAAGACAATACATGCTACAAGTTAGCATGATATTAGCATAATAGTCTTCTTAGATAAATAGATAATAATATAGTCTATTTTTATTTAACATGGAAAAAGTTTTACAATTCGAACCCACGTTTCCCTGAGATTGACACGTTCAACCAAATAAACTCTTCAGGTTTATAATAATTATATAAACAAATAAATATAGAAATAAAAATCTGTGAATAGACTTATTGATAGTAACCACTTTAGATTGGAAGACTCAAAAACAGTACTAAAACTGATATCAAGAGTTATGTTCTTTTGACATAAAGGATAACATTGATAAACAGGATAGAAAACATATCCGGTTCCATTTGAGCATTCTATTTTTGAATTTAATACTTTACCTTTCGCCCACAATACTGCTCCGTTTTGTATTCACAAAGGTAATGAAGCCAGTCATGAAAATATTAAGGTGAACACTTATATTTACAAGGAATATTTAGACGTCATTTGCTTTATGGATGAGGTCAAGTGGTCATAAAAATCTGCAAGAAACTAAAGATCTCCCCACGATCCTTGGTTTTATCATACTTAGGGAAAAAGGTCATTCCAATCCTTTCCTCTTTTTTTCAAATAATTAGGATAAACATGCTTTTGATACGAGAAAGTTTCAGGTCACGCTACCAAAAATAAAAGAAACAAAAAATTTTTTTTTAAGTCACAAAGAGAAAAATCTTATTCAATGCAAAGTTAAAAAACTTATGCAAGTTTTATTGATATCTTAGTACTTACCTGCCCCGCTGCGAAGTACATAAGTATAACAGGCTGTACGAGTATACAAAACTTGAAGATTTAAAATATCGAGAATTTTAAAAAACACAAATAAAAATTATCATTATGAGAACCAAATTATTAAAATTAGACTGAATAGTAGAGTCAAGCTAACAAGCATTCTGTTTGTAAAATTAAAGGAGATAAGTATGATCTTGAATCTCAACAACGGGGGGGGGGGGGAATTGTGTGTGGTGATGAGAGAGCTATCGATTATAGGTATCTAAAAATTATGGCTGCTTATATAAGCCTTAAAATACTTTCCAAGATAATTCATCAGATTGCAATCAGACAGTAATGGTAACCTATATGATTTTCGCTTTATTTATTCATTCTTCTGAGAACTTTAAAGCATATCAGGAGTTTGATGTATCCATTCAAATGTGGAGTACAACTTGCAAACTGTGTCTTTGTAAAAAAAATGTAATAATATTTATAGTCCTCCAAACATAGATTTATTCGCTAGCCGATTAAATAATATTAAATATCCTGGCATACAAATCCGAATGCTGTAAATGGTTTACAATTTCTTGTTCTGAGCTTAATTTATATGCATTTAATTCTTTACTATGATATAAAAATAGTCTGAAAATGCCAAGGGTTTAATGGTTGACCCACACTGGTCAACATGGCCGTGGTTATTTAAAGGATTTGTGGTGTCTAAAAATCGTGATATCGGGTAACTAAAAATTTATTTTTTATCTACTGATTTCAGTCGGCGCCACATGTGCAACACCATTACTCCAGCGGCAGGGAACTCATCCGCGAGGTGATAACAAAAAGAGGTATCCCACCGTCATCTATAAAACGATGCGATAAAGGGTGGTTCATTTACACTCGAGAGCAATGAATCCGAGTCACTTAAAGAATCCTAAAAATCTCGGAAACTAAAAATGCTAGGTTAATGCAATAAATTGTATTTAATAGACAATGTAATACTCCTTAAATGAAGGTATTAAAACTTCTTAGTTATTGTAAAATTATATCATAAAAAAATCAAATTTGAAAAAGGGCCACTTTCGAAGATGGAACTACAAAATTACAGCATTTGGTTTTGCTTTTGTTTGTAATCTGTCATTTATGTGGGTACATAAACCATGTTGATAGTGTTCTATATTCATTATTCAAACTGAAATTATGTCGCTTACGCCTGAAGAATGCACCAGAATACTTACAATGCTGGAAACCGGCCGGAGTCAGCGCGATACAGCCAGGACTGTCGGTGTGTCGCTGTCAACAGTACAAAGAGTTCTCCGACGTTACGAAGAAACTGGTTCTAACCTACGCAGACCAGGAACGGGCAGAACCAGGTGTACCACAGCACGAGAAGACCGATACTTGGTGAACACCATGCTTCGAAATCGCTTTCTCACAGGAACTGAACTCACCAATCAGTTTCGACGCCTCGGAGGAAGTAACCCAAGTGCATGGACAGTAAGACTTCGGCTTGCTGAATCTAACTTAAAACCCCTTAGACCTGCAAACGGCCCTAAACTGGAGCGTGGGCATCGTATTTCAAGACTAAGATATGCCCAGAGCCACGTAAATTGGAGTATTGAAGATTGGTCAAAAGTTATGTTCTTCGACGAATCAAAATTTATGCTCTACAAGCACGATGGAAGACACAGAGTGTATCGAAGACCAGGGGAAAGATTCAAGCAAGCATGCATCGAAGAAAAAGTAGCCTACGGTGGTGGGTCTGTACTTGTGTGGGCCGGAATTTCTTCTGAAAGTCGCACAGAGCTGGTGATCATAGAAAACGGCTCTTTAACTAGCGTAAGATATGTGGAAGAAATCCTCAATGATCACGTTGGTCCATTTATGGTCAATTTAGGTGAGGATGCTATATTTATGCATGACAATGCCCGACCTCATACAGGTAGGATTGTGAATGACTACCTTCAAGAGATGAACATTACTCGTATAGAGTGGCCAGCGCGCAGCCCGGATATCAACCCGATCGAGCATGCTTGGGACGAGCTAGGCAGCGTAAAACAACGAAACCCTCCCCCAATCACGCTTCGTGAGCTCAAAATTGCTCTCACAGAGGAATGGGAGAATATTCCCCAAAATCGTATAAGGAACTTGGTGTACAGCGTGCCAAACCGCGTAAACGCAGTAATGGAAGCACGAGGAGGCAATACGAAGTATTAAAATTCAAGAAAATCGTAATAAAGTTCAAAAATTTCATGTTTCCTATTTTTGTTTCAAGGAGAGATCAGCAGTTTTTTTCTTTATGTAATTTTGTGTTAATAAAATGTATGGTGACTCATATTTTTTTTACTTTCATTTAAGGAGTATTACATTGTCTATTAAATACAATTTATTGCATTAACCTATCATTTTTAGTTTCCGAGATTTTTAACATTCTTTAAGTGACCCGGATTCATTGCTCTCGAGTGTATTATTATTTATTTATAACATGTTTGAGGCATCAATTCCAAATATTATGAAATTCTTTACATGAATGTATAATAATAGTGCCAATAAGGAACCTTAAATTCAAACCGCTCTGCTCGTAAGTTTAATTACTAAAGAAAACATTCCCAGGAATGAAAATATTAAAAGATTCTTTATGAGGTTTTTAGTTCCGAACCCTCTCTGTCTGTGAACAGCCCCGAGATGTTTCTGGTACTTAATCTTGATAAATGATACCCAGAAGAACATTTATGATTTAAAGATAATAATACTAATAAGATATATTGTATATGTCGGAGCCACCGGTATTGTTCCGTCAGATTCAGGCATCATGTGGGCAGAGTTTGGGTCTCGTGCAATGAAAATACACTGGGTGCGGTTCACTTGGTTATTTTAATTTTAAATCACAAATTAAATCAAACACAATTTAATTTAATCACTCACTACACATAAACTGGGCACAACGAATCGAGTACAGTTTCGGGATGTCTTCACACTGCTGCGGTCGGGCACTGAATGCGCTCCTCGCCGCCCCGATGAAACATCACGACTCTGTATAAGCGCGCGCAGACCACGTGATACTCAAAATGGCGCGCTTACGATTCGTTTGCTGTCCGTACTATTGACCGGATCCGACACGGCCATCCTGCGATTAACACGTCCTCGTGTGATCTTCTTCTTCTTCAGCCTCTTTCTACCATCTTGATGTAGGCCTCCTTCAACTCTTTTCACTCGTCCTCGTGTAATAATCACTCTGAAACACAAAATAGTCCACGACAGAATACTGTTCCACTCGGTCATTCCTGACCAAACTCTATATTCAGTTCTTTGGTGAAAATAAGGAAATTTCAACTCTACTGTACCATTAAAACCAATACTCTTTAACTAAATCAAACATTGGGAATAGCCAATTGAAAATACATCAATCACTACCCTAGGCCACTAACAACCACCCCGGGCCACCAACAACTACCCCGGGCCATGTACCACAGTCGTTCGAATCTACTTTCACAACTCTATTGCAAAAAACTACCGATTTTCCAGTGACCTTCAACTTTCGAGTAAAACTTCTAACGCCACGGCTCTCTAGCCGACCAGCAATCACATTGCTTTCACACATCCAATGCATGGATCAGAACTTCTGTGCGCATCCACCACGTGGATCGCCCGAGTGCATCACCCGCTGACTACACACTATGGTCTCTCAAGACCCCGACCTCCGCCAGAGCCACGCGCGCACCGCGCTTCCATGGACACCGGGATGTCAATAAGATACGGATTACGGCTACGAAATGGCTACTGGTACAGTCGAAAACAAGACGGCCAATAGACCGTTTTACTCGACCTCTCACCACAACTTAATCAGCAGAATCTATGGTAACTTCGACTGGTACATGACCCGTTGGAATGTTTGTAGGTACACTTAGAATTCAAGGGTTTCAATGTGTAACGGTCACCATCTCAAAATCTTTATCACTCTAAACAGACCCTTAAACTTTGGATCTAATTAAGACTGATCGGAAATCCCAGAGCATTCAAGTACCTTTGCAATTGTATTATTATCACAATGCAGCAATATTGTATTCAAAACAGCAGGAATCAAATTCGTGGCCTGTGGCTAACACTAGCCCCACTAACAAACCTCTGTTTGTTTCACACCGTTCACCATGAACGCACAATACACGACCTCCGCCAGTGCCATCCGCACACCGCGCTTCTATGGACACCGAGATGTCAATAAGATACGGATTACGGCTGCGAAATAGCTACTGGTACGGTCCGACCAGCCGACCTAAGATTCCACACTATCATCCAACTCAACATCTCTACTTCAAAATGGTACTTGAACCTCAGGCATTCCCCCCAAATCCACAGCACTTAACCAGCACTATGCATCACTACTAACCAGTTCGTAACATTGTAGCGCTTAACCAGCGTTACAAATCCTACCACTTAGGGCCGAGTTCGCCGACTCTCATTTAACCAATGTTTGAGTAATCGGCTGATGAATTCTTAAACATCGTTTATGCTGCCGGTTAAGTATTCACTGTTCACCACGATTATTACAACCGTGATTATTAAATCGGGCAATCACCATACGCTCAGAGTGAATGAACGAATGATATAAGTCTACTCATTAGCGAAGTCATGTCATCATATTTAGTCAACACGAGTTTTAGTGACATCTTTATTTAATAGCATAAATTACAATGCTTGCAACTTGAGAAGTTCGAAAATGCATTGGGAACTTTATACTAGCCTGTAGTGTTTAATTTGGTTAGGTAATAACATCCCGGCGCTGTTACCTGTCAATGTCAATAAAATTGTATTCACAAACTATTTTTTGTTAGTTTTTATTCTCGTGGGCATTATTTTGTTGTGTTGTGATTGTGAAATCGTGTTCATTGGTTATTTGGTCTGAGGTTGTGAAGATTAATTGTAAAATTACCTACTATTTGAGAAATGGCGGCTCAGAAGAAGAGAACAAGCAATTTTTCAAGCGATGAGAAGCGCATTTTAACGGAGTTGGTGTTAAAATACCAAGATGTTGTCGAAAATAAGCGCACCGATGCCGCCACGAATTCGTCTAAGTTGAAAGGGTGGATCCGTCTACAAGAAGAGTTCAACACGGTCAGTACATATTGCCATCGAACCCACTCAGTTCTAAAATGTTGCTGGGAAAATATTAAAAGGCAGACCAAAAAAGACCGAGCCGACAGGAAGAAACAGCTATTTATGACTGGTATGTACAACAACAATTATTCACGTGTGCATATTGTGGTAGTGAGTCGTTGAGGCGGAGTTATTTGCATTATTCTGTATCTGTATTTATTTTTATTTTCTATGATAATGCAGGTGGTGGAAAACCGCCAACACCGCCACCGTCTAATAAAGAGTCTACAATAGTGGAGGCCATATTAGGACCAGCTCTAAAGGGAATCCCAAGTGAATTCGACAGCGACAGTCCCATATTCAGTGTAAGTATTTTAAATCTTCCTTTTATCTAATATATTGTGTATTCAAGTATAATAATTATGCACTGTATAGTTATAATGCACTCAACAGAGAACTAAGTCCCAAGATCCATAATTCCTCATGATTGTCAGATTCTGTATCTAAAATTGTTGCATTCTGACTGATGATTTAATGTTTCAACAGGAAACTATAGAATGGAAGACAGCAACAGACTCAGATCAGACTGAAGAAGTTTATACAGTAGCTGACACTGATTATACAGGCATATCAAAAGAAGATAATGTGAGTTGATAATATTTTTATGTTGTTATACCTACTTAATTTACTTATAACATTGTACATACTTACATGTTATAAATTGTAACTAATTTTTTCTTACAGGAAAACATAGAAAATGTTGTTTCAGCGGTTGACGAACATATGGTTGTAGCACAGAATGCTGACACCAGTAATGTAAAGGGTTTTTTGAAAGAAAAAAATGTAAGTTCCCACTTTTTTATAAGTTGAGACATGAAACATCATACTATACCTGTAAAATTAAATATAGTGCACATTCCTGCATTCACCCATTCCTTCTCACTGTTGTACCTATGTGAGAGGAGGCCTGTGCCCAACAGTGGGGTATAAAATGGCGGCTATTACTGTCCAGGATGCTATAAACTAGAAATGTTAAAATTCAGCTTAGTTGGTAACCTGTACGAGGACTAGGTAAGAATTTAGCCCAAACTGCTGGACTAAGACTTATTTTGCTGAGGAAAATGTAACAGTCCTCTGGAATTGTAACCAGAATAATTATGGCAATAGGTTCATGCCTTATTACGTGTGACCTGATATTATCATACCCCTTAAGGCATGATCCCATGTATATGTGTACAAACTCGGCCCCTCTTTCTAAAATATATGACATAGATAGTGCTTTATTTATGCAATTTTTTTGTGAACAGGACAATGATACCTGGACGTCATGGACACCGAAGAATTTAAAAACACCAGTAACAAATCAGTTAAAAGTACCCAGTCAAAATCAAGAGAATTGGTTAAAAAGAAGAAGACCTAAAACTGATTGCTTGGGTGATGAATTAATCAAAGAAAAAATTCAGTTGGTAAAAAATTTACAAGAAAATGCAGAGAAGGAATCCCGTATCAGATTAGCGATTCTGGAAGAACAATTAAAACAAGAAAAAATAAAGACCCAAAAACTTATGAATGCATAATTTTGTTGTGTCTTTATTTCTTCTTGTTTATTGTTTTACTTAGTATTTTTTTAGACAATATAGTAAATTGTATGTGTAATAAAAATGTTCAGTTGATTAATTAAAATAGTTTTATTTAAGTAATAACATTACTGATTTTTCAAACAAGACTGTGGAAATAATTTGATATTAATGATCTTCTGTTGGAATTAATGTCTCTTACATTATTATCTAGAGAACGTTGTATTCTTCCCTGGTGTAATATTTCTTCCCATGGTGCTGGTAAGAATAGATTTGGATCGTCAACAGGCATTTCTTCTCCTCTCATTCGTAGGATGTTGTGTAATACTCCAGTAGCCACTATAATAGGTGGCGCATTCTTCAAATTTACCCTAATTCCCAGGGCTAACACTGGAAAGCGCCTTTTCCAAACCCCAAATAACCTCTCAATTGGGTTGCGTGTCCTGATTTGGGATTCATTGTATAGAGATTCTGCTGATGTAGCAACTCTGTCTAATGGCATCATCATGTAACTCCTATTCATGTACCCACTGTCCGCAAGAAGCACTGAATCACCATACATTTCCAATTCAAACATGGCATGTCTTCTAGATGCACTGAATATCCGTTCATCATGTGTACTTCCTGGCCACCTAACTACTAGATCAGTTAATAACAATTGGGCGTTACAAATAGCTTGCACATTAATTGACATATAGCCTTTTCTATTCCTGAAGGTTTCAGCATGGCTTCCTCCTGGTGATATAATCTTTATATGTGTGCAGTCCAAAGCTCCTATAACTTTTGGAAATCTGGCTATATTGTAAAAATCTATTTGGGTTTTTCTAATATCTGCATCAGTCTGCGGAAACTTGATGTAATCACGGCTCAGGGAGGCTATTGCTGCAGTTACTCGGTGAATGACACGATTAGCTGTTGGTCGACTCACTCCAGAAAAATCACCCATGGTCAGTTGATGACATCCAGTTGCGTAGTAACGTAAAGTCAATAATAACTGATTTATAGGTGCCAGGGAATTATTCCTGTAATAAAAGAAAAGATTACAATAAATACTTAAACATTTTTTTTTATTGGAGGTTTGTGCGGAAATTTTAAAAAGTAGTTGGTAACAAGCTAGATGGTACCTATGTGCCACTGGAACTCTTAGATTTATGAATGATTTTTTTGTAGTAAGTAGGTACTTTGTTTTCAATTATGTACCTCTATCCAACCATTTGGTACAATCTTTTTTTCACTTACTGGCTCCAGACAATAATAACAAAACACACAGTCAGTACATAGGTACACAGTAAAGCTTGGTTATAATAAAATTATTGGTACTTACTTATCGTTCGGGAATTCTAGCTTATTCTCTATTAGTTGAAGTACGTTCAGTGCAGCAGGTTTTGACAAACGGAATCTAGTTTTAAAAGATTCCTCAGTAAATTCTTCGTAATAATTCCGACGCACATGAAATACTCTAGGTCGCCTTGTTCTGGTCTCTATATCCTCTAGATTTTCAAGAAGGTCTAAGTAGTGGTCTTGATAGTTATCATTGAACACTGTCTCCATGTTTAACTATTCACAAACAGAGCGAAAAATCTAAATAAAATAAGTAAGTAATCTGAGTAAGTAATGTTGCAACTGTTGTTGTTATGTCAACTCACATCAAATGTCAAATGGGTGGTTTATCGCGGTTAAACGATGCTTTTGAGCTCGGTTAAAACAATCGGCTGTTTAAGGGCTGTAAACACTGGTTAGCGTATGGTGAACATTAAAAATGATTTAATCAGTTGTTCAAATGATAAACAGCCGTTTTAAAAGTCGGTGAACTCGGCCCTTAGACAGTAATAATAAAAAAAGCTTAACCAGCGATATTACTCACTAACGCTTAACCAGCGATAGTCAACATAAAGAACACAAGGCACCAGAGGCGTAAGTAAAAATGAAACGATTCACCTGTGTTGTAACGTGTCTGATGGTGGTTGCACGATGCAGACATCGACGCGTCGCGCCGCGCCTTGGACTGGTCCGTTGCCACTGCCGCCACTACTGCTCGTACAGCGCACGGCTATGTGACCTGGCTTGCCACATTTGATGCACACCGAGGTCTTCGATGCCGGCTGCTGCGTCACTTGACTTGATGCTGTAGGTCTTCCCTTCGTATCCATCGCCTTACTTCTGCACTCAATACGCTTGGGCGTTTTAGCACAGTTATAACACTTAATTGACGTTATTTTTCCTCGCTTGGTGTCACTTGTTTTCGATGATTCACAGATAGTGTTCATTTTTCGCATCAGATATGAAACGACTGGCAAACGTGGGTAATGTTTCTTTATCACTTGTTTTTTTTTTTTTTTTTACCACTCATTTTTTTTTTAATGAGGGTACCCGCTTTTGCGAAATAAATCTTATTGTAAGTACCTTAAATTCCTTTGTAGGCTATTTGAAATAGCCAGGTTGATGCTTCACCTTTAGCGCCTTGCTCAGCGTCAAAATAAGCTGGCATCCGGTGGCGCACCACGACCGCGCATCGGAATCCGGTTTGTCGGGGTCGAATTCCGGCAATAAAAACTTGTTTTTCACTGGCTGCGTTTTCAAAGTTTGCTGGTTTTGCATTTCAAAAAGTAACTAACTTCCACTGATTGTTATTGTCACTGTTCCCGCGTGTAATTTCATTAGCACGATTTGATCCCAATTCTGATGTCGGAGCCACCGGTATTGTTCCGTCAGATTCAGGCATCATGTGGGCAGAGCTTGGGTCTCGTGCAATGAAAATACACTGGGTGCGGTTCACTTGGTTATTTTAATTTTAAATCACAAATTAAATCAAACACAATTTAATTTAATCACTCACTACACTTATACTGGGCACAACGAATCGAGTACAGTTTCGGGATGTCTTCACACTGCTGCGGTCGGGCACTGAATGCGCTCCTCGCAGCTCCGATGAAACATCACGACTCTGTATAAGCGCGCGCAGACCACGTGATACTCAAAATGGCGCGCTTACGATTCGTTTGCTGTCCGTACTATTGACCGGATCCGACATATATATATATATATATATATATATTAAAAAAAATGCTACCCAGCTCTCCGTATAGTCACTGTACGTGTACTTAAGGTGCAAACAAACTTTATAATAAATTAAAAAACTTTTTAGAAAAAATGTAACCGCCTTCAAAAACAACCACAAAAAAGGGTAAAATAACCTACAAAACTTTTCTTTCGGAAGTCGGTGGTTTTTTTATTAATTTCATTGTTTTTTTGCCACCGACTTCCGAAAGAAAAGTTTTGTAGGTTATTTTACCCTTTTTTGTGGTTGTTTTTGAAGGCGGTTACATTTTTTTCTAAAAAGTTTTTTTTCTTTTTCTCTTTTTAGTATAAATATTCAACCAAAATTCTTGTAAAAAAAAAAAAAAAAAAAAAACATACAAATACATCATTTTCTTACATAATTATTTTTCTAACATAATCATGTAAGAAATCCGTAGCACCGGTAATAACATCGTTAACATCTCTTTCATTCCTTCCCTATCTTAAAAACTACTGAACCGATTTTGATGAAACTTGCAGTATTCCTTAAGTTGAACAATACCTAGTACAACATAAAAAGAATTACTTAAATCGGACTTGTAGTTCCGGAGATATGCGAACACAAACATAATTTACTAAATCAGTCGATGTCGACTCCTTACTAGAGGTGTTGTACCTTCCATCATCAGCTAATCCACCTGAGATGATGATAAACAGATGCAAATACTTGAACAGCTTTAGAAAATATTTGAAAATGGTACTATGTGCCTATAAAATTTGAAGGTTGCCCTCGATTTCCCTGGGATCCCATCATCAGATCCTGACCTGATGATCATGGGACCAATTGGAAAGTATCCCCTTTCAAACAAAAGAAAAAAAAATCAAATCGGTCCAGGCGTCTTCGAGAAATCGGGGAACATACATAAAAAAAAAAAAAAGATTCCGACGAATTGAGAACCTCCTCCTTTTTTTGAAGTCGGTTAAAAATGTCTAATAATGAAGGGTATGGGACCTTTCATTATTAAAATTAAAATTCCCGTTCCGTTCCTATAAACAGTCCTAAAATTGGATAATTTCAACCTATGCTAGTTATTCCGTTTTTTGATAAAACGTTCGAAATTTGCCTTTGCACAGCACAAGCTACAGAAACAGTTACCTGAAAATTATTGACCCTATTCATAATTCTCAAGCCTTGTATTTCATCCAACAATATTTTACGATTCATATCTCTAAAAATCTACATGTGTTAATGCTAATCTCGAGGATGAATCCTTCATATAATTAAGATAGAACTTCACTTACAGGTAAGTTCGTTTAATCTCTAAGAATTCTTTCAATTTAAACCTTATTAATAATGTAATAGTCATCTGTGACAAAAATTTGCATGTCATTATGTTATGATTAAATATGTTAAGCCACTAATATTACCTACCATTTTAAGAACTTTTGTAACCATATTTTATTGCAAATAAATCTTTGACTTTGACTTTATTCTCTAAGTAATGTATTCAAATTAAAATCAGTTAACTAACACATACATTGTTTTACATTGGATTTTAACTTGATTATTATTATCTATCTGTATACTTACATATTTTTACTTTTATGAAATGAGAAAATTGAATTTTTTATCGTGGTTTGATTCCAGGGCCGGACGGACTGCATCATTTCTGGATAAAATGGCTACAAAGGTCACACGCTAGCTTAGCTTCACAGTTTCAGTCACCTTTAGAGACAGGGTCGCCGCTACCAATGTTTTTTTACCACAGGAGTTACCCACCTGCTCAATAAATCACGTAGTACAGCGGAACCAAAAAACTACAGAACAATTACGTGTTTACCGACGTTCTATAAAGTTCTAACATCCATTCTGAGAGCAAAAACTGCTTATCATATTGATAGCAATTAAGTTATGTTTATGTCTGCCTCTCAGAATGGACGTAGGAATTGGTCCCGCGGTACTAAAGAGCTGCTCCTTATTGACATGGCCGTAAGCCAACAGGTTTGTCGATCCCGGAGGGATCAGTCAACGTGTTGGATGGATTATTAGAAGGCATATTATTATGACTCTGTGCCGCATGCGTGGCTCACGAGTGTGCTGGATTTATATAAAATAAATGCAACACTTCGCACCTTCTTCTTGTCCTGTATGCAGCAATGGAGGCGATGTTCCTTCTCTATCCAGGATATCGGCAGATTCTTGAGAACGATGAACCGATTAGGATTGAGCGAGAAATATTCTAGGGTGACAGTTTGAGCCCGCTTTGGCATACTCAAATGGACTCAGACAGAACTTGACGCCCTGGATAGAAAAGTCCGCACACTGCTGACTGCAAGTCAGATGTATCACACACGGTCATCGGTGATGAGACTGTTTATACCGCGGAAGTGTGTGTGGAGGCCGTGGCTTCCTTAATGCTAAGACCTTACACAACCGCGAGGTACGCAGTCTCGGGGAATACTTTCTTGAAGTCGACATGGGGATACATCAAGATGTAGTCTCCGTGGATAAAGACCTTACCCTGCTCTCTTTAGCTAACGGGAACTAGCGCAAACCTATGATATTGGATACTAATGATCACAGGGAAGTATGGCAGAGCAAGGAGCTACACAGACGGTTTTAGCGGGCCCTTCACGGGCCTGATGTAGACCTTGTAGTCTGGCTACGTTTTAGTTACCTCTTTGGGGAAACCGAAGGTTTTGTCTGTGCGGTAACAATTACCGGAAATAATTATAATTGTCAAGGACGGTACGGTTGACATCTGTCGGGCATGCTACATTATTACGGGTTGTTCTCGTCTTGCTAACGGCGAGTACTTGCACAGACACAATCTAGTAGCTAGGACCAGAACTTGCCCTGAAATACAACCTCGTGGATTCTGAAGTACCATACTACAGGTATGTGCCCGATCCAGTTCTTGAAAACGGTCATGCCATATTGCATTGGATTCAATTCAATCTATCATCACTGACAGGACTGCTTGATGTAGTAGTGGTAGATCGCCGAGAGCGCCGTGCAATGATTGTTCATATTATAACTATCCCTCATGACGAGAATCTCGTGAAAGCTGAAAATGATAAGAAAATCAAGCATCTTGATTTAGCACACGAGATTGTCAACATTTGGGACATGGACCCAGCAGTCATTGTACCGTGCGGTCAAAGGAATTAATTGCGAAGAGCCTCCTCGACTAACACCTTAAGAGGTTCTCATTGTGCAGCTGGCTCAAGAGCCTGATGCAGAAAGCAGTTCAACTTGGACACGACGCGCATTGTGAGGAGGTTCCTCCCTCTAGAGCCCTAACCACCGGCACCTTGGACCCTGTTCCCGATGCTGGTGGGCCACTATTTTTTATATTTTTAAATGTTGTTACAACTTTTTTTCTTTTTTTAAAAATAATATTTAAAACTGTAAAACAATATGTAAAAAAATAATATTATACAATATATTATGTTACTTTATGATACGTGAAACGCTTGATATTTTTGTATTTTTTAAAATAAACATTAGATAATACAAAATATAATTTATCCACTGCTTTTATTTAAATATACCAAAAGAGATGCTGATTTTTACAAGTTTGGAATTCAGTTACACAGGATATTTCAATTGACTTTAGCAATTATAAGATTGTATCTGGCAGTTAAAGCAACAAGATGCCTGAATATTCCAATGAAGAAATGTGTATGTGCCAGTTAGCATATTTTGTTTGTTTTTTACAACGAAGTATAAGTATGCATGTGTGATAAAGCAAAAACTTGAAGATTTAGAAACAATATACTCTTAATTATAAATTTCACTTAATTTCAAACCTGCTCACCAAAAATTATACTTCAATTCCATATAGGGACTTAGCTATGGCGATTTAAAAAATTAAAATGTTCAATTCGCTCTCCTGTAAAATTTGCTTTTTTCAGTTACTTAGTTGTACTTAGGAGGTGTCGATAGGTCCCATGTATGGGAAAATTCATTTTCTTCGTATTTTCACACAAAAAGATTTAGAGTCAATGGTTATGGCATTTTTGTCAATGGTTATACGTCGAATCTATTTCCGACACCATCAGGCGTACCCCAAGGCTCCCATCTGGGCCCGTTGTTTTTCAACATATTCATCAACCACGTGGGGTCTTGTTTTCTACACTCTAAGATATATTTATACGCAGATGATCTAAAAATTATAAAGCGAATAGAATCCGTTATGGATCCATATAAACTACAAGAAGACTTGGACCGTTTTTCCCAGTGGTGTTTGGACAATAACATGCTACTTAATGCAGACAAATGCAATCATATACATTTTTCCAGGAAAAATTGCCGTACTCTCGACACTACAGAATAAACGACCGAATCATTTACGAGAAGGTAGTAATTCGTGATCTGGGTGTTTATATTGGCAATAAGCTTCGGTTTAATATTCATGTTGATAAAATTGCTACAAAAGGTGTTAAGATGTTGGGTTTCCTTCTGCGGAACAATAAACAATATAACACGCCTCAACTAAAATCGTAATCTTTAACTCAATAGTCAGGTCAGGATTGGAATATGCCTGTACAGTTTGGACTCCATTCTACGAAATTCATAAACGTCGGTTAGAATCAGTGCAGAAGAGATTTCTTTGGCACTTGTCGTATCACTGCAATATGTTCAGAAAATTAACTAGCTACAGCTCTCGTTTAAAACATTTCAAACTTATGAGTCTAGAAAATCGTCGTATGATTCAAGATCATCTGTTCCTTTACAAAATAATAAACACCCACATTGATTGTCCGCATTTATTAAGCCAGATAAATGTAAATGTGCCTTGCTCGTATGCCTAGATAACTGTTGTTTTGCGCTAAAGGCTTTAGAACCAATCTGGGTCATTTTTCCACCGTTAGCAGATCGCAGATTCAATTTAGTCGCCTGTCTCGCTCATCTAGTATAGATATTGATGTGTCATAATCTTAATTAACATTTTAAGTCTGCCTTACATAAGGCCTTATCATGTTTGTGAAATATTTAATTTAATTTGTGTTTCTCTTTTGCCTTTTTTCACCTGCACAGTAATTCTAGGTAATCTTAATTAGCTCTAAGCTAAATTATAACCTAAATTGTAAACAAAAATTACTATTTTCGATACTGTATTCTTCCTTTGTTCAATGCATGCCGTGGCAGCCTTTAATTAAGGCTACACTATAAAATTAATGTAAACAGTCATTTATCCTAAACATTGTATTATGGTGTATGCTTTGTTGGTTGTCATTAAAAATAAATAAATAAATAGAGGAAGAATATGGTTCATAATTTCGCCGCGCGATCCGGCGTCTGGGTAGCCCGATTTGTTTATGCTATGACTCCCATGGTGGTGACCATGGGTTCAAAACCCAGGTAAACATAGGATTTTTCTTTTTAATCGACTTCAAAAAAAGGAGGAGGTTCCCAAATCGTCGGATTTTTTTTATGTCATCATCAACATCAGCCTATAATGTTCCCACTGCTGGGACACAGGCCTCCTATCTTGTGAGAGGGAGTGGGCCATAATCCACCACGCGGGCCCAGTGTGGGTTGGCAGATGTCACATGTCTTCGAATTTTTGGTTCTAGGACATGCCGGTTTCCTCACGATGTTTTCCTTCACCGTTTTGAGAGCAGTGGTGATGAAACAAATTACACAAAGTAATGCGCCTGGCGGGGTTCGAACCCACGACCTACAACTCGTAAGTCGGGACCGATATCACTGGGCCACCACTGCTCTGGCACTTTTTTATGACTATGTTCCCCGATTTCTCGAAGACCCCTGGACCGATTTGGAAAATATTTCTTTTGTTTCAAAGGGTATACTTCCCAAGTGGTCCCATGATCATCAGATCAGGATCGAAATCGAGGGCAACCTTCAAATTTTATAGGCACATACATTTTCATATATTTTGTAAAGCTGTTCAAGTATTTGCATCCATCTGATAATCATCATCTCAGGTGGATGAGCTGATGTGGATCAGGTACAACTCCTCTAGTAAGGAATCGGCATCGACTGATTTAGTAAATTATGTTTGTGTTCGAATATCTCCGGAACTACAAGTCCGATTTAAGTAATTCTTTTTTAGGGATCCGTAGCCAAATGGCAAAAAACGGAACCCTTATAGATTCGTCATGTCTGTCTGTCTCATAGATGTACATATGTGGTCTGTCTGTCCGTCCCATGTCACAGCCCTTTTTGACGAAAGTATAAGAGCTATCCTGTTGAAACTTGGTAAGTAGATGTATTATGTAAACCGCATTAGGATTTTCACACAAAAATAAAACAAAAACCAAATTTGAGGGTACCCCCCGTACTTAGAATTGAAACTCAAAACATTTTTTTTCGCCTGACCCATACGTGTGGGGTATCTATGAATAGGTCTTAAAAACTGATATTGAGGTTACTAACATCATTTTTTTCTAAAGTGGTAAAATGTGTGTCCCCCCCCCCCTGTAACTTCTAAAATAAGAGAATGATAAAACTAAAAAAAATATGTGATGTACATTACCATGTAAACTTTATTTGAAAATTGGTTTGAACGAGATCGAGTAAAATTAGTTTTTTTTTAAGCGTCATAAATCGTAAACCGCAATTTACTTTTCAAAGTTACAACCAACTACAAGAACGTTTATATTAATATTATGTTACTTGCTGCTACGGAACCCTTCCGACTCGCACTTGGCCGGTTTTTTTGTGGTTGTTTTTGAAGGCGGTTACATTTTTTTTTGTTTTCGTTTTTTCAGTTGGTTTATCGAGGGGTGCCCTCTATCTGGCAGAAACTTGTTCCTCCGAAACCTATTTGGCAGAACTCACTTGGCAGAAACTTTTTTAAACGAACATTGTTATGGTATAATTTTTTTTTAATATAATTGTTTTTTGGCCTAATGTTTTTATGTCCGAATTTAAATTGGGATACTTTTAAGATGGCAGAATTGTATTGGGCATAATTACTTTTGTCAGAGTTACAATTTTGCATATTTTCATTTAGCATAACGTTTATTTAGAGCGCCGATTATTTGGAATAATTTGACTTGGTATACTTCGAAGATCACAGAATTTCAGAATAGAAATAATTTAATAGTCATAATAAAAAATAAAAAAATTGTTATATAAAATCAATATGGTGTGCTACAAAAGTTAGTGACAGAAATGAATCGCTGCAAAACCGACTTCACGTAGTCTTGTCTGCCCTACCCCTAGAGTGTAATTTATAATCGCGTAGGCGCGGAGGGGCGAGCACGAAGCACTAAGCCGAAGCTGCGGTGGTGGGCGTAAAATCATCTGCGACGATTAGCTCGCGTGGGACCGCCAGAGACCCGCAGCGCCGGAGCCGTGACAGAAGCCATGCCTGCTGCATGTGCTGAATGCTTGCTGCATGCTTACTGCATCATCTTACTGTCTGGGAAATAAAAACCACACAATTATGCAAAATATGATTCTGGTTGTGAACTTTCTACGAAATGATGGTTATACTTATTGATTATTATGGAAATGAAATTTATGCCTAAAGATGATTCTGACTTACAAAATTATGGGTTTCGGTGTTATGGTAAATGAGTGTATGCCAAACAATTTTCTGCGAAAAGAGGTTTATGCTATCCGTTGCTATGCAAAATAAAATTATGACGTAAAAAGTTCTGCTATAAAGGGTGGACCCTTTATCGAGACATGCATCCATCCAAACAAACTTTCGCATTTATAATATTGGAAGAATAGGATTAGTAGGATATTGCAGGAAGTAGGATTTCTGAACTACTATATTATCACAAAATTCCATGAAGAAATTATTAAAAATAATAAAAAATAATCATAAATCTTTATTTTTCTCCACATCAAGATGTTACAGGCACTGGTTAACTTGTACTATGTTGAATTAGAGAAAGGTGTGAAATAGGGAATCCTGTGGTACAGATCACCTCACCAAATTAGTTATGACATTTCAATTGTAGTTAAATTTTACAATGAAAAAATAAACTGATAAAAAATTGTAGGTAACACCAAGAATTATCAATTCAATATCAATTTAATAGCTAAATTGTTATTTACCTATTCACTAGCCGTTGCCAGCGGTTGTACCTTCTAGAACTCAAAAATTATTCATTGACATTTTATGTCACTGTTTTGTGGGCATACCTACCCACTACCCATCGTGCCCACAACGGTGGCTCTGCGCTTGACATGTCCTAAACCCAATCATATTACTCTACGACACTTAATCTAGCGTAACTTAGTAATAGGAGTAGGTACCCACTACCTAATAAGTAGTTTGTGGCCGCAGATAGTGCATCGATACATCAAGCACATTAATATATATTGTGGCGCGCAGGTCCCTGTCGTCGAGCAGCGTGGCCACGCACCTGCACATCCTGCGCGCCAGCGGCTTCTGCCGGCTGGCGGGGGCAGCTCGCGCCTCCCCGCGCGGCCGCCTGCACGAGCTCTACCGCGCATTCACGCTGTCGCTCACCTCGCTCTACCTGCTGCAAGAGTGCGTCTACGCCTATCAGGTACCAACCGTATACTGTGTCACGCTGTATCGTGAAACAGTGCGACACATTCTTGCTAATCCCTAAGCGCTTTTCGAGCTGTTTATTGTTCCTAGGTGCGGCAAGACATGGACAAGTTAGCGCGAGTCATGTTCTTGCTCCTGTGCCACATCACGTCTATCGCGAAGCAGTTTGTGTTTCACATGAAAGCGGAGCGGATGGATGAGATGCTTGGCGAGCTGGACGGTGAGTAAAGTACAAGGACAGGGGAGGGGGCATATTTCCAATCTATACAAGGCCAGAACCTGTGCCAGAACGCAGTCATAGAAAACTGCTCGCGTATACTTTGTAGGTAATGTTATTTTTTAATCTCCTATTGAGATATCTCAATAGGGGATTTCTATGATATGGAGACCATGGTAAAAAAGTGGCATCCAATATGTACGCGATTAGTTAAACATCTTTGTGTTTTGACAAAAACGGGAAAATAACCTACAAAATAATGTTAGTTCTATTTTAATTATTAACCGACTTCAAAAAAAGGAGGAGGTTCTCAATTCGTCGGAATCTTTTTTTTTTATGTATGTTCCCCGATTTCTCGAAGACACCTGGACCGATTTGGAAAATTTTTCTTTTGTTTGAAAGGGTTTACTTTCCAAGTGGTCCCATGATCACCAGGTCAGGATCTGATGATGGGATCCCAGGGAAATCGAGGGCAACCTTCAAATTTTATAGGCACATAGCACCATTGAGAATATACATATATGAATTTTCTAAAGCTGTTCAAGTATTTTCATCTGATAATCATCATCTCAGGTGGATGAGCTGCTGATGGAAGGTACAACTCCTTAACAGGAAAGAGTAGGCATCTATTGATTTAGTTTGTGTTCGCATATCTTCGGAACTACAACTCCGATTTAAGTAATTCTTTTTTTGTTGTACTAGGTATCGTTTAACTTAGGGAATACTACAAGTTTCATCAAAATCGGTTCAGTAGTTTTCGAGATAGGGAATGAATGAAAGAGATGTTAACCATGTCATTACCGGCGTTACGGATTAAAAAATTCTAGTGCCCATGTAAGAAAATGATGTATTTGACAAGAATTTTGTTGAATATTTAAACTAAAAAGAGTAAAATAAAAACTTTTTCAAAAAAAAATGTAACCGCCTTCAAAAGCAACCACAAAAAGGGTAAAATAACCTACAAAACTTTTTTTTCGGAAGTCGGTGGCAAAAAAGACAATAAAATGATTAAAAAAAGTCACCGACTTCCGAAAGAAAAGTTTTGTAGGTTATTTTACTCTTTTTAGGGTTCCGTAGTTAACAAGGAACCCTTATAGTTTCGCCATGTCCGTCCGTTCGTCTGTCCGCAGCTTAGCTCAGAGACGCCCAGTACTAGAAAGCTGTAATTTGGTGTGAAGTGAATATACGGATTTGTTGTGCCGAAAAAGTGGTAAAATAAAATCTCGTAAAATATTTTTTTTAGGGTACCTCCTGTACACGTAAAGTGGGGATGTTTTTTTTTTTTCTCGCGTACCCCTTAGTGTGGGGTATCATTAAATAGGTCTTTAAAAAATATTGATAGTTTTTATTGACAATTTTTTAGGGTTCCGTAGTCAACAAGGAACCCTTATAGTTTCGCCATGTCCGTCCGTCCGTCCGTTCGTCTGTCCGCAGTTTAGCTCAGAGACGCACAGTACTAGAGAGCTGTAATTTGGTGTAAATATACGGATTTGTTGTGCCGAAAAAGTGGTAAAATAAAATCTCGTAAAATATTTTTTTTTAGGGTACCTCCTGTACACGTAAAGTGGGGATGTTTTTTTTTTTCTCGCGTACCCCTTAGTGTGGGGTATCATTAAATAGGTCTTTAAAAAATATTGATAGTTTTCATTAACGATTTTTTGATAAAAAAATTCGTTTGTGAAATATTAAGCTTTAAAGTGCTAAATTTTGCTCGACTCGAGTGTCCCCCCCCTCTACCAGCTAAACGGTTATGTTTGGGGGTGTGAAAAAATTCACAATAGTAGTATATATGTATAACGAAGTTTAAAAGAAAATTATCACGACTAAGTAGGCTTTACAACTTTACGAGTAATAGTCGACCAACTTATAAAATGTACTTGTCTAACAGATTTTCTTAAACAAAATGTATCGGAGAACATGTTCTTCAACTGCAAATGTAAGTTTGTCAACTTTGTTTTTACAGCTTTAATAGGTATGTTTTTACGGTATGTTTTTGGGGATAGGTAGGTTTTTATCGTCAACTATTTTTGACTAACTTCAAAAAAAGGAGGAGGTTCTAAATTCGTCGTAATCTTTTTTTTATGTATTTTCCCCGATTTCTCAAAGACTCCTGGACCGATTTTGAAAATTCTTCTTTTTAAAATTAAATTCAGCGAATCAGTTTAGTTAGTTCGCATAAGTATTTTGATGGGCAACTACGGAACCCTACACTGTGCGTGGCCCGACACGCACTTGGCCGGTTTTTTTGATAAAAAGATTCGTTTGTGAAATATTAAGCTTTAAAGTGCTAATTTTTGCTCGACTCGAGTGTCCCCCCCCTCTACCAGCTAAACGGTTATGTTTGGGGATGTGAAAAAATTCACAATAGTAGTATATATAACGAAATTTTAAGGAAAATTATCATGACTAAGTAGGCTTTACAAGTTTACGAGTAATAGTCGACCAACTTATAAAACGTACTTGGACAATATATTTTCCTAAACAAAATGTATGGCAGAACTTGTTCCTCAACTGCAAATGTAAGTTTGTCAACTTTATTTTTACAGCTATAATAGGTGGGTATGTTTTGGGGATAGGTAGGTTTTTATTGTCAACTATTTTTAACTAACTTCGAAAAAAGGAGGAGGTTCTCAATTCGTCCTAATCTTTTTTTTTATGTATTTTCCCCGATTTCTCAAAGACGCCTGGACCGATTTTGAAAATTCTTCTTTTTAAAATTAAATTCAGCGAATCAGTTTAATTAGTTCGCATAAGTATTTTGATAGGCAACTACGGAACCCTACACTGTGCGTGGCCCGACACGCACTTGGCCGGTTTTTTGTGGTTGTTTTTGAAGGCGGTTACATTTTTTTTTGAAAAAGTTTTTATCACATAAAAATAAAACCGGCCAAGTGCGTGTCGGGCCGCGCACAGTGTAGGGTTCGGTAGTTGCCCATCAAAATACTTATGCGAATTAACTAAACTGATTCGTTGAATTTAATCTATACATAATATGTATAGATTAAATTCAACGAATCAGTTTAGTTAATTCACATAAAATGTCATTTTTATTATATTATAATAAAAATGACATTTTATGTGAAGAACAAAAGGGGTTTCGTAAAAATAAAAATATCAATATGGCTATATTTGATCTCTTAAAAGTAATCATGACTAATATGGATAAAAAGAACCCAATATGTGCAATATTCACAGACATGACAAAGGCATTTGACTACGTAAAACATGACATACTTTTAACCAAACTTTACGATTACGGCATAAGAGGGAATGTTCTAAACCTCATTCAGTCATATCTGACGGATAGAAAACAATACACAGAGATTTCGAGGATCTGTACTAAAACTAAGCGTGAACTGAAATATCTATCAAACTGTAGGGTAATAAAATTCGGAGTTCCTCAAGGCATGGCAGTGTGCTCGGTCCATTACTATTTTTACTGTTTATCAATGACCTGCCTCGTCAAATTCAGTATCCAATGACTCTATTTGCTGATGATAGCACTGCTATAATTCAATGTGTAAATGAAAGAAACTACGAAGATGAAATAAACGGCACGCTTAGAACGATAATTGATTCGCTTAATAAAAATAATTTAGTCATAAAAATACAAAAAACTAAAGTCATGCATTTTTATCAGAGGTTACAGCCAAAAAAAATAATTACTGAATATAAAGGACAAAACGTAGACTCAACCTCAGTGACAAAGTTCTTGGGAGTGTATATTGACGACAAATTGACATGGAAATCTCATGCGGAAGATGTGTGCCGTAAACTAAGTAAATCTTCCTACGTAGGTACTGTATAACCTCTCAAATAAAGTAAACATGGACACATTAGTTATAGCTTATCATGGATTAGTGGCGTCACTATTAAGATACGGTATCATAATTTGGGGTAACTGTAGTGAAAAGGAAAGAATATTTAGGGCTCAAAAACGATGCCTTAGATCAATGACAGGCCTAAAGTCCACCGAAAGTTGTCAACCTGTATTTAAGTCGGGTTGGAATAGAAAAACTACATATTCAAATAATAAATCTAAACATATTCCAACGCACGGCAGATGGCGTTAAAAGAAAACCTGGCATAGAGGTGTTTAAATTGAAGTAACATTACGTATTTTGTTTCATCGTAATCAGTTCACACCTTATAAAAAATATAAATTAATTAAAGCGATTTGAAGGAATCATAGAATAGAACAGAATGGAATGGACTGGAATGGAATGGAGTGAAGTAGAGTGGAGTGGAATGGCATGGAATGGAGTGGAGTGGAGTGGAGTGGAATGGGGAATGGAGTGAAGTGGAGTGGAGTGGAGTAGAGCGGAGCGGAGTGGAGTGGAGCGGAGCGGAGTGGAGTGGAGCGGAGCGGAGTGGAGTGGAGCGGAGCGGAGTGGAGTGGAGTGGAGCGGAGCGAAGTGGAGCGGAGCGGAGCGAAGTGGAGCGGAGCGGAGCGAAGTGGAGCGGAGCGGAGTGGAGAGGAGTGGAAAGGAGCGGAGCGGAGCGGAGTGGAGTGGAGTGGAGCGGTGCGGAGTGGAGTGGAGTGGAGCGGAGTGGAGTGGAGCGGAGCGGAGTGGAGTGGAGTGGAGCGGAGTGGAGTGGAGTGGAGCGGAGTGGTAACCTACAATATAAGCTGAGCCCAAACTTTTTTTTTTGTTAATATTTTTGTATGTCCATTGTAAGTACTTACAATATGTTTCTTTGACAATTAGAGATCTATTTTTTTTGTTTTGGAGTTTTAACACTTTTTTTTCGCTTTACGTTCACGCGCGCTGGAATAGGATTTAGAGTAGGTTCCATAATTTTTTTGTCCATACCAACATTTATTTAATTTATTAAACAATATCGAAAATTCGAATCGATAAACAAACTACTATAATCCAGTACCATTGAATGGTACTGCCTTTGAACGACAGAGGGCGTTTATTACAAACACGTCAAATATTCTTGAAAAATCTAAGAAAATTCTAAATATAGGGTTTACATGAAAAACGTGGTCGCACTAAAAATACATTGTTAAATTCCGACATCCACGCGAACGAAGTCGCGGGCACAGCTAGTTTTAAAATAAAAAGAAGAATTTTCAATATCGGTCCAGGCGTCTTTGAGAAATCGGGGAAAATACATAAAAAAAAAAGATTATGACAAATTGAGAACCTCCTCCTTTTTGAAGTTAGTTAAAAATAGTTGACAATAAAAACCTACCTTTCCCCAAAACATACCCACCTATTATAGCTGTAAAAATAAAGTTGACAATCTTACATTTGCATTTGAAGAACATGTTCTCCGATACATTTTGTTTAGGAAAATATGTTATCCAAGTACGTTTTATAAGTTGGTCGACGATTATTACTCATAAACTTGTAAAGCCTACTTAGTCATGATAATTTTCATAATATATATATTACTTATATTTTTTATTATTAATTTTTAGATATATAATAATAATATTCCACAACTATCACACTACGCCATCGAGTCCCAAGCTAAGCAGAGCTTGTGTTATGGGTACTAGACAACGGATAAACATACTTTATATTTCTAAATACATACATATTATAGACTAGCTTCTGCCCGCGACTTCGTACGCGGATCCTGTTGCTTATGCGACGGCGGGGTCGTCAAAATCGAAGATCTGAAACGTCGAATTCTAAGAGCCAGGCTGAACAACTCTTGCCAAGACGTCAATCCTATATATGTTATAGTACACTATAACATATATAGCAGCTACAGCTGGGGTCTTGGAGTTCCACATCAGGTGTTCCAGATCTCAATTTTCATACGTCAACAGAGAGTGCTCATTAGGCTGGACAACTCTTGCTAAGACGTCATTCCTATGTTATAAAGTAGCTGGGCTGTTGAAAGTTCCACATCAGATGTACCAGATCTCCAATTTTTATACGACAACAGAGGTTGCTCATCAGGCTCAACAACTCTTGCTAAGACGTCTTTACTGTATATGTTATAGAGTATCTAGGCTCTTGGAGTTCCACACCAGGTGTTCCAGATCTCAATTTTCATACGTCAACAGAGAGTGCTCATTAGGCTGGACTACTCTTGCTAAGACGTCATTCCTATAATTATGTTATAAAGTAGCTGGGCTGTTGGAGTTCCACATCAGGTGTACCAGATCTTCAAATTTTATACGACAACAGAGGTTGCTCATCAGGCTCAACAACTCTTGCTAAGACGTCTTTACTGTATATGTTACAGTGTAGCTGGGCTCTTGAAGTTCCACATCAGGTGTTCCAGATCTTCAATTTTTATACATTGACAGAGAGTACTCATCAGGCTGAATAACTCTTGCTAAGACGTCATTCACTTATATTTTATAGTGTAGCTGGGCTCTTGGAGTTCCACATCAGGTGTTCCAGATCTTCAAATTTTTATACAGCAACAGAGAGTGCTTATCAGGCTGAACAACTCTTGCTAAGACGTCGTTCTTGTATATGTCATAGTGTAGCTGGGCTCTTGGTGTTCCACATCAGGTGTCCAGGATCTTCAAATTTATTCTCTCAGCAGAAAATGCTCATCACCTGGAACAATTTTTGCTATGGCACCATTTCTGTATCTCTTATAGTTAAGCAGGTCTGTTGCGGTTCTGCATCAGGTGTTCAAGTTTCCAAGATAAATTATAGCCTATATGTTAACGGGACTTGATACCTATACAACGAAAAAAAAATTATTCAAATCCGTCCAGTAGTTCCGAAGATTAGCGTGCACAAACACACAGACAAACAGACAAACCGACAAACAGACAAACAGACAAAAAAAATTAACTACATTTTCGGGTTCGGCATCGATTTAATAACAATCCCTGATACTTTTTTTTTATATATTTCCATTGTACAGACACCACTTTTCTACAAATTTATACATACATATTATAGACTAGCTTCTGCCCGCGACTTCGTACGCGGATCCTGTTGCTTATGCCGGCGACGACGGGGTCGTCAAAATCGAAGATCTGAAACGTCGAATTCTAAGAGCCAGTGTGACTGTCTGTCATGAACCCTTGTTTTTAATTCAGAATAGGATATTTATTTTAACTCACCAAGTGCATCTGGGCCGCTTGGAAACACATTAAATCTTTACTTTATTACCCGACAGCCAATAAATTACAGAACGCTCATACTTATTTTGGAGAAGTAGAACAAAAACTATTCAATTGCTTTGCAAAGCATAAATCCTTTATTCTTAAAAACTATTGACAGACGTTAACTGATATTTTGGAAGAATTCTAAAGGAAAGATCTTACATCTTAGCTTATCTGCACACGTGTTTGTAATTTAAGTTTCACGAAATGGCCAAAACGATCCTTTTAGAGCAATTGAGACGGGCACAGCGCAAAAACAAAAGAGATATTCGGGCTAACAGCCCTCATAAACATGCCACGGTGTCGTGGGAATTCCTAAGGGCTTGGCGAGTCCCTTAGCAGGTAGCTGGACTCAGGGGACGCGGATGATTACTCGAGGCAGTTGGGCTTGGAACGTCTTGAGGGACACACGGGTGGACCCGGGAGAAAAGTTCAGGAGATTCGGTTTGAGACGCCCGACATGCGGGACGCGATAATATCGAGGTCTTTGATTAAGTCATATTTGATACGACGAGTATCAATAGCTGAAGTAAGTGTTAGTGGTCGGTGGAACGCGAGAAGATGAATCCAGAAGGCGGCCTGATGTTGGTGATCATACGGGTGGTAGCTGAGCAGCGGTCCGTAAGTGAAATACAGACAAATCCTCTTCTTTAAGCACTTGGTAAGTGTTAATTATAAGAACTTTATAGCAGCAGTTTGGTGGAGACGCAGGATGGCTGTCAAAATATCATTTATTTCAGTATGGCGGGGCGGAGCCTTCAGATTATTATATTTTATATTATTATCTCATATTTATATTATTCATTCTGAGACCCTGTTCCTTAACCTCACAGTAATTAGTCATTGGCGTATGGTTAAACGGCACGGGGAAAGCCTTCGCTACACTGAGTACAATGACTCACACGCCAATGACGCCTGACGAATGTTGACTTTACTAGACGAATGTACCACGTATCAAAGGCAGAACCGTGTTCATAGTTCAACTACTCAAATAATATTCTTCCAGCCACGCTATTATGTGCCGATGACAGGCATTTGCAACTATAACAAATATTGCTATTTGTTTAGCAAAATAACCAAATGCTATTGATGATTACTGTCTCCTTGCAGCCTAGCCCAGAGACATTGCGGGTGGTTGATGGGTGTACATTTCCAGCTGTGGGGGTAGATTACACTGAGATGGGGTTACCATTTGGATAACTCCGTTCCAAAGGAACGCTAGATTAAACGGCGGTGTCTCGTTAAATGGCCACTGGTAGGCCTATATCTGAATCGTCACTATTATTTAACGAGACACGCCTGTCGATAAGGGGATCAGATTTAAATATGAAATGAATGAAGTGCCGATAAAATCCACTTCGGCATCCAGCAATACAATCGCAATATGCTCTGTTACAGGCCGAGTCTACGGTACGCTTGAGCAACTTGATTATTGTTAGAGAAAGGGGATAGGCAGCCGTAAGGGTGAACTATTTGAACGCGTGTGTACTTCTATGGAGAAACAAAACTTGTCTTTTTCAATGGCAGTGAATTCACGACTCACTGCCTCAGGATTGGAAAGGACATGTATAACGTGCTTAGGAAACGTTCGCTGTTAGTGTTCGTAGCAGAGTCCTTCGCAGGGTAATGCTGGTAGGACTAACAGTAAACGCACGCCGGGTAAACGTTGTAAAACAATACCATGTTGTATAACATGGAATTGTTTGCGTTTGCAAAGCGGCATCAGTACATTGGAATCAAATAAGTTAACGTAACCGTAATCATCTTTAATTCTCTTAAGCGCAAGCGTGACGTTTCCTTTTATATTATATCTTTGCTGTCCTCTTGTCTTACTAGCTTCATAATTATTATTTGGATTGTTAATATGATTTGATATTATTCATGTATTTACTGTGAACTCTCAGCACTAACTTACTTTGGTCCCCTCCCCTTGCTGAGAGTTCAGTCCTCTCTGTCCCGGCGGAGGTCGCAGTTGTCAATGGTACGTGCGCCACGGAGGTTGGGCGGAGGCGGGGCCCTACCTCGGCCCCCCCAGGGGGGGGGGCCCATACTTCATATTTTCCACTATATTAATGTAATTTAGGAAAAACGAAAATTTTATCAGCCTAGGGTATTTTATGAACAGTCACATGTGGTGCCGTGACCAGGATTCTCGTCATTAAATGTACTGATTCACTTCAGTGCAACGAGAAAGAACAATTTATGGGTTACTACAATAATAACACAACGTAATTATATAATTCTCGAGCTTGCGAGAGAGTATGCTTTAATTTACAGGGACAACAATAAGTTTAAACATTCTGATAACCATTACTGAATGTTCTAACACTGGTGACGGGTTCAACTCCCGCGTAATCTATCAATTAATGTGTTAGAGTTCCTTACGTAGAAACTGAAGTAACACAACTTAATTAAATTTTTCTAGAGATAACGAGAGACGGTTTTAAATTACAGTGATCACATTAAGTTTGATCGCCATTTATTGAATGAATCAAATATTGGTATCGGGTTCAACTCCCGCGTAATTTATCAATTGATGTGTTATAATTTGACACAAAAATAACACAACACAATTTGTACCACTCATAGCGGGTTCAATTCCCGTGCAATTTCAAAGAGAGTGAATTAGTTTACGTTGCCATGGAAACAATACAACGTAATATTAGAAATTGTCAGAAACAATCGTGGAGTTTATTTTAGGAGCTGTGATAAATTATAGTTGATTAGATATAATGGTCTGACGATGGATTCTTCAACCATTGACAGCGGGTTAAATTCCTGCTTGATTTATTTGGTTTTGATGAGCTTGCGCTACTGTGTCAATGATTTGGTTAGACACAAAAGCTAATGAGTGTTAAAGTTCCTGTGTCACGGCTTGTGTTCTAGGTTCTCACAGATATTGTTGGTTGGAAAGGGCTACGTAATAAAGCTACTGAATAGTGATTATTTTAACCATTATGCCAGGAGGCAATTTTGAACTACATGAAACGAGTATTTGTCAGAGTTACTGTGCTACTTGTTACAAGGGTTCAACTCCCTGTTGACGTAAGTTTGTAATCCGACAGTGCGCTAATTGATTATGAAATGTGCTTGCAATTACACGTATGTGTCACAATATAATTGTGATGCGCCCTTAATCTCGGGGTAGATTTCATATTGTTATAGTTTATACAGAACTAAGAAGCATGCAGCTTGAAGATTACAATTGATTTACTTGTCATTAAGTGTCACCGTAAAAGATCAACCTTTCAGACTCTAAGGAATAAACCATATAGATGAATAG
Organism: Agrotis clavis; assembly: GCA_954870645.1. Taxonomy (NCBI): domain Eukaryota; kingdom Metazoa; phylum Arthropoda; class Insecta; order Lepidoptera; family Noctuidae; genus Agrotis; species Agrotis clavis. The sequence goes on from OX940918.1 coordinate 524,810, forward strand.
ATACTCGTGTGGTCTAATTTCGAATTCCAGGTTGCTTGAGACTTCGCTGGGCTGTCACTTCCCTTTGTCTTAGCGTTTGGGTTACGCATAAGCACGAGTCAAATGCAGCCGACATCTGCGGACTTCCAGGGCAGCTGTGTTGACGTCAGCGCGACTCCTTTTACGAAGCTAAGTTTCACTTTTATTATACTTCACAGTTACACGATGTCACGTGGTTTGACCTCGTCATTGCAGTAAAGGTACGCGTAGTAGTGTTTTGAATTTTTAGACAATGCACCCGGCAGACAAAGGACCCTACAAGGGAAAGTTGATGTGAACCAAATGTGAACATTTTGTCGAAACGATTGGCGCAGTGGCCGAGTAGTCGACTGTTGCGCGGCGTGTCGCGGGTTCGATCCCCACACGGAACAAATGTTTTTGTGATTTGCGTGAACGGCGGGTCTGGGTGTTTGTGTGTGTAGGTTAGGTACTGTGTTTTTGGATGTACACGCGATACAGTAGAAATCCCTAGTGTGGGGCAAAGGCAATGATTAATTATAAGAAACGACTGATTTTCAGTAATCAGATTTATTTTGTTACAACATAGAGAACCAGTAATTGATTGACCAATCTGGGATGCCTATATTTTTAAGTTAAAGGAAAACCTAATTCTTTAATTGATGTACACGAAGTGATCTTCGAGCGAAATAGCGGAAAGTAAGATTTATTTATGTTGATGACACTACGGTTGACGCATTGGCTGACCGACCGATTGCTTTGCTGAGTGTAACGGGTTCGATCCCCGCATGGAACGAAGATTTGTAATTAACTGCAGGCAGTTGTTCTACATGTGGCTGTTTGGGTATATGGATTTGGATGTGTGTGAATGCACCCACGAAGGAGAACTTATCCGTGGTGTGGAGCGACGTATTGTTGCGAGAAAAGCGTGCACTTGTTAAACAGTGCGCGTTACAGAACATGTTCATTTTGTGATAAAATCTCCCACACTAGTAAAATCACAGGACTGATCCTTCCTCTCACTAACGGAGGGGGGGAACTAATCGGGATTAAAAATACTTATAATAACATATAGGTGATAAATAAGATTACATAACATTAGTTTTCTAATATGACTTCTCAATTCTAGTTGGAATCCTGGAAATGCTCACTCCTCTTAGAATCGGAGGGGGGCAACTAATTGGTATAAAATCTAATATGCCTATGTGCGGACTATTTCAGCCACCGGATACAACAGCGAGCAGCGGGTTGAGCTCGCTCAGCGTTGAGGAAAGGCCTCTGTCCAGCAGCAGATGCGATAGGCTGAATTAAGGGCGAGGGAACACCGTAGAGGTAGCGTCAATCACAAATACTCTTGAAAGAGACTCTGGTATGTAAATCAACATTATAAGCATGCACAGGTCTATTGAAATAAATTGGATCGCGGTTTAATATACCTAAAATTTAAATACAACAGAGTATTTTACTGGAGGACCATTTCGAAATTAATTAATTACATTTATGATTGAAGATGCTTATGCAAAATAACTCAAATTTATGGCAAACTATGCATCTTATTAGATTCGTGTTCCAGCTGGAAAACTTATAGTAACAGATTTATAATTATCAATATTAGTAGTGGGTGTGCGCATATAGTATCATAACGTCATGGAAATGCACAGGTTTACCCTAATGTGAAAGCTCATCCGCTGAACTGCGTCACGCGTCTGATTTTCAGAGGGGGGAATGTGACTGTCTGTCATGAACCCTTGTTTTTAATTCAGAATAGGATATTTATTTTAACTCACCAAGTGCATCTGGGCCGCTTGGAAACACATTAAATCTTTACTTTATTACCCGACAGCCAATAAATAACAGAACGCTCATACTTATTTTGGAGAAGTAGAACAAAAACTATTCAATTGCTTTGCAAAGCATAAATCCTTTATTCTTAAAAACTATTGACAGACGTTAACTGATATTTTGGAAGAATTCTAAAGGAAAGATCTTACATCTTAGCTTATCTGCACACGTGTTTGTAATTTAAGTTTCACGAAATGGCCAAAACGATCCTTTTAGAGCAATTGAGACGGGCACAGCGCAAAAACAAAAGAGATATTCGGGCTAACAGCCCTCATAAACATGCCACGGTGTCGTGGGAATTCCTAAGGGCTTGGCGAGTCCCTTAGCAGGTAGCTGGACTCAGGGGACGCGGATGATTACTCGAGGCAGTTGGGCTTGGAACGTCTTGAGGGACACACGGGTGGACCCGGGAGAAAAGTTCAGGAGATTCGGTTTGAGACGCCCGACATGCGGGACGCGATAATATCGAGGTCTTTGATTAAGTCATATTTGATACGACGAGTATCAATAGCTGAAGTAAGTGTTAGTGGTCGGTGGAACGCGAGAAGATGAATCCAGAAGGCGGCCTGATGTTGGTGATCATACGGGTGGTAGCTGAGCAGCGGTCCGTAAGTGAAATACAGACAAATCCTCTTCTTTAAGCACTTGGTAAGTGTTAATTATAAGAACTTTATAGCAGCAGTTTGGTGGAGACGCAGGATGGCTGTCAAAATATCATTTATTTCAGTATGGCGGGGCGGAGCCTTCAGATTATTATATTTTATATTATTATCTCATATTTATATTATTCATTCTGAGACCCTGTTCCTTAACCTCACAGTAATTAGTCATTGGCGTATGGTTAAACGGCACGGGGAAAGCCTTCGCTACACTGAGTACAATGACTCACACGCCAATGACGCCTGACGAATGTTGACTTTACTAGACGAATGTACCACGTATCAAAGGCAGAACCGTGTTCATAGTTCAACTACTCAAATAATATTCTTCCAGCCACGCTATTATGTGCCGATGACAGGCATTTGCAACTATAACAAATATTGCTATTTGTTTAGCAAAATAACCAAATGCTATTGATGATTACTGTCTCCTTGCAGCCTAGCCCAGAGACATTGCGGGTGGTTGATGGGTGTACATTTCCAGCTGTGGGGGTAGATTACACTGAGATGGGGTTACCATTTGGATAACTCCGTTCCAAAGGAACGCTAGATTAAACGGCGGTGTCTCGTTAAATGGCCACTGGTAGGCCTATATCTGAATCGTCACTATTATTTAACGAGACACGCCTGTCGATAAGGGGATCAGATTTAAATATGAAATGAATGAAGTGCCGATAAAATCCACTTCGGCATCCAGCAATACAATCGCAATATGCTCTGTTACAGGCCGAGTCTACGGTACGCTTGAGCAACTTGATTATTGTTAGAGAAAGGGGATAGGCAGCCGTAAGGGTGAACTATTTGAACGCGTGTGTACTTCTATGGAGAAACAAAACTTGTCTTTTTCAATGGCAGTGAATTCACGACTCACTGCCTCAGGATTGGAAAGGACATGTATAACGTGCTTAGGAAACGTTCGCTGTTAGTGTTCGTAGCAGAGTCCTTCGCAGGGTAATGCTGGTAGGACTAACAGTAAACGCACGCCGGGTAAACGTTGTAAAACAATACCATGTTGTATAACATGGAATTGTTTGCGTTTGCAAAGCGGCATCAGTACATTGGAATCAAATAAGTTAACGTAACCGTAATCATCTTTAATTCTCTTAAGCGCAAGCGTGACGTTTCCTTTTATATTATATATTTGCTGTCCTCTTGTCTTACTAGCTTCATAATTATTATTTGGATTGTTAATATGATTTGATATTATTCATGTATTTACTGTGAACTCTCAGCACTAACTTACTTTGGTCCCCTCCCCTTGCTGAGAGTTCAGTCCTCTCTGTCCCGGCGGAGGTCGCAGTTGTCAATGGTACGTGCGCCACGGAGGTTGGGCGGAGGCGGGGCCCTACCTCGGCCCCCCCAGGGGGGGGGGCCCATACTTCATATTTTCCACTATATTAATGTAATTTAGGAAAAACGAAAATTTTATCAGCCTAGGGTATTTTATGAACAGTCACACCAGGCTGAACAACTCTTGCCAAGACGTTATTCCTATATATGTTATAGTGTAGCTGGGGTCTTGGAGTTCCACGTCAGGTGTTCCAGATCTCAATTTTCATACGTCAACAGAGAGTGCTCATTAGGCTGGACAACTCTTGCTAAGACGTCATTCCTATATATGTTATAAAGTAGCTCTGGGCTGTTGGAAGTTCCACATCAGATGTACCAGATCTTCAATTTTTAAACGACAACAGAGGTTGCTCATCAGGCTCAACAACTCTTGCTAAGACGTCTTTACTGTATATTATTATGTTATAGAGTATCTAGGCTCTTGGAGTTCCACACCAGGTGTTCCAGATCTCAATTTTCATACGTCAACAGAGAGTGCTCATTAGGCTGGACAACTCTTGCTAAGACGTAATTCCGATATATGTTATAAGTGTAGCTGGGCTGTTGGAGTTCCACATCAGGTGTACCAGATCTTCAAATTTTATACGACAACAGAGGTTGCTTATCAGGCTCAACAACTCTTGCTAAGACGTCTTTACTGTATATGTTACAGTGTAGCTGGGCTCTTGAAGTTCCACATCAGGTGTTCCAGATCTTCAATTTTTATACGTTGACAGAGAGTACTCATCAGGCTGAATAACTCTTGCAAAGACATCATTCACTTATATGTTATAGTGTAGCTGGGCTCTTGGAGTTCCACATCAGGTGTTCCAGATCTTCAAATTTTATACAGCAACAGAGAGTGCTCATCAGGCTGAACAACTCTTGCTAAGACATCGTTCCTGTATATCTCATAGTGTAGCTGGGCTCTTGGTGTTCCACATCAGGTTTCCAGGATCTTCAAATTTATTCTCCCAGCAGAAAATGCTCATAACGTGGAACAATTTTTGCTATGGCACCATTTCTGTATCTCTTATAGTTAAGCAGGTCTGTTGCGGTTCTGCATCAAGTGTTCAAGTTTCCAAGATAAATTATAGCCTATAATATATGTTAACGGGACTTAATACCTATACAACGAAAAAAAAATTATTCAAATCCGTCCAGTAGTTCCGAAGATTAGCGTGCACAAACACACAGACAAACAGACAAATAGACAAACCGACAAACAGACAAACAGACAAAAAATTTTTTAACTACATTTTCGGGTTCGGCATCGATATAATAACAATCCCTGATACTTTTTTTTTATATATTTCCATTGTACAGACACCACTTTTCTACAAATTTATTATATGTATAGATAAATTACACCCAGACACAGAACAAATGATCGTGCTCATCACACAAACATTTGTCCTGGGTGAGAATCGAACCCACGACCTCCGGCATAGCAGTCAGGGTCACTAACCATTAGACCAACAGGCCAGTCAAAAAATATATAATTACTATTGTGAATTTTTTCACACCCCCAAACATAACCGTTTAGCTGGTAGAGGGGGGGGGGGGACATTCGAGTCGAGCAAAAATTAGCACTTTAGAGCTTAATATTTCACAAACAAATCTTTTTATCAAAAAATTGTTCATGAAAACTATCAATATTTTTAAAGGCCTATTTAATGATATCCCACACTAAGGGGTAGGTACGCGAGAAAAAAAAAATCCCCATTTTACGTGTACAGGAGGTACCCTAAAAAAAATGGGTGCCCTCTATCTGGCAGAAACTTGTTTCTCCGAAACCTATTTGGCAGAACTCACTTGGCAGAAACTTTTTTAAACGAACATTGTTATGGTATAAAATTTTTTTAATATAATTGTTTTTTGGCCTAATGTTTTTATGTCCGAATTTAAATTGGGATACTTTTAAGATGGCAGAATTGTATTGGGCATAATTACTTTTGTCAGAGTTACAATTTTGCATATTTTCATTTAGCATAACGTTTATTTAGAGCGCCGATTATTTGGAATAATTTGACTTGGTATACTTCGAAGATCACAGAATTTCAGAATAGAAATAATTTAATAGTCATAATAAAAAATAAAAAAATTGTTATATAAAATCAATATGGTGTGCTACAAAAGTTAGTGACAGAAATGAATCGCTGCAAAACCGACTTCACGTAGTCTTGTCTGCCCTACCCCTAGAGTGTAATTTATAGTGTCCGACCGAAACTGATTTTTCAGCCGAAACCGAAACCGAAACCGAACTTTCGGCCTTGCTCTCAGTTTCGGCCGAAACCGAAACCGAAACCGAAACTTTTTAACACATTTAAAATTTCGATTAATTTTCTGTTTTTTTTTTTTTTTTTTTTTTTTTTTTTAATTTATTAACACATAAGAAATGAAGGGTGAATTTTTCAACTGGGCGTGGATGGCTAGGTATATCCTTAACTATGAGGAATATCGAAAAACGTTGAATGGAGTCTCGAGACCGATTTTGACTATAACTAAAACTGCATCATTGGATTTTAGAAAAATCAATAATCATGGCCAAGAATCGATCCAGCTGATTTTGTCTTTAGTCGTTTTGTTGTTTGTATTTTGTCGCTTATCGATAATGTCGCTAATAAGGATAAAATTCTAGGAAGTAATGATATACGGCAAACTTATTGAAATAGCAGATTTTTAAGAAATTGCTATTTTTCCATGGTATTCAACCTTTAATGAGCCATAATCTATTCTAAATTATAATAAAAACATTGTTTTCAATGTTTCACTGGACTTGTAGTCTCAACAATGGTTACCTATCATAAGATCGAAAACCGTTTGACCGAATTTCATTTGACCGAAAACTTTTCAACTATTATCATTTGGTTTTTTTTTATTTCATCGAAGTCACGTTTGCCACTGTTTCAGTTAACCTATTATCTATTCGTTTTTTTTCGTTAGTCCAACACATCATTTGGCCGAAAAACTTTTTACCGATGTTACACTTACTCGAAACGACGGTTGTTCGAAGTATTATGTTTCCAAACATTCAGTATACCACTGTTTTAATTGCCATATTTTCATTTCACCAAACGCCTAGAAATTTGTGCACACTAATTGCTGATCATTTTTTTGCAGGCGCCATTGAAAATGTAGGTAGACAATACAAAATAATTGTGCAAATGTCATAATCGATATAACTCTGACGGGCATTGTATTATCATTAATGACATTTGCTGTTAACTACACAGTTGGACTATTAGGGATGTTCTGGCTAGCACGTGTGTTCGAATCTTCTTGCGCATTTTGTGTGATTCTTGATACTCTTTTGTGACTTGTTATTGTATTTGTGTTGTTCTTGTGTTTGTAAAAAGGTTTGTATTGTGATACACTTGTATACAGCATACAAACAGACATGCAACATGCAAACAAGCACCAAAAAATCATGCAAGCAAGCATGCAGCATGCAAGCAAGCATGCAGCATGCAAGCAAGCATGCAGCATGCAAGCAAGCATGCAGCATGCAAGCAAGCATGCAGCATGCAAGCAAGCATGCAGCATGCAAGCAAGCATGCAGCATGCAACAAGCAGCAAGCACGCAGCATGCAACGTGCAGCAAACACGCAGCATTCAAGCAAGCATGCAAAATGCAACAAGCATTGTTTCTGTCATGGCTCCGGCGCTGCGGGGTTTTGGGTGGCCCCACGCGCCTACGCGATTTTAAATTACACTCTAGGGGTAGGGCAGACAAGACTACGTAAAGTGGGCTTTGCAGCATTTCGTTTCCGCCACAATGTTTTGTAGCACAATATATTGAATTTTATGACAGTAATTTAATTTTTCGGTAAAATGTTGTTTCGGTATGGTGAAAATATGGCAAATAAATCATTTGGCAACTGAAAAAAGTTTAAAAGAGGCTTCGGTCAATAGTAAAAAGTTATTTTGTTAATCGGCGGAACATACTTCGGTAAAATAATACTTATGGCTAATGAAACTTCGATGATCTGAAAATAATATATGTCAAATAATGCATATAGCAAAAGAGATGTCGGTCAATAGTTTTCGGTATAATGAAATTCGAACAAACAAAATTCGGTAAATTGATCGGTTCCCCTCAACAATCGCACTATATTCAGCAATACGAAATTACTGAGTAGAAAAAAAAAACATTATTTCAAAGAAGAAACCGTTAACTTATATTTCGAATACAGTCACTGCCTTGACAATTGATAAGTTCTTTAATCACTAAAGTAGGTACGAAACAAATATATTTTATTATGACATGAATAATATACAAGACTTACTCTTACCAGTAAACTCAAAAAATAACTTCATCTCACGATTAAATGGACGGTGGCGAACTGAGCCGGGGCCCCGCCGCGGCGCGTAAGCACGTTGTTAGCTACGAATTTTGCCGAACGGCACACGAAAATGCACAGACACTTGAGTTTCGGCGAGGCCGAAAGTTTCGGCTATATTTTGGCCGAAACCGAAACTAAGGCCGAAACTAGATATTTTGGCCGAAACCGGCCGAAACCGAAACCGAAACCGAAATTTCGGTCGGTCACTAGTAATTTATAATCGCGTAGGCGCGGAGGGGCGAGGCGGCCCGTGAGCTGAGGAGCAGATGGTTTTAACGCACACCGCCGCGGCTGAGGCTGGCCGGCTTGCCGGCCAGTAAGCCGAAGCTGCGGTGGTGGGCGTAAAATCATCTGCGACGATTAGCTCGCGTGGGACCGCCAGAGACCCGCAGCGCCGGAGCCGTGACAGAAGCCATGCCTGCTGCATGTGCTGAATGCTTGCTGCATGCTTACTGCATCATCTTACTGTCTGGGAAATAAAAACCACACAATTATGCAAAAGATGATTCTGGTTGTGAACTTTCTACGAAATGATGGTTATACTTATTGATTATTATGGAAATGAAATTTATGCCTAAAGATGATTCTGACTTACAAAATTATGGGTTTCGGTGTTATGGTAAATGAGTGTATGCCAAACGATTTTCTGCGAAAAGAGGTTTATGCTATCCGTTGCTATGCAAAATAAAATTATGACGTAAAAAGTTCTGCTATAAAGGGTGGACCCAAAAAAAATATGTTACGAGATTTTATTTTACCACTTTTTCGGGGCAACAAATCCGCATATTTACACCAAATAACAGCTTTCTAGTACTGGGCGTCTCTGAGCTAAGCTGCGGACAGACGGACGGACGGACGGACACGACAAAAGTATAAGGGTTCCTTGTTGACTACGGAACCCTAAAAATGAAACTAATTTTGGAGGTTGCCCCCATACTTACAATTGAAACTCAAAAAAAAAAATTTCACCGAACCCATACGTGTGAGGTATCTGTGGATAGGTCTTTAAAAATGATGTTGAGGTTACTAATAACATTTTTTTCATAACTCAACAGTTTCCGTGAGAGACACTTCCAAATAAGTCCAATAAGAGAATGATGAAACTATGAAAAATATATGATGTACATTACCATACAAACTTCAATTGAAAATCGGTTTGAACGAGATCAAGTAATTAGTTTTTTTTTAATACGTCATTAATCGTAAACCGCAATTTACCTTTCAAAGTTACAACCATATATGTATATTATGTTACTTGCTGCTACGGAACCCTTTATGGCGAGTCCGATTCGCACTTGGCCGGTTTTTTTTTGCTGGCCGTATGCAACTGCTCGCGTTTAGATTGGAATCTAGTTTGGTGCGCTCATTCCAAACCATACGCGATTAGTTCTTATGCGTACTGGCACTGTATGTTTTGGATTAAGGTAGTTGGTTAGCTTAATACGAAGTATACGCAAGTGTATTTCCGAACCACCTCTTGTATGGTTTGGGAGACATTGGTAAAAAAAAGTTATATCCCATCTGTACACGTTTAGTTACACATCTTTTTTTTGGCCTTGTATAGAACGGAAATACATGGTGAGGGGCAAAGTACATGCTCTGAACGAAGATACCTAGTACGGGCTTGGTTGCAGACCCGCTGTACAACCAGGGCGCGGAGGCGCACACGCGGCTTCTGCGCGCGACAGCAGCGCGCGCGTCTCGCTTCGTGCGCGCCTATTCCAGCTGCGCCGTTGTCACGTGCACGCTGTGGATCACCTTCCCCATCATGTACTTCGTGCAGGGGCAACCCGTCGAGTTTCCCTTCTGGGTCAATGTCAATTACAACGAACCACGAGTGTAAGAGAGTCATGACCACTTTACCTGATACGATTTCAAGTATTGTCGCTGCTGTAAGCGTCGACGTCGGTGTTGCAGGTTCACGATAGTGCTGGCGTACTCGTACTACGTGACGACTCTCGTGGGCATCGCCAACACGACGATGGACGCGTTCATGGCTACCGTGCTCAACCAGTGCAAGACCCAGCTCAGGATTTTGCGGTGAGTGTGCACCATGTCGCACTAATAAGTACTAGTGTAAAGCTCTGAAGTTTCGTGTAATGTACATTAATAAGAAAAATAGAACTAAGTTGCAAGCGGCTTCGTACGCGTGTTACTCGAAAATAGTGAAATATATAAATCAATGAAAGGACACGCACATTAACTATAACCCCTTTTTCGGATTTCAGATTTAAATCCGAAGATATCCCAACGCATTTGGCTCATTTCTTCCTCCAGCTCGACAATCTTCTCGTTCTCGTGTTGTCAGGACCAAAGTTCGTTGCGTAGGTAGGGGGGCTTCTGCTGGTGATTTTTAGTACACTCTGTTCCGCTTTTTTTGTCGTTACCCAATATAAGAATAGCGGAGCTGCCCTTGAGGAGCACCTAGTTTTGTGAATTATAATAGGGGTTGCCATTTTGGAGGAGTATTGCAGGGATAGTAAATGATACTCGTTCTCCAGATTGTAGAAGAATAATTGATTTATTTGTAAAATGTTCCTACTTAAATATTATAGATACAAAATAGATTTCATCTATTTTTAACCGACTTCAAAAAGAAGGAGGTTATCAATTCGACGGCATGTTTTTTTTTTTTTTTTGTGTTTGTTACGCGATTCCTCCGCCAATTGTGGACCGATTTTCAAAATATTTTTTTGTTCGAAAGGAGATACTTCAGGAGTGGTCTCATTGTCACCATGACAGGATCTGATGCTTGGATCCTGGAGAAATCGAGGGCAACCCTCAAATTTTATAGGCCTACACATCGTTTTTCGCAAATTTTATGAAGTAATTTAAGTATTTGCGTATGGTAATCATCATCTCATGTAGGCTGAGCTGATGATGAAAGGTACAACTCCTCTAGTAAGGACTTGGCATCGACTGATTTGGTGAATTATGTTTGTGTTCGCATATCTCCGGAACTACAAGTCCGATTTAAGTAATTCTTTTTTTGTTGTACTAGGTATCGTTCAACTTAGGGAATACTGCAAGTTTCATCAAAATCGGTTAAGTAGTTTTCGAGATAGGGAATGAATGTAAGAGATTTTAACGATGTTATACTTATTACCGGTCCGGCTACGGATTACAAAATTTTAGTGCTCATGTAAGAAAATGATGTACTCGTATTTGACAAGAATTGTGGTTTAAAATTTAAACTAAAAAGAGTAAAATAAAATCTTTAAAAAAAAAAAATGAAACCGCCTTCAAAAACAACCACAAAAAAGGGTAAAATAACCTTCAAAACTTTTCTTTCGGAAGTCGGTGGCAAAAAAGACAATGAAATTAATAAGTCACCGACTTCCGAAAAAAAGTTTTGAAGGTTATTTTACCCTTTTTTGTGGTTGTTTTTGAAAGCGGTTACATTTTTTTTTGAAAAAGTTTTTTTATCTATCTGTTTTCTCAATAATATGAAAAACAGATATTTACAAAATGTTCGACCAATAAGGGAAAGACTCAAAAAGGCTTCTTTGGAGACCTTCCGTTCTTCAAAATATTTATTTAGATGCTTGTCTAGGAATTCGATTTTGTATTTAGTCCTTACATAATATTGTATGATACTAAGTCCATCATACGCGTTTACAGTCCAAAAGATAAAAGCTGGTCGACTTCATGGAAAAGGAAAAACTTAATTTAATGAAGTCCTATTTCCAGAAGCGGCCATCAAGGAGGCGGACGTGGATAAGCCCCGATGGTACTACCAGAAATGAGATCGACTTCATCATGACGACCAAGAAGAGAATATTCAGTGATGTCTCTGTGATCGCCAAGGTTATAACCGGTAGCGATCACCGAATCGTAAGAGGCACATTTAATATCAATGTAAAGCTTGAAATGTCTCGTCTGGTCCAAGTCCACGCTCCTACCTGGTCTTGCCCACATTCAGAACCCCGAAGACTTCCAACTCGAACTGCACAATCGCTTCCAGTGCAATGCGAAACTGTGGACGAGATAAACAATGGGTTGGTGGAAACTGTCCAAGCTGTGGGGTCCAAGTTCTTTAAGATTCCGCGCCGCAATAAGCCTCAAAAGCTCTCGAAGTTGTATACTTACCTTGGACAGATTGTTCAGTTAGGTAGGTCCAACTTCAACAAAGAGGTCGCCCAAAGAATCAAACTCGGATGGGCAGCGTTTGGGAAGCTTCGTGATATCTTGTCATCGAGAATCCCACAGTGTCTCAAGACAAGGGTGTTTAACCAGTGTGTGTTGCCAGTGATGACATATGGCTCTAAAACGTGGTCTTTGACTGCTGGCCTATTAGAGAGACTAAAGAGTCACTGAACGAGCAATGGAAAGAGGCAGGCTCGGAGTTCCTTTGCGGGATAAAATCCGGAACATGGATATTCAGCGAAGAACCAGAGTTTGCAAGTTGAAGTGGCAATGGACAGGCCACATCGCTCGTAGAACTGACAACCGATAGGGAAGAAAAGTTCTGACGGAAGACGCGGCGTAGGCAGGCCTCCCACTAGGTGGACCGACGACATCGTGGGAGTCGCGGGCAACCGATGGATACAAGTGGCGAATTCTCGTTCGGCGTGGCAGTCTAAGGGGGAAGCCTATGTTCAGCAGTGGACGTCTTCCGGCTGATGATGATGATGATGACCCAATAATAATTATTTTGTGTTTCCGCGAAAACAATGTCGCCAGTTGGTTGTTACAGAATGAACCTGGAAGATCTGCCGCAGCGCGCGGCGCAGCTGGCGAGCTCGACCGCGGAGCACTACGACGCGGTGCTGGCACGCCTGTTCCATGAGTGTCTGCTGCACTACGACAAGATCACCGGGTACGACGCGCACTGCCGCCATACCGGTCATGTGTAACTGTAACGTCTGTAACCCATGTGTGCGGCATGTTGTGTAACTGTAGCTTTGGTGCAGGACTGCAAAGATGCTGCAAGACATTTTCGGCACAGCGATCTTGATTCAGTTCGGCATCGGCGGTTGGATCCTGTGTATGGCTGCTTACAAGATAGTCAGTGTGGGTATTATTCTGACACGTTTCTTGAACTTGAATTGATTGTGATTGCTATTAATAATTATTTTCAGTTAAACGTTTTAAGCGTCGAGTTCGCGTCGATGACTCTATTCATTTGTTGCATCTTGACGGAGTTGTTCTTGTACTGCTACTATGGAAACGAGGTCACCGACGAGGTAACTTCACCTACGTGTGGGAGAGGGGGGGGGGGGGGCGCTGTATGTGTCTCTTGTAACTTGTGTGGTGTGTGTTGGCAGAGCGAGCGCGTGTCGGGGTCGCTGTACTCCATGGAGTGGCGCAGCGCGCGGCTGTCGTTCCAGCGCTCGCTGGTGCTGGTCATGGAGCGCGCCAAGCGCCCGCTGCGCCCCGCCGCCGGCCTCGTCATCCCGCTCTCACTTGATACCTTCATCAAGGTAACCTTTCAACAAATTAATTCATAGCAAGCCGAGCCAACTACCTACTTCCAGAATTTTGAAAAGACAAAGGACATCATTTTTTTTGGGCCTTTTCTGAAAGTGCCGGCCAACGAAAAAAAATTGTGTCTATGGGTAGTACTAGTTATTTGGAGCAATAGTTATTATGGCACAAAAGTTGTAGGATTGCTCTCGGCCAAGTTATACAAGTTCGAAGATTCGTAGTTTTCATACATTTATTTTTTTAATTTCTGAAAATGCCCAGAATCGCCAAATAATGTTATGTATTGCTAGAACTAGCGACCTCAAGCAATTTAACATAACGCCTGTAATCCCTGAACACCTCTGCCCAACCCGGGCAGAGGTGTACCGAATTAAAATGAATAATAATCAGTTTATTTTTTGTGAAAAGTAATAAAAACATTTTAAAATATACAAATCAGCTGGTGGGACCAGCATCGGGAACAGAATCGAAGCTGCCTGTGGTAGGCCTCTTGGGAGAGCAACCTCCTAACAATACGAGTCGTGACCAAAAGTACTGCTTTCTGAATCAACCACGTTTTTCGGGTAATAAAATCTTAAACAGCGCTACGGTACCTATCCTGCTGAGATAGTCCCGCAAGCCGGTAGGCGTTTGGCTCCATAAGGGCCACTGAAAGCTTATTTAGACGCGCGTGGAACACGACATGCTGTCGTCCTGGGCCTGATCCTTGATAAGACAACTAGCTCCGCATTACTTGCCGTACGCGACTGGATTGAGATTTCGAGGGCGTCCTCTTTCGCGTGTTCTGCCTCTTCCTTCGCTGTCATTACTTCTGCAGAAGAAGTGGCAGCCTCCTTTCCGGATTTTCAACGTGTGATCTGGAAGTAGATCCTCCAGCATCTATGCATCTATGTGTATGAGTGGATCACCCGAATAGCCATGATCCCCTGGTGCGATTAGCTTGTGTGTTCGCTTTCTTATGTAAACGACAGACACAGGGTTCCCATAGAGGGGCTTTAACCGTACCACTTCCACGTAGAGCCTTCAGAAAGCGGCGTTTGCCTCACCAGGTTGGGTAACAGCTTAAGTGAGTGAGTCCTCCCACCCCGGGCAGGGCGGCAGAGACTGTCAGACTTGTACTAACACTAAAATCCACGATATCCTTCAATAGCCCTTTATGTTCCGGGGTCACGGTAAGGAAATAAGTCCCGCGACCCCGGCAGGCTTTGGCCCTCTGAGAGGGGGCCCCATCATTTTGCTGACGCTCTTTAAGCCGCGCGTGGACACGACGCAGAAGGAGGCGACCGCTTTCCACTCCGTCTCGCCCCGCAGCATGGCCTCGACCTATGCCGGGCGCAAGAGGTCTCCGCCTATCGCCTCCGTGAGGACACGGCGGTGCTCTGCCCAAGCGGGGCAGTCCTGCACCGTATGCTCCACCGTGTCCTCCGGGCGATCTTCGCAGTGGTGACAACCGGGCGTCCCTTCCCTCCCTATCCGACACAGGTACCTCCCGAAACTTCCGTGTCCGGTGAGGACCTGCGTCATCCCATAGGTCAGGACGCCGTGACGTCTCTCCAGCCACTCCTCAAAGAGGGGTCTTACCGCCGCGATTGCGGCGTGCCCGAAGCTTTGCGGCTCTTTGAGAAAACAACAAATGTATGAATGAAATGTAGGAGCTGCTTGTCGACTATCTTAGTATCTGGAACGCAAAGGGCAACCGAATGAAGAGGGTGGACATTTAGTCAGCAGGAGTCTGACAGTCTCTACAGCTCAGCCCAGAGCGAGATAACTCATTTGATTAATTTATTTCCCCCTAAAAAGGGTTGATTCAAAAAGCAGCAGTGCTGATCACGTCTCGTATTGTTAGGAGATTCCTCTCCCAAGACCCCTAACTACAGGCAACCTCGGTTCTTTTCCCGATGCTGGTCCCACCAGCAGATTTGTATATTTTAAAATGTTTTTATTACTTTTCACAAAAAATAAACAGATTATTACTCATTTTTATTCGGTACACCACTGCCCAACCCCTCAGGGATTACAGGCGTTATGTTAAATTACTTGAGGTCGCTAGTTCTAGCAATACTTATCATTATTTGGTGATTATCGGCACTTTCAGAAAATAAAAAATGTATGAGATTTATGAATCTTCGAACTTGTATAAATTGGCCGAGAGCAATCCTACAACTTTTATGCCATAGTAACTATTGCTCCAAATAACTAGTACTACCCATAGGTACCAATTTTTTTCGTTGGCCGGCACTTTCAGAAAAGGCCCAAAAATGTATGGAGCCTGAATCTTCTCCTTTCTTTTCAGATAATAAAGTCATCATACACTTTCTACACGGTGCTTCGCCAGACAAAGTAGATCTATGAATGAAGAATGTTCTTGATTTTTTGGTTTTAGGCCGCGATCATAATAACATATTATGTTCTTAGGTATTAGAATATAGGTACCTAGTTTACTAGACTTAATGTGCACTCCTCGTTGATTTTAGTGAATAAGTACCTGCAGGCATTTCAGTACCTATTATATTTTGTTAAGTTTTTTGTAGTAGAATACCTAAATTTCAATAAATGAATTTTATTATAATTAATCATTATTGTAGCTTAACCATTTCTTTTTAACAATAATCTCTTATTTTGAACTAATATCCTTAAGGCATAAGTTCCTGCTGTAATGAATAATGGTACTTATTAGCGCACCGGTGACACGACGACTAGTCGACAAGACTGAGAAGCTCTCACGTGTCTCATTAGCGCGCGCTCTCGATCTATAATTGGATGGTACTCGCGAGGAGTACCCGTCTCATGTCGGCCATGCTTTGATTGCAAAGCTCTATGCTCTGTTCCCGGCTAATTTATCGCTAGAATGTGTGTTAGGTATTAGCCAACGGGTGCTATCGGCCGCTATCACTAAACTCGCTGCTGCTTTCTGGACCTTTGGAGGCTTTGAAAAGGCAAAAATGATTTTTCCCTAAACAACATACTTTCAAGAGTGGATACCTATCTCGAAAACTGTAAAGGATATCGAAAAATTTGAGTGAATTATTATAATCGTAGAATATTTAATCAGTTTTTCCCACGTTTTTCCCACGTTTTTCCCACGTTTTTCCCACGTTTTTCTCACGTTTGTATCACTCTTTATACACTCACTTTTCTGGTTTGTTTGTTTGTTTGTCGTTCCAGTTAGACTTTTGCAACGCAATTTTGAGGCACTTCCCGATAAGCAAGAAGGCTGAAATTTTGCACACGCTTTGAGTTCTGATAAAAAATTTAATATGGCGGCCATCCCAAGATGGCGGACTGGCTGTTTGAAATCAACCCCCATGATATGGGTATCAAATGAAAGGGTTTGCTGTCAGGAATACGAAAAACATAGTGACGTGACTTAAATCCAATATGGCGGACGTCCAAGAGGGCAGACAGGCTATTTGAAATGCACACCTATGATATGGATATCAAATGAAAGGGTTTGCTGTCAGGAGTACGAAAAAAATAGTCACATGACTTTAATCCAATATGGCGGACGTCCAAGATGGCGGACAGGCTTTGAGGCACTTCCCGATAAGCTAGCACGCTGAAATATTCAGGGTAGCTTCAAACCCGATGAACAAAGATAAAAATAATAAAATAATTAATAGTTAAAAAAAAAACTAAAAATCCACGTTTTTAAAATGTCCTACAAATAATAAAATAACCCAACGGGGCTGAGAGAGGGGTCACTCAAAACGTGGGAGCGTATCTCGCGCAAGTTACACCCACGATCTATACACGTCATGTAAATATTATATCCCTTAAATAATGTACGCCCCCACGTTCTGAGTGGCCCCTCTCTCAGCCCCGTAGGGTTATTTTCTTATTTTTAGGACATTTTAAAACGTGGGTTTTTAGATTTTTTTAAATCTATTAATTTTATTTTATTCGTTCAGAATTAAATAGAAGCTGATTAAATTTCCGACTACGTCGTTAAGTAGCATAGTTATTCGAGATATAAGCGAAACAACAAAAATGGAACCTTAAAACCACACTTTTGATTTGATTTGAAGAATTTCCCTCTATGCCTTGTTTTGAGCAAGCATTGACTGGACTAGTGGCTGCATGTGAGGTGGAGTTCACCATCATGGGCTTGAGGCATGACAGTGCCACGGGATGGGATGGAATACCAACTTAATGCTCAGGTTTTGCCAGAAGACCCTTGTCACGGTAATAAGATATTTATACTGTGCCCTTGTGCCGGTAATAACTCACATTATTAACATTTCCTCATAGCAAAAGGAGCGTGTCATGCAGAAACAGTATAGTACCTACTTGCCATTTGGTCCCATACAATTTTCATTTAGTTTGGTTCAGTAGTTTTATTTTTAACTCATTGTGTACATGGCGATGTTATTACCGGTGCTACGGATTACAAAATTCTAGTGCACCTGTAAGAAAATTATTTTCTTACAGATGCACTAGAATTTTTATAATTATTATGTATGTGTTTGGCAATGATTTGGGTTGAATATTTAAACTAAAAAGGATAAAAAAAAACTTTTACGAAAAAAATTTTGTACTTATCGACTTCAAAAATACAACCACAAAAGGGTAAAATAACCTACACAAAATAACTTTTTCACCTCACCCGCTCGGAAAGATTCTATTTCTCATTCAAAATCTGAGCGCAAAACTCCATTTTGTGCTCTAGAGCACAAAGTGTTGTTTAAAATTCGAACACGTCTTGTATTCAATTGTTTTCTTCTTTTCTACACTGGCAGGCGGTCCGCCCCCACTTCATTTCCTCGCTGTGTGAGGTGAAAAGTTGTGTGTTGCACTCGGCAGCAAAGTTTTTCTGCGTCTCGTACCTTTGAAAACTTCGCATCGCTCAGGATTCTATATTTGAACCGCTCGTTTCTCTCGCGGTTCAATCTTAGAATCCTTCGCTCGCTCAGTTTTCAATTCAAGTACTCGCGCCAAAAATCAACTTTGCAGCCTTGCATAACAAATAACTATTCTTTCGGTAGTCGTCGGTGGCAAAAAAGTCAATGAAAAAAACCAAAGTCACCGACTTCCGAAAGCAAAATTTATTTTATACCATTCCCACTTTAAAAAGTTACTTTTCATCCCACCTTTTCGAAAAGGACGACTTGGTTCGCCTTTAAGTGCGCCCTAAACTAGTGTTTTCTATAGGGAACTTTTAGCGGGCAGGAATGAGTTTTTAATCCTCTTTATAAGTGCGCCGCAATAGTTATTTGTTATGCAAGGCTGCAAAGTTGATTTTTGGCGCGAGTACTAGAATTGAAAACTGAGCTAGCGAAGGATTCTAAGATTGAACCGCGAGAGAAACGAGCGGTTCAAATATAGAATCCTGAGCGATGCGAAGTTTTCAAAGGTACGAGACGCAGAAAAACTTTGCTGCCGAGTGCAACACACAACTTTTCACCTCACACAGCGAGGAAATGAAGTGGGGGCGGCTCACCTGTCAGTGTAGAAAACAATTGAATACAAGACGTGTTCGAATTTTGAACAACACTTTGTGCTCTAGAGCACAAAATGGAGTTTTGCGCTCAGATTTTGAATGAGAAATAGAATCTTTCCGAGCGTGTGAGGTGAAAAGAACTTTGCCGCGCACTTTTTGAATTTGGAACATCTTAGTGCTCGGCACCAAAGAAATCGAACGCAAATAGTGTTTGAATAAAGACTGACTGGAATGACGGCCCATAGTCACGCCGCCGCCGGCCGGGTCGCTGGCTGAATAAAAATTGTAGATTGTATGACAAGGGACAATAATTATAATTATTTATATAAGTACTTTTTTTTTCGGACAGTGGCATGGATGCATTAACTGTAGGTTGTAATTTAATGTTTTTCACGATGCGTTCACGTCATGTTTTCGTCTCGTTCTCAATGGAATCTTGTATATAATTTTCATAATTGCGAAAATGTCTCAAATGTAATAGTTTTTAGTTGTTTTATTATTAGATAATTTTAATTTAGTTGTTACTATTTATGTTTTATTTAATAATAATATTACAATAAAATATGAGGCGCTTTTTATTTTCTCATAGTGGGTGATGAAAAGTAGAGTGTATCACTCGGGCGCAATAGTAGATTACGCACCAAGGGAATAAAGCAGTGCCTTACGTCACGGGCGTATTGAATCCCGAAGCGACACTAAGGATTCTGAGGGTGAACCTCCGGAGCGCAGCGAGGAGGTTCAAGTGTTAATTCCCGAGTGAAACGAGGGAATTAAGATAAGAATCCTTAGTGCAGAGAGGGATTTAAGTTAGCCCAAGACAAAGGCAGCTTTATTCCTGAGGTGAGTACTCTGCTTTTCACACCACCTGTGAGGAAATAAATTCGAATTTTGAAATTTGATGTGGTACGACAACCTTCGAACGTGAGCATGCTGTGGTGCCCACCTCAGCAAGCGATCAGCTGTTGCAGTGGGGACTGCCGGGGGGCAGCCGCCGCTGCTTCAATTCCTTCGTTCCAAGTTTTCATACTATGTTTTGTTTGAGGTTCCAAATTCAAATCACATTATTCCCAGGGAATAATGAAATTCAGTACATATATTATTCCCTGGTTTGAGTGTGGGGAACAATGACTTGCTTTACGGCCAGTTTGCATGACTTATAATGTGAAATTTACGAGCAAGTGGTGTGAAAAATATATTTCTGGCTCGGGCGACGTACTTTGAATCCCTCGCTACGTTCAGGATTCTACTAAAGAATCCCTCGCTACGCTCGGGATTCTACAGTAGAATCCCTCACTTCGCTCTGGATTCAAAAAAGCGCCCTCGCCGTAAAAATATCATTTTGAGCTCCCTTGTCATACAATCTACTATTCTCACTGAAAACAGTGAGTAAATAGTAGTTTATGCAACTGTTGTATAATCAGGGGTATGAAAACACGAACGTGGGTTTGTTTAATAGTATCACATGAGTGTTTTAATACCTAATTATAACAGTTGCATACAAGACTTTATCTACAATCATGATGTGAATCCTCTATACAAGATTCTCATACCATAGGGTGTTGTACAGTGTTGTAAGAACTATGTAAATTCAAGAAAAGTCTAATTGCGAAGCATGTAAAATAAACAAACCTTAATAAGTTAAAGAATTATTGTTCTTTTTTTTAAATTTTTGCGATCTTGTGGTGAAAATGTAATTGCATGATGTTCTTTTTTTTAAAATTCATAATAACACGCGTTTGGATGATATAATTATCATAATATCATTGAGTGTTTCAATGTTGGCAATAAGCTAATTGTTATAGGTTCTTTTATACAGGATTAATAGCATGATAGTTATAGATAAAGTTATTTTCATCCCACCTATTTGAAAAGGACGACTTGGTTCGCCTTTAAGTGCGTCCAAAACTGGTGTTTTCTATAGGGATCTTTTAGCGGGCAGGAATGAGTTTTTAATCTATACTAATATTATAAAGAGGTAACATTTGTTTGTAAGTTTGTAAGTTTGTATGTAGGGGGTAATCTCCGGAAGTAATGAACCGATTTTAAAAATTGTTTCACTGGTAGAAAGCTACATTATCCGTGAGTGCTATAGGCTATAAATTATAAAGATATCATGCATATTAGCCGAAATATTATGTCATTTTTTGTCAAGCCGGGCGGAAAAAAATTGCTCTTCCAACACAGTTATTAGCATGCGCTGCCTTAACAGTTGTTGTGGCAGCAGCGGTGAGGTTGGTGAAAACTTAGGTTTTATATGTGTAGACTGTGTTGAGGATTTTTGTGATTAAAACGATGCGTTAGCTTTAACGAACAAATTCTGTATTGTCGCCATATTGGTTGTACAAAATTCAAGGAAGAGGGGTGAGGGGAACAATATTTTTCAAAACCAATCGCGGTCGAGGTTTGGTATGACGTAGCGCATAGTACTTATTATTGCCCCGAGATGTCGCTGTCAGTCCTCTATGTGCGTTTATGATTGAGTATTCACAACATGCCCCCGG
Source organism: Agrotis clavis (assembly GCA_954870645.1). Taxonomy (NCBI): domain Eukaryota; kingdom Metazoa; phylum Arthropoda; class Insecta; order Lepidoptera; family Noctuidae; genus Agrotis; species Agrotis clavis. Next base: position 546,348 of record OX940918.1, read on the forward strand.
CCTTGAAGCAGTGGCTTTCAATGGTCTTCAGTCGCTGCATCAGTGTCGATCACGTCCTGTAGTAGAGGACAAATCTTCGTATAAGCGCGTCTTACTACGCCCGATGACGTCTGTATATCAGCCACCCGGGATATACCATCCTTTCCTGGGATAGTACAAAGTACACGTCCCAAGTGCCACTTCAAAGGTGGGAGGTTATTATCTTTTATAACCACTAGTGAGTTTGGCTTGAGCTCATCCTTATTCGCCGTCCATTTTGTCCGCACCTGTAGCTCGGAGATATATTCCTTCGCCCACCGGTTCCAGAAGTGTTGGCGAAGTTGTTCTGCCCTCTGGTATCGCTTAAGACGACTAGCAGGAATATTGCGTAGGTCATCGCTGGCTGGTGCAGTCAGTGGTCGGCCGATAAGGAAGTGACCGGGAGTGAGCGGGGAAAAGTCATGAGGATCGGGGGAGAGAGGAGACAAAGGTCGAGAATTTAGTACGGCCTCTATTTGAGCCAATACTGTGCTGTACTCTTCGAACGTGAGGTGCGCGTTACCTATCACACGACGAAGATGGTATTTAGTCGACTTTACTCCTGCCTCCCACAGACCACCAAAATGCGGAGAATAAGGGGGAATAAAATGGAATTTAATATTTTGACTAGACGCGAATTCTGAAATATCTCTGCTACAATTAGTTAAAAATTTTGAAAATTCATGCATTGCTCCTACGAAATTACGGCCATTATCAGAATATATATCTGCAGGCTTACCTCGGCGTGAAATAAATCGTTTCAAAGTAAATAAAAACGCTTCACTTGAGAGGTCACTAACTAACTCCAGGTGTATCGCACGTGTCACGAAACACACAAATAGACAAATGTAGCCTTTTATGAGCCTAGCACCCCTACCTTTGCGGTTCAGAATGAGCACAGGTCCAGCGTAATCCACCCCACACCGAACGAATGGAAGACTAAGTGTAACACGCTCCCTAGGCAAGTTACCCATCATAGGACTGAGCGTCTTACCTCTAATGCGAGTACAGGTAACACAACTATGCACTATATGACGAGCTAAATTCCTACCTCCGATAGGCCACCATGATTCGCGTAAATGAAAAAGTAATGCTTGCGGAGCAGCGTGGAGAAGCTGAATGTGCTCATGACGAAATAATAAAGTGGTAAAATAATGTTTGCTATGAATTAGAATTGGGTGTTTTTTACCGTAAATAAATTCATCAGAATTAACTAAACGACCACCAACGCGCATTAATTTGTGATCATCAAAAAACAAATTTAATTTGGATAAACAACCTTTATTTTTAATAGTCTCATTATTGGATAATACCTTATATTCAACGGGATAAGATTCCATTTGACACAATCGAGCTAATGTTTTATCTGCATGGTCTAACTCGTCTACACTAAGGCTGCCTGTACGCTTATTATTTTTACATCGACTGTTATTAATAAAACGTAACATAAAGGCAGTTGCACGCCTCATACGTTTAAATTGAGAGAACCGATGGAAGGGAAACAAAGATAACTCGCAACATTCCTGAGCTACAACGGCAGTGACGCATGACTTGACCTCAGGTAACTCACGATGTCTGAACGAGTCCGAATCTTTGTGGTCGTCAATTGAAAAACTAGGGTCGCGAAGAAATTCAGGACCCTCCCACCACAAGGTAGACGAAGAGAGTTCTTCCAGTCGAGCCCCGCGTGACGCTAGATCGGCGGGATTATCTCCACTTCTTACGTGACGCCATGGGACGTCTAGTGTAAGGTCATGAATTTCCGCGATCCTATTTTGAACGAATGTCTTAAGTTGATTAGGCCTCATGTGTAGCCAGCCTAATACGATCGTGGAATCTGTCCAAAATACTACGCTATTAAACTTACAACGTAATGAGTTGCGTACCTTATCATACAGACGAGCACCTAATAAAGCCCCACAAAGTTCGAGACGTGGGATACTAACAGGTTTTAAAGGCGCGACCTTTGTTTTTGAAAACAATAATCTAACTGAAACTGTTAAATCTTTGTTAACTGTACGAATATAAACACATGCGCCGTACGCCGTCTGAGACGCGTCGCTAAAAATGTGTAACTGAATATACATAGGCTGTGTACCTATAGCGTGGCGAGGTATACGAACAGTGTTTAGCGCTTGCAATGAAATAACAAACCGGTTCCACACGCGCGCCGTGTCATCAGGAACGTTATCATCCCAATCTATTTTTAATAGCCATAATTGTTGTAGAAGAACTTTTACAACAATTATGACTGGACTTAACAAACCGAGAGGGTCAAAAATTTGCGAAATGTTTGACAAAATAGACCGTTTTGTAATAAGCTTGTTATTTTCAATATTAACGTGAGAATTAAAATAAAAGTTATCGCTTGCGTTATGCCAGCCTATACCTAAGGTTTTAGAACTAATATTTTCATCTAAACTTAAAGGTTTAAACTGACTAGATGACTGACGGTCATCATCGTGTTTAAAATTAAATATCCACTTCCTGAGTGGAAAACAGCCCGACTGCAGCGTCTTCTGAGTTCTGTCGCATAAATCTAATAATTTAACTTTGTCATCTAAGCCCGTAATATAGTCGTCGACATAAAAGTCCTCTTTTATACTTAGAGCGACATCAGGATCAGGAGATTCAGAGGCTAATTGTTTCAGACACCTAACGCTTAGAAAAGGCGCGGAGGCGGTTCCATACGTCACGGTGTTTAATTTAAATATACTTAACGGCTTTGAAGGATGGTCACGCCACAGAATCATTTGCAAGCTGCGCTGACCCTCATCTACTAGGCATTGCCGGTACATCTTTTCTACGTCGGCGCACACGACGTACTTGTGCTGCCGAAAGCGAAGAAGAATGGCAATTAGATCACCCTGTATAGGAGGGCCAACTAGTTGCAAATCATTCAGTGACTTACCAGAGCTCGATGGTGCGCTTGCGTCAAACACCACGCGCAACTTGGTGGTGGTGCTGAGCTCGCGGAACACGCCATGATGCGGCATAAAATAACACGGGGATTCATACGAATCTACCTGTGTCATATGGCCTAAACTGAGATACTCCTGCAAAAAACTGGAATAAAGCGCTTTATATTCAGGAGAACGCTGCAGACGTTTTTCTAGCGCGAGAAATCGACGTTCTGCTTGTGTATAAGAATCCCCCAAGGTATCAGGTGACTGATGGAGTGGAATGTGCACACAAAATCTACCCTCACTGTTGCGAGTGGTAGTGCGAATAAAATGATCTTCGCATGCACGTTCTTCATCAGTCTGTGCGTCTCTGACCTTAGACGGTTCCTCAATCTCCCAGAACAATCGAAGCTGCGTATCTAAAGAATTAATGATATTGCAATGAATTGGCGCATTTTTGCGCGTATAATTAACTATAGGTCCTGAAATAATCCAGCCTAGTTTGGTATTCTGTAGAAACGGACCACTAGACAAACGAATCTTACCGTCTTCTAACAGATCCCAAAACCTATCTGCGCCAATTAAAATATCAATATCTTTGTAGTCTAGAAACTCCGGATCGGCCAACCGTATGTTGTCTGGAATACAGACTTGCGCGCTTAATTTACACACGGCAGGCTTTGAAGCCGTAATCCTAGATAGCACATAGCAGTTAATGCGCGTAGTAAATGAATTATCGACGCAGGATTTGATAACGATATTACAAGCTTGTGAACAATGTACTATCGAATCACCTACGCCTCGAACTTCGTTTGTGGACTGTATTAATGATGCGTTTAAGAATTGACATAATGATTTAGAAACGAAACAGCGCTGGCTTCCATTATCAAGGAGCGCCCGCGCTTTATGATATCTACCGTGTACATCTGCTACTTCTACGATAGCTGTTGACAATAACACGGACTGCACACCTATAGACTTAATCGATTGTGTTTGCATGTGTGCCTTGTTTACCTGAATAGGGACAACGGATTCCGAGGCGGCTGGTGAGGCTGCGGGGAGGTGCGTAGGCGCTTCACTCGCATTAGCACGCGACGCCTCAGTGTTCGTTGTGGAATGACAGGCAACAGAACTATTAGCGTTATTATTGTGCAATAATGAGTTGTGCTTTCGATTGCAGTGTCTACATGGCCCGAACCTACAATCATTCACTGAGTGTCCCGAACGTAAACAATTCTCACATAAGTTGTGCTCGCGTACAAGTTTAAGCTTTGTGTCTAAGTCGCAATCAATAAACCTTTTACACGTGTACAGTGGATGATTCGCGTCACATTCTGCGCATGTTAACTTACCGCGTTGTTTATTGGATTGACTCGGCCCGCTGGAAACGTTGCAGTGTGACATATTGTGACATTTTTGATGTTGTTTTTTGCTGTCAGTGCTTTGAGCTTCTTTGCTATGTGAACGCTGCAATGCCTCCAGCATGTCCGCTTTGTTGCGCAAAAAGTTAAGCAAAACATCCACCGACAAACGCTTAGTATTTTGATCGTTTGCGTTCGGGAACAATGTGCACCGATGAGACCCCCATTCTCTTTCAGTTATTTTATCTAACTTCGACACCATGATATTAATAATTAAACTATCCCAGTGGTCTGTAGGCTCACCTAAGACCTTAAGTGCGCGTAAATTTTTTAAAACAGTGTCTATTAATTTTCTAATCGACGAAGGTGACTCTTTAGTTATTGCAGTAATATTTAACAAAGCTTTGATATGATGATCAACTAAAAGTCCGCAATTATTATATCGGTTGAGCAACAAATCCCATGCAACCTGATAATTATCAGCAGAAAATTCTATGGAATGTATAACTAGATGTGCACTGTCTTTTAAGGACGATTTGAGATAGTGAAACTTTTGTATATTGGAAATATCTTTAGAATTATGAACTAGTGAGGTAAATGAGTCTCTGAATTCCAGCCAGTGCTCATAGGAACCGTCAAATGTAGGCATGGAGATAGTGGGTAACTTCACAGAATGTATTTGATTATTATTATGACTATGACAAGACTTGGAGGAGTCAGCAACCTCATCAGTGTTCAGCATAAATTCAGCAAGTGATATTAAATTGTAATAACTATCTTCAAACTGTTCTCTTTGATTTAATTGTTCGTCTAATTCACTATCAGAAACTCGTTCTTCTATTTTAGTTTGAATGTCGTTAAAGTCAGAAAATAAAGTAGAACATCCTTTAATCCTCAACTTTAAATCAATGCGTTTTTGATTTGGAAAGTCATGATCACAATCTTTTAAAGACTCTAAATAATTATTAAATTTCGTAAGCCTGCCCTTAATTATACCACGCTTCCTAACAAAATCGCGAACTAACTCACTACTTTCTACACTTAGCAAATTAGGAGATTTGTCACGGGATTTAGCGGAGTCAATAGGCATTTTGGTGGTCAGTGAAAAGAGGAGTACTCACGGTTTTACAATCGTCAGCTCAATCACACACGGCACTGATGCTAGCAACGTCACCAGGCTGGTGATTGACTGGAAATCTGATATTCCGAGAAAACCATGCGGCAATTTCACTGAAATGAGAGCACAGACACACTATAGCGCTAAATAGAACTTAAAAGACGTGGGAAAGGAATAAGGATTGGCCCCACCGATTGCGTATTATATTCGATGAAAGCTTTTGCGTTTTCTTCTCGATCCGCCACGTGCAAGGGGTCCACAGGTCCAAAGGTCGCTCGGCGATCCGGTAGGCAGTACCCCAGTGTCCGGCTTGGAAGGACCAAATGTGGCAGCAGCGGTGAGGTTGGTGAAAACTTAGGTTTTATATGTGTAGACTGTGTTGAGGATTTTTGTGATTAAAACGATGCGTTAGCTTTAACGAACAAATTCTGTATTGTCGCCATATTGGTTGTACAAAATTCAAGGAAGAGGGGTGAGGGGAACAATATTTTTCAAAACCAATCGCGGTCGAGGTTTGGTATGACGTAGCGCATAGTACTTATTATTGCCCCGAGATGTCGCTGTCAGTCCTCTATGTGCGTTTATGATTGAGTATTCACAACAGTTGTATATAATTGAAAACAATGTATGGCAAAAATGTCCGCTTTGAATAGTTCTACAATAAAGTCCGCGACACCATATTTTTATCTTTTATATTTTAGCAGATATTGCAGCTTTTATGAGTTAAAAAGAGTTATTTTCGATGTACTTGCCTTTGGACGATTTTTTACACAACAAAACATTAAACCTTATCGAAAAAAATATTATTATGATCACAATAACATCATAGAGATACGATTTTCCTAAAATAGTATGTCAATTGGTTAAATAGTTTCGAAGATAACATAAAAATATTAAATCGCAAAATGCCGCCGTCCATTCACGAACCGCATTAGAACACGCTTTGTACGGACGTTTTATCTATTTACCAATGATATTTTTACTTATAATATCATTGCTATTTACCTATAGATGGCGTTGTGCAATTACGTCTTGGTCTTTTTTTTTTTGGTGGTAAAAACATCAAATAAGTTTTCCCGCCCTGGGTGGGCCGGAAGAAAAAACCCGCGACCCCAGCAGGCATTTGGCGCGAAACACGACTCGCCACCGACCCGGGCTTGGTCCTTGGTCGGATGGCGAGCTACCCATCACTCACCATCCGCAAGCCCGCTCCGCCGCTGTGCCCTCTGCTTATCAGAGGGACACGCGTGGGAGCGTCCACACGACAGGCTATTCGCATACGGGCAAAGAGACCCCTTAGGCACACAGTGCCTAAGGGGTCTCTTAAGACAGGAAACCTCCACGTGCGCCCGTGGACTGGAGTTCCCTCTCGGATACGTCCGGGGGGAAGACCAGTTTTTCGGCCCTGTGCACCCTGGGATGCGGGCAAAACTCTTCCTTAGGCACTGTGTGCCTACGGGGTCTTTGCCCGTATGCGAATAGCCTGTCGTGTGGACGCTCCAACGCGTGTCCCTCTGATCAGCAGAGCGCACAGCGGCGGAGCGGGCTTGCGGACGGTGAGTGATGGGTAGCTCGCCGTCCGACCAGGGACCAAGCCCGGGTCGGTGGCGCGTCGTGTTTCGCGCCAAATGCCTGCTGGGGTCGCGGGTTTTTTCTTAACCCAGGATACCGTGGCCCCAGAACGTAAAGGGCATCCGAAGAAACACGAGTGGATTTTAGTCAGTAAGAGTCTGACAGTCCCTTCCGCCCCACCCAGGGCGGGAGGACTCATTTGATGATTTTAACAACTTAAAAAAAAAAGTACTAACCGAACCACAGTCATCATTTCATCACAAGTTAAAATATTAATGTTGGGCATTAATATTTTAACTTGTGATGAAGCGAAGTGGGCACGGGTCAGCTAGTCCTCTTTATAAGTGCGCCGCAAAGAACTTTTCACACCACTTGCTCGTAAATGTCACATTATATGTCATGCAAACCGGCCGTAAAGCAAGTCATTGTTCCCCACACCCAAACCGGGGAATAATATTGTACTGAATTTCATTATTCCCGTGGGAATAATGTGATTTGAATTTGGAACCTCAAACAAAACATAGTATGAAAACTTTGAACGAAGGAATTGAAGCAGCGGCGGCTGCCCCCCGGCAGTCCCCACTGCAACAGCTGATCGCTTGCTGAGGTGGGCACCACAGCATGCTCACGTTCGAAGGTTGTCGTACCACATCAAATTTCAAAATTCGAATTTATTTCCTCGCAGGTGGTGTGAAAAGCAGAGTACTCACCTCAGGAATAAAGCTGCCTTTGTCTTGGGCTAACTTAAATCCCTCGCTACACTAAGGATTCTTATCTTAATTCCCTCGTTTCACTCGGGAATTAACACTTGAACCTCCTCGCTGCGCTTCGGAGGTTCACCCCCAGAATCCTTAGTGTCGCTTCGGGATTCAATACGCCCGTGACGTAAGGCACTGCTTTATTCCCTTGGTGCGTAATCTACTATTGCCGCGCACTTTTTGAATTTGGAACATCTTATTGCTCGGCGCCAAAGAAATCGAACGCAAATAGTGTTTGAATAAAGACTGGCTGGAATGACGGCCCATAGTCACGCCGCGTCGCTGGCTGAATAAAAATTGTAGATTGTATGACAAGGGTCAATATATTTGGTCGCGGGATTATTTCCTTACCGTGACCCCGGAACATAAGGGCTATTGAAGGACACCGTGGACTTTAGTCAGTAGAAGTCTGACAGTCCCTCCCGCCCTGCCCGGGGTGGGAGGACTCATTTGATGATTTTACCACGCTAAAAAAAAAAAAGGGTCAATACATTTATAAAACAACTTTTTTTTTCGGACAGTGGCATAGATGTATTAACTGTAGGTTGTAATTTAATGTTTTCCACGATGCGTTCACATGTTTTCGCCTCGTTCTCAATGGAGTCTTCTGTATAATTGTATTAATTTGTCAAATGTCAATCTAAGTTTTTAGTTGTTTTATTATTAGATAATTTCAATTTAGTTGTTACTCTATGTTTTATTAAATAATAATATTACAATAAAATATGAGGCGCTTTTTATTTTCTCATAGTGGGTGATGAAAAGTAGAGTGTATCACTCGGGCGCAAAATATATTTTTGGCTCGGGCGGCGTAATTTGAATCCCTCGCTACGTTCAGGATTCTACTAAAGAATCCCTCGCTACGCTCAGGATTCTACTGTAGAATCCCTCACTTCGCTCTGGATTCAAAATAGCACCCTCGCCGTAAAAATATTACTTTGCTCCCTTGTCATACAATCACAAGGACAAGGGAGCAAAGTAATATTTTTACGGCGAGGGCGCTATTTTGAATACAGAGCGAAGTGAGGGATTCAAAGTGCGCCGCCCGAGCCAAAAATATATTTTGCGCCCGAGTGATACACTCTACTTTTCATCACCCACTATGAGAAAATAAAAGCGCCTCATATTTTATTGTAATATACGGCTTAATAAAACATAGAGTAACAACTAAATTGAAATTATCTAATAATAAAACAACTAAAAACTTATATTTACATTTGAGGGGTACATATTTGAATATCGAAGATTAAAATATCTACGCTTAAAATATCGATGTTCAGAATATCGAAAATTAAAATATCGATTGTAACAAAATATCGAAAAATGTTACATCTACGCTTAAAACGTCGAAGATTAAAATGTCGACTGATTTAAATGTCGAATGATTCAAAATATCGACACCGGAAGTATCAATTAACGTAAGGGACAAAATACGACTTTTCAGGAGAGCCAAAAAACGATTTTTATTTTTTTATTTTGTCTATAACTTTTTACTGTCTGGTCCAATTTTTATGGTGTTCAGGGCAAAGTTTCTTAGAATTTCACCTTCTTTCTTGTTTTCTATGAAAGATTTAGGAATACCCAGTAGTTTCAAAAATAGCATGTCCTTTACATTAAAAAAAAGTGTTTAGGTGACCGTTACGTTACTGAAATTTTATAGATAATCCGTCGAGCATAGTGTAAGCAGCAAGAGAAATTGAAAATTATACGAAATTTTATTGTAAAGGACTTTATCAGTGTTGCAATTTAATGTAACAATAGATTATCTACTAAAATTTATACTATTTTAGCACTATGGAAATGAGATTAAAGAGTAAATGAGTTCAGTTTCAGGTTTTACTGCTAGCTATCGCATATTTAAGTCTGATTCGAGTCGGACCGCGTCCTACTGCTCCGAGCTAGCTCGGTTACTAGGCTCAGAGTAGTTCTACATAGTTTTAGATGTTTATGAAGCAGGATTTACCTGTTTACTTTCTCGTACAAAATTGCTAGATGTGCGATGTTCTTCGTGATCGCTGAATAGTCCAAATTCTTCTCTTTTTCATCGATTACTATCCTTTTGCTATAAAAGACTTATGTTTTTCCCGTCTCAACTCTTTGATTAACATGTCTCTGACAATTCAGATACTATTCAAAACAAAATCCGTTTTTTTTTCTTTGTTGACTTTAAAATATTTAACAGTATTAACCACTATCCGAGTACACTTTGTATGCAACTTACTTGTTTGAGCCCACTCGGTCCGAGCACACTCTGACCGCGTCAACGCGGCTTTAATTGGCTTTATAATTTTATTATATTAACAATTTAAGTTTTCTTGGAATTTATTGCTACCTACCACTTTTTCTCCACCTGTCAAGAAGTAGCGGCTCTGAAGAGGATACATATCTTCTTCAGAGCCGATATTGAATGAATGTAATGGAAACAAAAGGTCGATGAATTAAGGCGTAGGAATTGTGCGAAACATGATATTAGTATGATATGGCAATGAAAGTAGAAGTGACGAGTAAAGAGGACGTAAGGGGAAAAGATAGAATAAAATGTGCATGGGTTGTGTGAAAGATGAAGCAATAAATCTGTTTGACGTATTTCATCTACAGTAATTTCAGCTCATTTCGACTTAGAATGGAGATCGTGCGCTGTGGTGCTCCTTGGATGAAGCCTATGTCCAAAAGTGGTCTTTAATATTCAGAAATGATAATGATGATGAATTTCACCTGCAGATTGATTTGTGTTGTCTATAGTTTATGTATTTTTATGTCGAACAGCCGTAATTTTCCAAATCCCTCTACCCTTTTCTGTTGCATTTAAATTTATTCGAGGTAATTCTTTGGATTTTTTATGTCGTAAGTGTCACCGATCCCTAACATTTTATATAAATTTCAGATTTCGTCAAACAATTTTTTAAAGTAAGGGACATGTTGTTTACAGTGAGAGACGTTTTATTTACAGTAAGGGACATGGTTTTTAAAGTTAGGGGCATTTTATTAAAAGTAAGGGACATTGTCATTTAAACCGACTTATTTTTAACTAAGGTAAGGGTGTAAATTATTTAGTACGGTGACTTACTTCAATTTTTTGAGGAGAAAAAATATTAATGACTGTTACATCACATTTTTTTTCAGAAATCGTTTTTCGCGGTCAAAATTTTTGTACTGTAAGGGACATTTTTTTAAAGATAGAATTTTTTTAATAATACCAATCGATAGAGCGCGAAATTCTGAATCCAATGATATATATAACTCATTTTCGCCAAAATGTCCCTTACGTTAATTGATACTTCCGGTGTCGATATCGAAAGACGTTATGTCGAAATTCAAAATATCAACGTTTAATACATCGCAGTTCATAATATCTAATTTCATAATAATATATCTACGTTAAAAATACCTACTAGTTGAAATATCGAAAAAAATAACCACCTATCAAGGTAAGTCGACGGAGCCCCGCGAAGCGGGGCTCCGTCGACTTACCTTGACAGTAGCATAGATGACGACTTACCTTGACAGTGGCATAGATGTATTAACTGTAGGTTGTAATTTAATGTTTTCCACGATGCGTTCACATGTTTTCGCCTCGTTCTCAATGGAGTCTTCTGTATAATTGTCATAATTGCGAAAATTTGTCAAATGTAAATCGCACGTCCACCATACCCGGAGTCGTCGCTCAGTTCCGCCTCGCCGCCGCAGGACCCCGGACCACCTGTGACACCAGCGGCAGCAGCTGCGTCGAGCTCGAGCGACGAGTATTTCTCCCCGCCTACGACACCACCACCTGCTCGCCGACGGGGAGGACGCCGGCCAACGGGCTGCTTAGGACCTCGAGGCCCACCGGCTTCTGATAGGGTCCCAGCTCCCGGCGGTAGTGTGCAGCGCATGCGATGGACTCAATCCATCAATGAGAACGTCATGCGCTCATACTATGGGGCTACAGAGGGGGGAAACAACCTGACTGCGTACCGTGCTAGAATGCTCTCTCTTTTTCAGGTGCTTGAGCCAGCTGTCAACGTGTCGGCACAAAGACTATCGGATCAGGTGCGGGTCATCCAGCGTAACCGTATGTTGGACGATTCTGTACTTGATCGCTTGCGATCTGAAACACAATGTAACCATGTCATTGCCCCATTGTCGCAGGCTGTGGTTCCATCACAGCCCAACCAAACAACCAGTCACACTGACGAGGTGAGCAATGACATGGTTACTAATGTAAGTAACCAGTGCAGTGAGGAAATGAGGAGTACTTTGGAAGGTGCGATTCGAGAGTATCGATTCATGTCACCTGAACTTAGGCCACGGTTACCTCGTTTGCCCATGCATAACAAAAACAGGGTGCTGGTGGCTGTTCTGGATTCGCAGTTGTCAAATTATTTTGATAACTGCGAAGACCTCACTGATGCTCATTCGATCCTGTATTGTGCGGCTGTGGCGGCATGTCGTGTAGCACATGTTAAATTCTCAGATGACAGAGTTACACGACCTAAGCCAACAACACCGGTATGGCAGTACAGGATTGAACGACGTATTGGTGGGGCCAGAGCACTCATCGGCAAACTCATCTGTTTCAGGGAGGGCAACACTCGCCCTAGAGTGATGCGCTTTGTGAGACGGGCGTTCTCGGGGACTGATATAAATCCTCGGGATTACCTTTCCCGTGTCACAGAGCGCATCGACTTCCTGAAGCAGAAAGTGTATGCATGGGCAAACCGTATCCGTAGGTATAAGCGGCGTGTGGAACGATATAATCAGAATCGCACGTTCCAAAGAGATGAAAGGTGGGTTTACAGGTCTTGGGAGCGACCAGACCAAGGTGTGGCTGACCGGGATCTGCCAGATGATGACACCATGTGTTCATTTTGGCGTAGTATCTGGTCGGTACCTGTCAGCCATACTGAAGGTGAATGGACCGGAGACGTCGAGCGAGCGTGCGATCCTATAACAGAAATGGGGGCAATTTCGATAAGCCCCGAAGACGTAGCACGTGCAGTCCGTCCGCTACCGAACTGGAAATTTCCAGGACCGGACGGACTGCACAACTTTTGGATCAAGTGGTTCAAAAGGTCGCACGTCTGCCTGGCGGCTTTGTTCCAGTCAGCCTTAGAGTCTGGATCGCTACCCGAATTCCTGACGACAGGAATAACCCACCTGCTCCACAAATCAGGTAGTACTGCGGAACCCAAAAATTATAGACCGATAACGTGTCTGCCAACTCTATATAAAGTTCTTACATCCATTTTGAGAGCTAAAATTAGTAAACACATTGATGAAAATTCTATCATGTCTGCTTCTCAAAATGGATGTAGGAACGGGTCCCGCGGTACTAAGGAGCTGCTCCTCATTGATGTTGCCATTAGCCAACAGGTTCGCCGTTCTCGAAAGGATCTGTCGACATGTTGGATAGACTATAAGAAGGCCTATGACTCGGTGCCACATACATGGCTCATGAGAGTGCTGGAGTTGTATAAAGTTGATACAACTCTGTGCACTTTCCTGATGTCGTGTATGAGGCAATGGAGGACGGTCCTTCGCTATCCGGGATGTCGGCATATCCAGAGAACTAGCGAACCGATAAGGATAGAGCGAGGTATTTTCCAGGGTGACAGCTTGAGTCCACTTTGGTTCTGCTTGGCCCTGAATCCTCTTAGCACACTGTTGGAGGATTCAGGTCTAGGCTATCGGTTGAGGAGAGGCGGTCAGGTTATATCTCATCTCCTTTACATGGATGACCTTAAACTCTTTGCCCCCAACAACTTGCAACTGATGAAGCTACTGAAGGTAACCGAAACCTTCAGTAGCGCCATCAGGATGGGATTTGGTGTGGACAAATGTGCGGTCATGCATGTAAAGCGAGGTGGGATTGTGGAATCCGTAAGCCTTAGATCCCTCAACTACCCCCAACTCTCGGATTCCATAAGCCTTAGATCCCTCTCAGCAACCGAAACCTATAAGTATTTGGGTATGTCGGAAGCGTTGGGCATCAATGTTACTGGCGTGAAACAATCGTTGAAGGAGCGTTTCTTTGGCCGACTGAAAAAAGTATTTAATAGCCTTCTATCAGGAGGTAATAAGGTGCGCGCCTTCAACGGCTGGGTCATGCCGGTCTTGATGTACTCTTTTGGCATACTCAAATGGACTCAAACAGAACTTGATGCCCTGGATAGGAGGGTCCGTACATTGCTGACTGCATATCGAATGCATCACCCACGGTCTTCGGTTATGAGATTGTATATCCCGCGAAAATGTGGAGGTCGAGGTTTTCTAAACGCTAAGACTCTCCACAATCGCGAGATATGCAATCTCAGGGAACATTTCCTAAGAGCCGACGTGGGAATGCATCGAGATGTAGTGGCGGTGGACAAGGGCCTCACCCCGCTCTCCTTGGCTAAAGAGAACTGGTGCAAACCTGCGGTGCTTGACACTAATGATCGCATGGAGGTATGGCAGAGCAAGGAGCTTCACGGGCGCTTTTTCCGGGCTCTACATGGGCCTGATGTAGATTTGTCAGCGTCCGTGGCCTGGCTACGATCCGGTGACCTCTTTGGTGAAACCGAGGGTTTTGTCTGTGCAATTATGGATGAAGTTATGATGACGAATAACTACCGGAGATTTATTGTGAGGGATGGCACGGTTGACATATGTCGGGTATGTCACCGTCCTGGCGAATCAATCCGTCACATTGTTTCCGGGTGTTCTCGTCTGGCTAACGGAGAGTACTTGCATAGACATAACCTTGTAGCCAGGATAATCCATCAGCAACTTGCTCTGAAATACAACCTTGTCGAATCGGAAGTGCCGTACTACAGGTATGTGCCCGACCCAGTTCTTGAAAGTGGCAATATCACACTGTACTGGGATCAATCCATCATCACTGACAGGACTATTGTAGCCAATAGACCTGATATAGTGGTGGTGGATCGATCAGAGCGGCGTGCAATTTATGATTGTTGACATAACCGTCCCGCATGACGAGAACCTCGTGAAAGCTGAAAAAGATAAGCAAATCAAGTATATTGATTTGGCTCGCGAGGTTGTCGATATGTGGGATGTGGATTCAGCAATCATTGTGCTGATAGTCGTGTCGGTCCATGGCTTAATTGCCAAGAGCCTCGACCAACATCTAAGGAGGCTCTCGTTAGGCGGCTGGATCAAGGGCCAGATTCAGAGAGCAGTTCTTCTGGACACGGCGCGCATTGTTAGGAGGTTCCTTACTCTGGAGCCCTGACTTCCGGTAGCTTGGACCCTGTTCCCGATACCGGTGGGCCACTATTATTTATATTTTTAAATGTTTTTATTTTATTTTTTGTTTTTATGAAAATATTTAAAAATGTACTTAGTAAGGTTAAAAAATTAATAAAGGAAATAATAATAATAAAACTTTATTGTTCAACAAAGAAGTACATATTTAAATATCACTAGCCTCCACACTAGGATTCCCTGTGTCGTGGAGACTAGTCTCTTTAGTCTTACAAGAAATAGTTGTCTAAGTTAGTAGCTAGTTATAAAACAGAAGTTTGTTGTTTGGTTGAACGCGCTAATCTCAGGAACTACTGGTTCGAATTGTAAATATAATCTTGGATATAATAACATCACGCTATGGAGAATAGGAGCAGAGCAGGAATTAAAAAATAATATGTTCATAAATCGGGAAAAATATTCCTTATTGAGAGCTTCCGTGCCTGTGCTGCGTAAACGGTTTAGTTACGCAAAATTATGTATGACGGAATTATTATTGTTTCTCAAAAAAAAAAAACGGGATAATTTTAAATTATGTCTATCTTTTATGTAGACTTACGATAATCTTTTTTATGGAAATCCTAGTTTAATATTTTAAAATAATTTTGTTGTACTTTGAAACCTGTATTTTGCCAAGTTTTTGAAAACACACTTTTCAGTAAAAGGTAGTTATGGAAGCATAAGCAGTGCAAATAATGCGTATGTCAGCATGGGAGCAGGCAGAGTTACTGCTGTGCTTGCATGCTTCCCGGCAAGATGATCATGTAGGTAGGTACTGCTAGAACATAAGGTTAGACTTCATGTACGCATCCCAATCGACACGTGGTACATTAATATAATTATTCATTTTTATTAAAAAAAAAAACCGTCTACGGCGCTCTCAATCCTGACTAGGTTTTGTGTACCAAACTGACAGCAAAACACTGACTCCTTATTAGTCACAGTTGAGAGTCAGGGTTGTCCTATCTGTATGACGTGTCTTCATTCACTGATATTCATGTGACGTTTGAAAGCAATGTTGAAGGTTTTTGTAAAAATAAAGAATTTTTTATTTATTTATTTATTAAACATTTTCAGATGATTGTATGACAAGGGGAACACTTATAGTTATCACAATAGTATGTACATGTACAATGTAGGGCGCTCGCTCACGGCAGGCCGGGCTGCGCGCGCGCCTGGTACCTGCAACACACGGCCGTGAGAGACGGGCGGCAGCGAGGAACCCGTGCACATGCTCACTAGTCTAATTCACAGCTATTGGACTGGGATAAGTTGGTCTCAAGTATCAGCACAGGCCGCTTCTGTAGCCCGGACACCTATGCAATCATCGCCATCGATTCTATTATTATAATATGATAATTATTATTCTTTATTTTGTTCACTTCTTGTAAGTCCGAGATAAGTATTCATCTAACCAAATAATCTTCTAGGCATGCATACTTTTCTCGGTTACCGGAAGTGTGTTACTGTAAAAGCGCGTCGTCGGTTACAGGTAATGGACCTGTGCCGCTAACATCCTACGGGTGTCTACGCGCTGCTGACGTTGCAGCCGGCTGAGAGTGAGTTAGGGAGGGAGAGGGGGCGCGGGGCGGAGCAGGGCGGGGTGGGGCTGCACTGAAGCAGCGGCTAGCATGCAGTGTCCGCGCTGCGTCGTCACCTAGTCACTAATGTACATGTAGATGTAGGTACTTAAGTAGCAGCTGATAAGCCATGCTGGGTGTCGGGAGCGGGACTCTAGTCGATGTCGCTCTAGGAAGTAAATTACCGAGTCTAACGGTCCTCTATATCGTCTTCTTCTTAGAAACGGTGGCTTTATCGGAAAGAGAAAATGCTAGTTTACTATTCTTGTAGGGTGTTGGTACATAGTACGAGTGCTTAAACAGGTCAGGTTCACTTCAGATGTCGCAGGTGACGTGAGAGTTCTCACCTGACGGTGGGCTGGTTGTCGTGGCGGCGCCGGCGCGCGCGCGCCGCTTGTCTCCCGCGCGCCCGGCCCGCCTGCGCGCTGTACACCGTGTCCTCGGCACTGGACTCCACTGCCGGCAGCGTGTCTGCGACACACACACACTGACTCAGCTCACGCCACTGCGCTTCCCTCTGACCCTCTGACCCTACTCACGAGACTCACCCGACAGGTGCGCGGCGGGCAGGCGGTACAGCTCGGCAGCGCACGCGGCGCACGGCGAGCCGCTCGACTCTGAGTCACTGTCACGTGACCGCCCGTATTCTGTCATTCGGTACTTCATAATACAACATTGTCACCAGCTGCAGCGTTCGATTCAAAATAGGAATAGGAAAAACGAAGAAAAAGCAACAGTGCAGATTTAAAATGCATGGGGTTTTAACTGTAAACGTTGGTAAAAACTGGTACATATCTGAGTGGTGTACGAGTATTTCGCAGGTTTGTATTAGGCAGGACCAGCACCGACCTGGTGTATGCGCCAGCAAGTTGGGGCGCGGCGGCGGCGCGGCCAGGTCCAGCTCGGCGCGACCGAACGTGTGCAGGTGCAGCGCGCAGCCGACCACGCTGCCCTCGCAGCCCGCTCCCGCACCCGTTCTCGCCCCCGCTCCCACGCCCGCGCCCGCTGCCGCGCTCCCGCACATACTGAACGTTGCGTACGGACTAATCTCGTGCAGTTCTCCTGTATTGAGTATTGAGTGACAGAGATGAAACCCATCATATTGTATTAATAATAGAACCCGAAATTAAATCATACAACGATACGAGTATCAACGAGAAATCATGGTTTATTGCTTGTGAAAGTAGCACTATTACTTTTACGAACATGGTACATTTATTTTTTTAAACAAATTATTGTATTCAAGATTTCAAGGTGAATTCTCACTCAAACCATACACGAAGGCGATATGGAGCCGAGAACTGCAAAAGTTACGAAAGTGTATTTCCGAAGAAATCAATTAATGAACAATAGTTTTTTCTCATATCTGAAAGACGATGGACCGGAAAACGGGGATTTTGGAGAAGCTTTTTCAACAATCGCTACGCACGCTTAATTGCGTGTGTCTGCAGGAGGCTTAACCATAAAATCT
Source organism: Agrotis clavis (assembly GCA_954870645.1). Classification (NCBI taxonomy): domain Eukaryota; kingdom Metazoa; phylum Arthropoda; class Insecta; order Lepidoptera; family Noctuidae; genus Agrotis; species Agrotis clavis. The sequence goes on from OX940918.1 coordinate 564,355, forward strand.
TAGATCATAAAATGTCAAATGACATTCTATTATTCTAAGCCACATCGTACACACGGAGACGTAAGTCTTCGATACTTTACGACTTTGGTATCCAAGCGACTATCGCAATACAAATTGATAGGGTTCGTACACAGGCACGCGTCAATGGATACCAAAGTCGTGAGGTAAAATCAGAGACTTGCATCGCCTTGTGTACCAAAAGGGCTAAGCAGTGGTGTAGCGAGGCCGAATCTAAAAGGGGACAAGACGCGACACGGCTACACATCAAGCTATACAAAACCAGCTTGTCTTGGATTCGCTTTATAATTATTATGATCTTTCCGCACATTGAACGGTCAGCTTATACTAGTTTTGCATAGCTTGATGTGTAGCCGTGTGTACGAGACTCTTATTTTTTGCGGATGAAAAATAAAACTTGCCTCCGCTGCTCGCGCGAGCCCCCTTGTTGTACGATGACTTGATTCCCCAAGTCATCTATAACAAATGTGATTGTGTGACATCAACTTTGCGAAGCCTCTTGGTCTCCGTCAGTTCTCATTAATCAAAAAAATGTCACCATGTTATTGTGCAACGATTCTTTCAGTTTCCACTCATCAGACACTAGATGTGTATTGTGACTGTCTGTCATGAACCCTTGTTTTTAATTCAGAATAGGATATTTATTTTAAATCACCAAGTGCATCTGGGCCGCTTGGAAACACATTAAATCTTTACTTTATTACCCAACAGCCAATAAATAACAGAACGCTCATACTTATTTTGGAGAAGTAGAACAAAAAACTATTCAATTGCTTTGCAAAGCATAAATCCTTTATTCTTAAAAACTATTGACAGACGTTAACTGATATTTTAGAAGAATTCTAAAGGAACGATCTTACATCTTAGCCTATCAGCACACGTGTTTGTAATTTAAGTTTCACGATATGGCCAAAACGATCCTTTTAGAGCAATTGAGACGGGCACAGCGCAAAAACAAAAGAGATATTCGGGCTAACAGCCCTCATAAACATGCCACGGTGTCGTGGGAATTCCTAAGGGCTTGGCGAGTCCCTTAGCAGATAGCTGGACTCAGGGGACGCTGATGATTACTGAGGGCAGTTGGGCTTGGAACGTCTTGAGGTGCACACGGGTGAACCCAGGAGAAAGTTCAGGATATTCGGTTTGAGACGCCCGACATGCCGGACGCGGTATTATCGAGGAGTTTGTTTAAATTATATTAGATAGGTCAAGTATCAATAGTTGAAGTAAATCTAATGTAAGTGGTCGGTGGAACGCGAGAAGACGAATCCAGAAGGCGGTCTGATGATGGTGATCATAAGGGTGGTATTTGAGCAGAGTCTGTAAGTAAATTATAGACCAATACTCTTCAATAAGCACTTGGTAAGTGTTATTTATAATTAACTTACAGTAGATTAACCTATAGTAGCAGATTGGAGGAGACGCAGAATGGCTGCTGATAATCATTTTATTTCAGTATGGCGGAGCGGAGCCTTCACGTTATTATATTTTATATTATTATCTCATATTTAGTAGTTTCGAGTCCCTGTTCCGTAACCTCACAGTAATTTGTCATTGGCATTTGGTTAAAAGGCACGGGGAAAGCCTTCGCTATACTGAGTACAATGACTCACACGCCAATGACGCCTGACGAATGTTGACTTTACTAGACGAATGTACCACGTATCAAAGGCAAAACCGTGTTCAAAGTTCAACTATTCAAATTATATTCTTCCAGCCAAGCTTTTATGTGCCAATGACAGGCATTTGCAAATATAACAAATATTGCTATTTGTTTAGCAAAATAACCAAATGCTGTTAATGATTACTGTCTCCTTGCAGCCTAGCCCAGGGACATTGCGGGTGGTTGATGGGTGCACATTTCCAGCTGTGGGGGTAGATTACACTGAGATGGGGTTATCATTGAATAGCTCCGTTCCAAAGAAAGCTAGATTAAACGGCGTTGTCTCGTTAAATGGCCACTGGTAGGCCTATATCTGAATCGTCACTATTATTTAACGAGACACGCCTGTCGATAAGGGGATCAGATTTAAATATGAAATGAATGAAGTGCCGATTAAATCCACTTCGGCATCCAGCAATACAATCGCAATATGCTCTGTTACAGGCCGAGTCCACGGTACGCTTGAGCAACTTGATTATTGTTAGAGAAAGGGGATAGGCAGCCGTAAGGGTAAACTATTTGAACGCGTGTGTACTTCTATGGAGAAACAAAACTTGTCTTTTTCAATGGCAGTGAATTCACGACTCACTGCCTCAGGATTGGAAAGGACATGTATAACGTGTTTAGGAAACGTTCGCTGTTAGTGTTCGTAGTAGAGTCCTTCGCAGGGTAATGCTGGTAGGACTAACAGTAAACGTACGCCGGGTAAACGTTGTAAAACAATACTATATTGTGTACATGGAATTGTTTGCGTTTGCAAAGTGGCATCTAATACATTGGAATGAAATAAGTTAACGTAACTGTAATCATCTAATCTTTTAAGCGCAAGCGTAACGTTTCCTTATCACAATTATATATTATATCTTTTTGTCCTCTTGTCTTACTAGCTTCATAATTATTATTTGGTTTGTTAATATGAGTTGATATTATTCATGTATGTCATTACTGTGAGCTCTCAGCACTAACTTACTTTGGTCCCCTCCCCTTGCTGAGAGTTCAGTCCTCTCTGTCCTGGCGGAGGTCGCAGTATGTCAATGGTACGTGCGCCACGGAGGTTGGGCGGAGGCGGGGCCTTACCTTGGCCCCGAAAGGGGCCCCATCCTTCATATTTTCCACTATATTAATGTAATTTAGAAAAAACGATTTTTTTATCAGCCTAGGGTAATTTATGAACAGTCACAGTATGTAATTGTAGGTCTTGTTAATTTCTTAGTAGAAATTAAATTGCCCTGTCTGTTGCTGGGTTTCTATTTTTCTCAGAGCGCAAGGCCCTTCGAAGTGCGAGGCCAGGGACTAGGGTCCGCTTGGCCCCTGCCTAGCTACGCCACTGATTCTAAGCTTAAATAGTATCTAACTTTTTTCTTGGTAGAATTGATGATGCTACTACGCCTACTGTTGGAAAACCATCCTCTAGCCATCTAGTGTAAGTTTGTGGGTCTGGTTGGTAGTCAACGTCTTTGACGCTCTGCGAAACCGAATGGTTATCATATATATCCGAATGGCCATTTAAAAATCTACTGATGTGACGTTAACATATTTACGAAGTTTTACGTCAACTTTATGTAGGAGATCTCCTATCGGGTCATAGTAACCTTCAGAATCCTTAGTTCCTCAGTCCCTCACTCTTTGAGAAGTCCGTGACATAATGCATTTCATTTACCCCTTCTAGGTGAATAAATTATATTTTATTTGCTAAAAAGTATCTGACAAGTATGTGTTACCATCTGGTGGTGTGAGTGCTTTTCCATTCCGTTTGCTGGGCTCAGTGGAGTACAGCTGTGCGTGCGGCACGCACTCCTGCGGCAGCGAGCAGTCGCGGCGCCAGCATGCCGCGCGCCGCCGCGCGAGCGCCAGCCCTGCGAGCACACGGCGAGTGTGAGAGCGAGCAGACAGAGCGAGAGCGAGTGTCGCGCATCGCACTGTGCTGGCTACCTGTGAGCGCGGCCAGCAGCGCGGCCAGCCCGCCGCCCAGCAGCGCGGGAACCAGGCTGGCGCGCCACAGCGCCCCCGCCCCCGCCCCCGCTCCCGTTCCGCCGCCCTCTGACATCACGCTGTGCGCTTCCGCCGGTACCTCCACGGGCTCACCTACGCGCTCTGTGTTAATTTACAAACTATAGAAACTAACAAAAATAACTAATTATAAAATGTTTTTACTCACAATTATTAAAAGACCATAACTATACCGCTCAAAAGCGCTGCCTGAGAGCTATAATTGGTCTTAATAACAGACAGTTGCGTATTCTATATTTACCCACGACGAAACGGAGCAGGTATTATGCGTTTAGGGTGAGAGATGTTTGTTTGTGTGTTTGTGCAAAGTAATGTTCCCACCTATCTTCCAAACTCATGATCCGATTTTGATGCGGTTTTCAAATAGGTAACGGGTGTGTGTTCAATGAGTTCATGTTCTTAGATAGGTGTCATGGCTGTAACTCACTAGGGGGCGCCACAATATTAGTGCAAAACAATGTTGCAATAAAATCAAAACGAAATGACCGATTACAATTCTGAAAATTACGTTCGTAAGTCACTAGAGGGCGCTACAAAATTAGGGCAAAATAATATTGCAATAATATTAAAACGAATTGTCCGATTTCAATGCGGTTTGCAGCAATAGGTTCGTAGTTAATTGCTGCATGGTCTAACATAAGTCTTATGATATTAACTCACTAGGGGGCGCTGCTATATTATTGTGAAACGATTATATTGCAATATTTTTAAAATTAAAACAGATAATTCGTCTATTCTCTCTAAAAAGTCTGAAATAAAAGTAACAAATTTAAAAATTTTGAAAAAACCCACTACGGTAAAAATCTAACTGAAAAAGAATAAAATAACTCAAAACCCCCGACTTAGGGCTGATTTTTCAAAGGTCAGATAACTTTTATCTGAGGAATAAAAATAACGGTTTGACATATTTTCTATAGATAAGCTGTCAAACCGCCATTTTTATTCCTCAGATAAAAGTTATCTGAGTATTGAAAAATCAGCCCTTATCCCAATTATTATGTAACAAAATATTATAATAAACATAAAAATAACCGAGGAATATCCGTGCCTTTTCTATAATTATGAAATTTCAACATAAATTTAATCATCCTCATCTTCTACTACTTATATATAAACTTTTTCTAAAAAAATGTGTACCTACTTAAATTACTTCATAAGATTTTTTTTTTTTTTTACGTGGCAAAATCATCAAATGAGTCCTCCAGCCCCGGGCAGGGCGGGAGGGACTGTCAGACTTCTACTGACTAAAATCCACGGTGTCCTTCAGTAGCCTGTTATGTTCCGGGGTCACGGTAAGGAAATAATCCCGCGACCCCGGCAGGCTTTGGCCCTCTGAGAGGGGGGCCCCGTCATTATGATGACGCTCTTTGAGGCGCGCGTGGGACACAACGCGCCGTCGACCCGGGCATGGTCCATGGTCGGGCAGCGAGTTGCCCTTTACTCGCTGCCCGCATGCCCGCGCCTACAGTGGCCGGAGATCGTCTTGCGACGTCCGTCGCCGCGGGCGTGCACCACCGCGGTTGGGACTTCATAAGATTTGCGAAAAACTATGTGTGAGCGAATAAAATTTGATGGTTGCCCTCGATTTCTCCAAGATCCAATCATCAGATCCTGAAACGGTGACAATGGGACCACACGGGAAGCACCAGCTTTCAAATAAAAAAAGAATCATGAAAATCGGTTCACCCAGTCGCAAGTTATGTGGTAATAAACATAAAAAAAAAAAAAAATATGCAGTCGAATTGATAACCTCCTCCTTTTTTTGAAGTCGGTTAAAAATAAGTCGGGTTTTCCTTCCTGACGCTATAACTCCAGAACGCACGAACCGATTTCCACGGTTTTGCATTCGTTGGAAAGGTCTCGGGCTCCGTGAGGTATAAAGCAAAGAAAATTCAGGAAAAAAAACGAAGCCATCTGGTGGCGAAACGGAGTTCGCCGGGTTTGCTAGTAAGTGTATAATAATTGTATTCACGTCGATATTCCTCGGTTATTTTTACGTCTATTATAATATTTTGTTACATAATAATTGGGTTAAGTCGGGGGTTTCGACTTATTTTATTCTTTTTCAATTAGATTTTTACTGTCGTGGGTTTTTTCAATTTTTTTTATTTTGTTACTTTTTTAAGTCTCAGAAATTGTTAACCTTCCCATGCCTTTAATCCTTCATTTTATCTATACATATAATAAAACTAGTATTTGCGCGTTGCGCGAGCTGCAAGCAGCTCGCGGGGTGGTCGTGTTTTGGAGAAGCATTCCTAACCTCAATAAAATTTTGAGAATCCATAATGAATCTTAAAAATGAATTGGAAAATCCATAGTCCTTAAAAGATTTTGTAAATTATATAAAATATTTTAAATATTCTGAAAACCCTTATAACTAATTCAATAAAAAAAAAGAAACAAAATTTAAAAAAAAAAGAAATAATAATAATAATAATTGAGAATTCCTTAAGATAGTTAAAAGGATTTTAATACACACATCAAAAGTGTCTAGGGATCAAGCATTTTTATGCGGATTTCTTGAGATTGAGATGTGGAATTGTAATAAATTTATGATTTTATAAATTTATCGGCTGTCAATATTTTCCCTATAAAAACATACAACGCATTGAAGACATTATTAGTGCTACTGTTTCCCTACTACTGATTAAAACCAACGTTATTATGGAGCGGCGACGTCATTTAAGCAGGGAAGAAATGCTCAGAGCCGTGGGAATTATAGAAGCTGGTTCCCGGCAACGTACTGTGGCTTTAGCTCTGAATACAAGTCAGAGTGTTATCAGTCGACTTTGGACACGTTACCGAAGCACTGGTACCGTGGCTGAGCGCCATGGAGGACGGTATCGCTGCACCACACGGAGACAAGACCGATACATTCAAATCTTAACTCGAAGAGCTCCAACAATAACCGCCATGATGTTAGCCGTGAGGCTTCATCACTCTTCAGGGAACTTAATTAGCGACCAAACAGTCAGAAACCGCTTGCATGAAGTGAACCTTCATTCCCGAAGACCGCTACGGGTACCACCTATAGCAATGCACAATCGTAGGATTCGATATCAATGGGCTCTTGAACACAGAAATTGGGCAGAAGAACAATGGCGTTTCGTGTGCTTTTCTGATGAGTCTCGTTTTGGTATGAGACCGGATACAAGACGTATACGACACTGGAGAACCCCTGGACGCCAACAGCGATTAAAATCCTGCCAGGAAGTCCATCCTTATAGTGGTGGAACCATCATGGTATGGGCGGGTATTTGGATCGGCGGAAGAACTGAGTTGATTTGGATCAGAGGCAACCTCAACGCTCAAATTTATGCTGACACGATTGTATCAGACGTCATCGTTCCTCTACAAGTGCAAATCGGTCCCTTATTTCAGTTAATGCATGATAATATACGACCGCACACCGCAAGAGTTGTAAGACAGACTCTCGCCGCAGCTAACATCAATGTCCTGCCCTGGCCTGCTCAGTCGCCAGACTTGAACCCGAAGAGCTCTGCCGAATATGGAGGGTATCCAGTCGCAAGAAGACCTTTTTTTGTTGTTGCAACGAACATGGGCGGCCATTCCACAGCGTGATTTGGATGAACTCATTTTGAGTATGCCAAACCGATGTTCTTGTGTTGTTAGTGTTCGCGGTAGAAACACGGATTATTAATTGTTTAAGTTACCCAATAAAATTTTAAAGAAAACTGTTATTTCAGTCTTTTTTTCGAACTTTAATGTTAGTGGTTCAAATGTCAAAAATCCCTTTATTAGGAAAATGGCAAATTTCTTTATGAATGCAAAGGTGACTTGGTTTATCGTTACTGTGACAAACGATAACACTTTATTTGATGAATCCTTAAAGAACATTTTAATTAATATCAATCAGGAGAAAAGTTATTGCAAAAATATATGTTGATCCCTAGACACTTTTGATGTGTGTAGTTATTTATGCAACTGTTGTATAATCAGGGGTATTAAAACACGAATGGCCGAGTGTGATAATAGTATCACATGAGTGTTTTAATACCTAATTATAACAGTTGCATACAAGACTTTATCTACAATCATGATGTGAATCCTCTATAAAAGATTCTCATACCATAGGGTGTTGTACAGTGTTGTAAGAACTATGTAAATTCAAGAAAAGTCTAATTGCGAAGCATGTAAAATAAAAAAACCTTAATAAGTAAAAGAATTATTGTTCTTTTTTCAACATTTTAGCGATCTGGTGGTGAAAATGTCATTGCATGAAAATGTTCTTTTTTTGAAATTCATAATATCACGCGTTTGGATGATATAATGATCATAATAATTATCATTGAGGGTTTTAATGTTGGCAATAAGCTAATTGTTATAGGTTCTTTTATAGAGGATTAATAGCATGATAGTAGATAAAATCCGTTAGAGCACTTAAAAGATTTTGAAACCCCTTATGAACCCCCTAATCCAATCTAAAACTTTATTAAAAACTCAGAAGGGAGGCATAAGGGGCAACTTTGAAAAATGGTTTTTACATTTCCGAGCCTCCTCTATACGAATTCGTAGAAAAAAAGAACACGGGTCTCTTAGTGTCTGAGATACGATTGGGAGGGGGGGGGGGAGCCAAAAAGGAGAGGCTTAGTACTTTTGGCCCTACTCATGAGAGTAACTTGTAATTTTGCTTGTCGTCACCCCTGAGTTACGCTTCATCCACTCAACATTCGTTACGTCCCATGATGAAAATTTCGAAAATTATCGAAGCCGCCATCTTGGATTTTGATTTTGACGTCACTATCGGCTTTAGCATCCTCGAAAACCATGAAAACGACTCCATTGATGAACATTTCGAAAATTATCGAAGCCGCCATCTTGAATTTTGATTTTGACGTCACTATCAGCTTTAGCATCCTCGAAAACCATGAAAACGACTCCCACGATAAACATTCTGGAAATTATCGCAGCCGCCATCTTGGATTCTCATTTTAAACTCGCCATCGGTTTTAGCATCCTTGAAAACCATGAAAACGACTCCAATGATGAACAATTCGAAAATCATCGCAGCCGCCATCGTGGATTTGGATTTTAACCTCACTATCGGCTTTAGCATCCTCGAAAACCATGAAAACGACTACCATGATGAAATTGATGAACAATTCGTAAATTATAGCAGCCGCCATCTTAGATTCTCATTTTGACCTCGCCATCGGTTTTAGCACCCCTGAAAACCATGAAAACGACACCCATGATGAAAACACAAGGCTATCCATCACAAAAAGAATTTTTCAATTCCAAACCAAACAAAACAAACTTCAGTTTAGATAAAAATATGATATTTAAAATATTATTGTATTAGGTACGCGCTTACTGCCCCTCGAACACTGCATTTTTTGCAGTCGCCATCTTGGATTTTCATTTTGACGTCACTATCGGCTTCAGCATCCTCAAAAACCATGAAAACGACTGCCATGATGAACAATTCCAAAATTATCAAAGCCGCCATCTTGGATTTGGATTTTAACCTCACTATCGGCTTTAGCATCCTCGAAAACAATGAAAACGACTCCCGTGATGAAAACACAAAAACTATCCATCACAAAAAGAATTTTTCAATTTAAAACCAAACAAAACAAACTTTTCAGTTTAGATAAAAATATGATATTTAAAATATTATTGTGTTAGGTACGCGCTTACTGCCCCTCGAACACTGCATTTTTGGCAGTCGCCATCTTGGATTTTGATTTTGACGTCACTATCGGCTTCAGCATCCTCAAAAACCATGAAAACGACTGCCATGATGAACAATTCCAAAATTATCAAAACCGCCATCTTGGATTTGGATTTTAACCTCACTATCGGCTTTAGCATCCTCGAAAACCATGAAAACGACTCCAGTGATGAACATTTCGAAAATTATCGAAGCCGCCATCTTGGATTTTGATTTTGACCTCTCCATCGGTTTTAGCACCCTCGAAAACCATGAAAACGACTCCCATGATGAACAATTCGAAAATTATCGCAGTCGCCACCTTGGATTCTCATTTTGACCTCGCCATCGGTTTTAGCACCCTCGAAAACCATGAAAACGACTCCCATGATGAAATTGATGAACAATTCGAAAATTATCGCAGCCGTCACCTTGGATTCTCATTATGACCTCGTCATCGGTTTTAGCACCCTCGAAAACCATGAAAACGACTCCCATGATGAACATTTCGAAAATTATCGCAGCCGCCATCTTGGATTTGGATTTTAACCTCACTATCGGCTTTAGCATCCTCGAAAACCATGAAAACGACTCCCATGATGAACATTTCGAAAACTATGGCAGCCGCCATCTTGGATTTTGATTTTGACCTCACTATCGGTTTTAACATCCTCGAAAACCATGAGAACGACTCTCATGATGAACATTTTTTAAAATTATCGAAGCCGCCATCTTGGATTTTGATTTTGACCTCACTATCGGCTATAGCATCCTTGAAAACCATGTAAACGACTCCAATGATGAAATTGATGAACAATTCGAAAATTATAGCAGCCGCCATCTTGGATTCTCATTTTGACCTCGCCATCGGTTTTATCATCCTCAAAAACCATGAAAACGACACCCATGATAAAAACACAAAAACTATCCATCACAAAAAGAATTTTTCAATTCCAAACCAAACAAGAAAATTATAGCAGCAGCCATCTTGTATTTCGATTTTGACCTCACTATCGGTTTTAGCACCCTCGAAAACCATGAAAATGACATCCATGATGAAAACTTTGAATTTTTTGCAGTCGCCATCTTGGATTTTGATTTTTACCTTACTGTCGGCTTTAGCATCCTCGAAAACCATGAAAACGACTCCCATGATGAACAATTCTAAAATTATCACAGCCGCCATCTTGGATTTTGATTTTAACCTCACTATCGGCTTTAGCATCCTCAAAAACCATGAAAATGACTCCCATGAAGAACATTTCGAAAATTATCGCAGCCGCCATCTTGGATTTGGTTTTTAACCTTACTATCGGCCTTAGCATCCTCGAAAACCATGAAAACAACTCCCATGATGAAGATTTTGAAAGTTATCGCAGCCGCCATCTTGGATTTTGATTTTGACCTCACGATCGGCTTTAGCATCCTCGAAAACCATGAAAACGACTCCCATGATGAACAATTCGAAAATCATCGCAGCCGCCATCTTGGATTTTGACTTTGACTTCACTATCGGCTTTAGCATCCTCGAAAACCATGAAAACGACACCCATGATGAAAACACAAAAACTATCCATGGTTTTTTCTTTTCCGAGCCTCCTCTAACGAATCCGGAAAAAAACAAAACTCTGGTCTCTTAGTTTCCGAGATACGATTGGGAGGGGGGGGGGGGGGGAGGCCAAAAAGTGGAGGCTTGGTACTTTTGCCCTACTCATGAGAGTTACTTGTAAGTTTGCTTGTCGTCACCCCTGAGTTACGCTTCACCCACTCAACCTTCGTTACCCCTACCACCGGAAAGCTATCGTAACTTTATCCCTACGCTACGCTACGCTTCGCTTTACCGCTTCCTAGTTTTTCCGAGATACGATGGGGGGAGGGGTGAAGAGGGGGAGAGGGGGGAGTTTTGAAAAATGATTTTGACCAACTCTGGGCTTCTTGATAAGAATCTGAAAAAAAAAATGTTGCAAGTCTGTTAACTTCCGAGATCCACCTAAAGGGGGGAGAAGGGGGGGGACTTTGAAAAATGGTTTTTACTTTTCCGAGCCTCCTCTATACGAATCCATAAAAAAACAAAACACGGGTCTCTTAGTTTCCGAGATACGATGGGGAGGGTGGAGAGGGGGGGCGAAAAGGGGAGGTTTGGGATTTTTCCCATACTCACCAGAGTTACTTGTTTCCGAATCTGTCAAAATATACCCACCTCCCCCTTCACCATCTGGGAGAACAATTCTGTCAATCAGTCAGTCAGTCAGTGGTAATCGAGCTTTATATAGTATAAAATCGAGCTTTATATAGTATAATAGTAGGAAAGTCAAAACTGTACATTGAATATTTTTTGAAAAGAATACTTGGGGTGTGATCTACAATCGATACCGAAGCCAAAAATATAGTTTTTAGAATTTTTGTCTGTTTATCTGTTTGTCTGTCTGTTTGTCTGTATGTATGTCCGGGATAAACTCAAAAAGTACTGGACGGAATCGAATGATTTTTTTTTGTTGTATAGGTATTAAGTCTGGCCAACACATAGGCTATAATTTATCTTGGAAACTTGAACACCTGGTGCAGAACCGCAACGGACCAGCTAAACTATAAGAGATACAAAAATGGTGCGATAGCAAAAATTGTTCCGCGTGATGAGCATTTTCTGCTGAGGGAATAAATTTGAAGATCTGGAACACCTGATGTGGAACTCCAAGAGCCCAGCTACACTATAACATCAGGAATGACGTCTTAGCAAAGTTGTTCACTCTGATGAGCACTTTCTGTTGACATATAAAAATTGAAGATCTGGAATACCTGATGTGGAACACCAAGAGCCCAGCTATACTATAACAAATACAGGAATGACGTTTTTGCAAAGTTATTCAGCCTGACGAGCACTTTCTGTTGACATACAAAAATTGAAGATCTCTGGAACACCTGATGTGGAACACCAAAAGCCCATCTAAACTATAACATATATGTATAGGAATGAAGTCTTAGCAAGAGTTGCTCAGCCTGATGAGCACTCTCTGTTGACGTATAAAAATTAAAGATCTGGAACACCTGTTGTGGAACTCCAAGAGCCCAGCTACAAAGGAATGACGTCTTAGCAAAGTTGTTCAGCCTGATGAGCAGTCTCTGTTGTACGTCACTAACAAAGTAAGACGCGTATTTTTTTTTTTGTTTTTTGTTGTTTAAAATCCCATTTGACTAAGACAACACTGCAACACTCAACGTGTTCGTAGTCATGAAACTGTGACAAAGCAAAGGTGTTTCAGGATTGTAATGTAGTCGTCTTCCCCTGGAGGCGACGGCCCTCCACCGCGTCTATCGAGGCGCATCGCCAGGAGAATGATCATCTCGACTCATCCGAAGAATAAAGTCCGATGTGACCATAGGCCAAAAATCAGTTTAATAGCTTAATGAGATAAGCAATTAAAACTCTACAAACGTGTGTTTTTAGAATTTTGATATTTTATTTAGTTCCGGAAATATAGAATCGAATAACGTCTCATCTGAAATTCGTTCCGCAGAACAACGCACGAAGTGTATAAGTGACGGTACGCAGGCATCTGGGGCCACGTCTCTTCGTCAGATCGGCCATTGTTTGTTGGAGAGAGAATATTTTCGTTGCATGATCTTATTTTTATACACTGTATAGTCTAAGTCACACATCACGTCTATATACTTTTTAGTCTAAGTAAACAGTTGTGGACTATCGATGTTTACATAGAACGGTTTTCGACGGAAATGTTCAGAAACGCATTTTTTTCGATGGTATGATTATTTTTATAAATACTAACTGGCACTCATGAACTTTTAAGACGCTGTTATACGAATTTAAATAATCTTCTAAGCGTTTTATTTTAAAATAGAACGTTTCTGTGCGGAATCAGTGATATGATTTATGGGTTCCATGTTAAGATGGGACGTTGTTCCTGGTAGAATGAAATCAGTTAGGACGTTGTTCGTTTAAAATGTTTGCTAAATATAAAAAAATATGTATTTATGAGTGGGTAAATTAATTCCTACGTGCAAAGTCTTGCACTTCACATAAATGATATTTCTTGAATATTTTATTTTACTGTTTTATTTTATTTCATATGTCAATTTAGAAGGAAATATCAATGAGTCCTTTTTGTGGCCTTTGCATCCTGATGCAGAAAAAATAAGCCAATAATTAGCAGAAATATTAAATTAAGAACTTCTACGTGAAGATCATAACACCAAAGAAATCATCGGTGATAGCTAAAAACAGGTTGTCACATATTTACAGTAATCAACCTAGTACATTTTCTTTGGAATGCCTTCTAATCTCAAAATTTCACCGTTAATACAACATGAGGACTTAGAATTTTCTCATCATAATATTTTGTATCTACCCCAGTTATTTTAAACTATCAGAGCCAACTCCTACCACTGTTCATTCGATCTGCGATAACTCATGTAGACAATTTCTCTGCGATTCCTTTTTCGTCATTAGGCGCCACAAACTCCCTTGCTATTGCTACTTTCCTACTCCAAAACATACAGTGCCAGTATGCATATGGACTAATCGTGTGTAGATCGGAATGCAAAGCATGCATAAAGTTGCATGCTTGCCATTTTGATTTGCCTCTCCTTCAATTCCATGGTAATACCTATCATCAGCATTTCTATTTTAAACATTGCATAATACAAACCCATTTTTTACGCCTATGAACCAAAAGAAAACGGTCAACGTCAGGGCACCCCAAGGATTTAAGACGGTAATAGGCATCTCTGTTGACTTGACATAGACCACCCTGCATCAAAGTCCCCGCCTCCGCCAACACTGCCGAACCCTCACACTACACACCTTCAATTATTTCGCAAGACTGAATCAAGTTAACGGAGCCTCACTTGGCGGGACTACTATCTGGGGTCGGCCTGCATTATTTATAGGAACCTAACTAAATGGTTTGGTACGGTTTGGTTCTGTTTTCGGTCCTCACCCTTGAAGTCGGTTCTTCTCGTTCAAAAAAGCACAAAGGTCAACATTATTATACTAAAAACATCTTAAACTCTTGTCAGGCATATGTTATGAAAAGCAACTAGGTGTTCGAAGCATGCACTGAAGTTTCGTCATGAAAATAATGGAGAGTTTAATTTTATTTTAATGTGCGATGTGAAATCTCGTTTCTCCTTTCTTACTAAACAAGGGCACGCAGCCAAGTTCACTAAAATGATCTATGCCTGAATAAGGTATTCCTATATTTCAGGCAGAGGAAGGTTTAATAAAGAGGCGTAACGGTTATGTTAAGCTACATATTTGAGATTTTTTTAATATAATAAACTTTTGAAATAATAATATCAGTTTTATTGACTCTAAGGAAATGTAATTATTTAACACATCGAAAATTATACTTAAATATTTCAAGGTAGGTAGTCAGATAGGACTCATTAGGTGTCATCAGGGAATGTCCCATTCCAACAAAAAGACACATGTTAATATAGAACGTCACTAAAGTTGAGGCGTTTCCGTAAAACAACGTCTAATATTCACTACGGACCCACTTTTTTCTTCGTTCTTTCGCTATAAAACGTCTTATGTTGATATGGGACTCACTATATCGTGTATTAAAAGGATTATAAATATACAATACCTGTCATTTAACTAGTCTAGGGTAATATAATAACATACCAAAAAATCAAAATGTCAAGTATCGTAGTTTTAGAGTTACACAGAGTTACACAAGTCAACAACTTCTACAAGCTCTACTGAAAACCATCAATCTTGCAAATCGGACTTTATTCTTCGGATGAGTCGATCTCATCCGCACGCAAAATACGCGCATATGACGTCGAGTTGCGGATACCAGCCCGCTATACAATACAATACAATCGCCAGGATGAATCCCAGGAAAGAGCTCCGGCGCGATCACAGGGCAATATGGAGAGAGCGACTGTCGCAACCGAGTTCCGGGCACGCCCCAACTAGGGTTCCCAACATTTTTTTGTCAGAAAAAATATAGTACGCTTCAAAAAAATATAGTATTTTAGTAGGGAAGAATAAAAAATAGACTAAAGTTATATATTTTTACTTATTTTTTTTTTTTAAACTATATTTTTTAGCACTTTTTCCATATTTTTTAAAAACGTGTTCGTAAATTGCAGGAAGTTTTTTTATTTTACTAATTTTAGTAATGAAATAGAAACGCAAAATATAAACATTTAGCTATTGTACGGAAATATAGTATTTTCGCGTACTATATATTTCTTCAAAAGTATATAGTACGGAGACCCTAAATATAGTACAATAGGTACTTTAAATTATAGTACGGTTGGCAACCCTAGCCCCAACCGCGGTGGTAAGACCCCTCTTTAAGGAGTGGCTGGATAGGCGTCACGGCGTCCCGCCTGACCTACCACATGACGTAGGTCCTCAACGAACACGAAAGTTTCGGGAGGTAGCAGTGTCGGATAGGGAAGGAAGAATCGCCTGGGTGTCACCACTGCGTGGATCGCCTGGAGGACACGGTGGAGCATACGGTGCAGGACTACCCACTTGGGCAGAGAACCGCCGTGTCCTCACTACGACGATAATCGGTGACCTCTCGTGCTTAGTATTGGTCGAGACCATGATGCTGCGGGGCGAGACAGAATGGGAAGCAGTCGCCTCCTTCTGCGAAGCAGTCATGCTAGCGAAGGAGGAGGCGGGACGCATGAGGGAGAGGACAATGTCCACCTCCAGCCCAGCCGCAGCGGTAGACGCCGATGGCGACAGACGTCGCTACACGATCTCCAGCCACTGTAGGCGCGGCCATGCGGGCGGCGAGTAAGAGTGCACGTTGTGTTCCACGTGATGTATTACCACGCTAAAAAAATTTAATCGTCTGAATGTACCATGTCGAACAAAAAAGCCGTCGAGGCCATGGACAGAACACTTTGAGACATTCACTATGATGATAGACCCATGGACCAATATCACGGTAGGTACTGTTCTCCGGAAAATTCCGGCCGACACTGCCCGTTGTAAGAAGAATTGATAAGTTACGTATTCGGAGTCCCGTTAAGTATAACACTTCAGGAAAATTCTTGGCTATTTGATCGTGCGATACTAAAAAAATGACCGAACCGCTGCAATAAATGAAAACATATTAGCCGAAATTGTTGGGAATGATGTGGTTCACACGTCATACAATAACGTCGTCAATCAGGATGATGCCAGCCACTACCCACTCGAGATTTTAAATTCATTAACTGCCTGTGGTCCTCGAGCTCATAAAATAACCTAAAAGTAATAATAATGCTTCTAAGAAATCTAACTCCACCAAAATTGTGCAATGGAACGCGACTAATAGTAACTGCATTACACAGAAATTTAAGCGAAGCTGAAATTCTCACCGGATGTGGCTCAGGGGAAACTGCATTGATACCGTGAATACCACTCATCTCCAACAATTTCCTTTTCCAGTTCAAACTCACACAATTCCCGGTAGCCGCTTACTTCGCGATGACCATAAATAAGTCCCATGGACAGACCCTGAAGGAAGCTGATGTCGACCTAAGGTCCAACTGTTTTTCCCACGGCCAACTATATATAACACATGCTCGCCTGTCAGTAATGCTGACCAGCTTTTTATTTTAGCACCTGAGGGAAAAACTACCAATGTCGTATGTATAAAGTGTTGTGTCTGGAAGTTTTCGTTTCAATTGCTTTAAAGTTTGTTATAGATTCTATAACAAACTTTAAAGTGGGACATCAGGTACCCTCACTTTCTCAACGAATTAAAAAAAAACCGGCCAAGTGCGTGCCGGGCCACGCACAGTGTAGGGTTCCGTAGTTGCCGATCAAAATACTTATGCGAACTAATTAAACTGATTCGCTGAATTTAATTTTAAAAAGAAGAATTTTCAAAATCGGTCCAGGCGTCTTTGAGAAATCGGGGAAAATACATAAAAAAAAGATTACAACGAATTGAGGACCTCCTCCTTTTTTGAAGTTAGTTAAAAATAGTTGACAATAAAAACCTACCTATCCCCAAAACATACCCACCTATTATAGCTGTAAAAATAAAGTTTACAAACTTACATTTGCAGTTGAAGAACATGTTCTGCGATACATTTTGTTTAGGAAAATATGCTATCCAAGTACGTTTTATAAGTTGGTCGACTATTACTCGTAAACTTGTAAAGCCTACTTAGCCATGATAATTTTCCTTCAAACTTCGTTATATATTCTACTATTGTGAATTTTTTCACACCCCCAAACATAACCGTTTAGCTGGTAGAGGGGGGGGACACTCGAGTCGAGCAAAATTTAGCACTTTAAAGCTTAATATTTCACAAACGAATTTTTTTATCAAAAAATTGTTAATGGAAACTATCAATATTTTTTAAAGATCTATTTAATGATACCCCACACTAAGGGGTACGCGAGAAATAAAAAAAACATCCCCACTTTACGTGTACAGGAGGTACCCTAAAAAAAAATATTTTACGAGATTTTACTTTACCACTTTTTCGGCACAACAAATCCGTATATTTACACCAAATTACAGCTTTCTAGTACTGGGCGTCTCTGAGCTAAACTGCGGACAGACGGACGGACGGACGGACGGACGGACATGGCGAAACTATAAGGGTTCCTTGTTGACTACGGAACCCTAAAAAGAGAATATTGATATAGGTGCCATAAAACCAAATACAATGCGGACGAAGTCGCGGGCAACAGCTAGTATTTGTAATAAATAATCGATGTCTATTTGCAACTTTGACAGAAGCCAGAAAACGAAGTACAGACATGAGATCTCAATACCAGAATCTATTATGCACTGAGCGGCGTATTATAAACTAACTTATTAAAAAGAAATGTGATTTGTATGGCTCCTGTAATCTTTAATAAAATACCTGCCCAAATTATTATTCTGTCAGGATTTCTTAAACGACAGTTTTTTGTTACCTTTATTATTCTCTACTTTGTATTACATTTGCAGGCAGAGTGTACATGGATCCTATTTATTATAACTCAACAACTTATTTTTATGTACTTACATTCTAAGCAAATAAAGACCTATTCTAGGCAGGCTTTGGCCATCTATAGAGGAGCCCCGTCAATAGTAGTTATAGGTATTAATGAAGGGTGCAATTTGAATGTGTTGTATGTAATAACGGCAGCATGTCGCACCTCCATTAAGTGTGTGCGTGGCGGCGCGGTAGAGCGCCGCAGTGTCGCCAGCCGCGGAGCGAGCCAGCACGCGTACCTCGTACCAGGCACCCGGCCGCAGCCCGCCGGCCTGCGGACACAGCGCGGTCAGGGACGGAGGTCACAGCGCGGTCAGGGACGGAGGACACAGCGCGGTCAGGGACGGAGGACACGACCGCGAGCGACCAGCTGGCTTACCTCGGCGGCCTCCCCGTCCGTGCGCAGCGCCTGCCAGGCGCCGCCGGCCGCGGGCCGCACGGCCAGCGCCCAGGCGGCCACGGGACAGCGCCCGCCCCACGCCAGCAAGTTTAGGCGCAACGTCGAACTGTTTGCCCACACGAACTCCTTGCCCGGCGGCGGTTTAGCCTCTACGCATAGTACACGTTTTAAAACTTTACCGAATGCAAATGAAACTCTCTCTTAAAACTTGTGCAAACTAAATAGTGTACGCGGTGACTCACTGTCGCCTCTGGTGCGCGCGACGAGCGGCGCGGAGTGCGGCGACGCGCCCACTGCGTTGTGTGCCTGCAGCGTGACGCGGTAGCGCGCGCCGCACGCCAGACGCGCCAGCCGCAGCGACGTGTCGGCGGCCGGCATCAGCTGCGCCCGCGCCGCACCCTCCGCCTTCTGTTCGTCACCGCGGGACCACCACACTGTGTATCCTGTGATACGGGGATGATTATTTATTTTATAATATAACTTATTGTGCCGTCATGTATTGTGTAAGCAGCTAGTTACCTACCGAGTATGTGTGCGCCACCGTCTGACGGCTTGTCCCAGGAGAGATGCAGCGCGTGCAGGGCAGCGCTGCGCAGGCGCGGCGCGGGCGGCTCGGGCGGCGCGCGCACAATCAGTGTCACGCTCAGCATGTCCGAGCCCAGCGCATTGCGCACCACGCAAGTGTAGTTGCCTGCCGACGACACATCCACCTCTGGACACAAATCACACCGGTCACCACCGACGGGATAAGAAACCACTGACGAGGAAATAAAGAAATCTAAATCCTTACTGTGTACGATGAGATCGCCATCATCAGTGATGGTGTGCGCGGCCGGCAGCGGGGACCAGCGCCAGCGCAGCGGCGGCGCGCCCAGGGCGGCGCAGCGCAGGCGCACGCGTGAGCCGCGGGCCGCGAACACCGTGCGGCTGAACGATGAAATCCTGGCCGATACTGCCGGTTTAATGGGATCGGTAACATCATCCCACTAATATTTTATTATAAACGTGAAAGTTGGTATCATTGTATGTACGGATGATTGTTACTGTTTCAGGCAAAAACTACTGAACGCATTTAAGTTTCGGTTTCTACACAAATAAGTTAACAGCCTAAATTAAAATATAGGATAGCTGTTTTTATCCCGTGGGATGGATAAATCGAGTTGCAGCGAGAGGAGTTCTTGGCAGAAGCTAGAAATGGTCCAACTGTGACTACGAACAGTATCGAAACTGCAAAACACGTACTACAGGACAGAAATTAAAGGAGACCTAACATTAATTAAAAAAAAAATTACAGCGGATATAGGCCAGAAAAAAAAACATACAATTTGTATGACCGGAAAAATTACCTTTTTTATGATGCTAATAATTGTTTAAGTAAGATAAGTAAGTAGGTAAGTTAAGTATCATGTAAGGATAATTTCATTGTATGGGAAGGAAAATACAGAATTGGGTCCAGTCTTATGAAACACTGACTACTACTAACTAATACGACTTTTAATGCTATACTTTTAACCAACTTCTACTTTTTTTCAGATATTTTTCTGCATACATAAAATCATCTTTACATGAAACTATGTTAAACAGCATAATAAAAAAATAATTGTTAGTCTTGTATATTTATTGTTTGAGTTCAAACTATTTGCATGAAAATTATTATTCCAGACCAACATCCGACGTCCCTATTTTTTTCTCCACTATTTAAGTGAAACAAGCCATACATGAAACAGAGTCGAAAGGCATTAAAATGTTTTGGTCTATTTTGTTCAGTTTTGTGGACAACTCACACTTGACTAAGAAAAATAAATATACCAAAATTTTTTTAACATCAAGTAAGAGCTATATAAAGTCTCTTATCTACGTTTATCGTATCTCTTACGGATTCAGATCATATTGGCCATGTCAGCCAGTTTAAAAGGATGACCCTGTCCAATTCACACATGAATGCATGCAGGAATATTATGTAGAAACAGTCGGAATTAAATCATCATAGATTACTGTCGCAGATTTCAAAATAGCATTACAAAGTACAGCGAGCAGTTTCCTATAGGTATATTTGAGTTCTGGCCTTGTATAGATTGGAAATAAGCGTATGCGCAAGCGCATAACGTGGCGTTAGAATAGTATCGATTGTGCCTCGTTAGATAATTTTAGTCGCTTACAGCGATTTTTTTCAATTCAAAATATTCAATACTTTAAACAAAATAATACTTCTTTTTAAAAAATCCCTTTGCTTGTCTATAGGTACGGACCTACAATTTTAGAAATACAAAAAAAAAGTTTCGATAGTGTTCGACTGTTTGTAGTCATAGTAGAAATGATGTTTAAAATACATCTTTGAAAGCGTTTAGCAAAGCCACTACGACAGGTTCGGCGGCACACATAACAGGCGGGTAGTGATCAGCAACCCATCCGTAGGAGCGACACGTACGTGCGTGCGCCGGCGCGGCGGTGACGGGGCGGCTGGGTGCGCCCGCGCCGGCGCCGGTCGCGGCGCGCACCCAGAACTCGTACACCGTGCGCTCGCGCAGGCCGCGCACCTCACGCCACACTTCAGGTTGCGCGCCCAGTACGCCGCCCTCGTCGGCCTCCACTTCCACTCTTTGCGCCCACTCGCCGCCCATTCTTAGGCACAATAAAGCGATTAAACACATTCAGCTAACATGAAATGGTTCGCCGAGACCACTGCTGAGCACGCGTACACGTACTTGCCGAGCTCGCGCGTGTAGAGCGTGTAGTGCGTGAGGCGGCCGGCGGGCGCGGCGGGCGCCAGCCAGGTCACGCGCACCGCGGCCGCGCCCGCCGCCTGCGCGCGCAACTGCTGCACTGCCTCCGGCACTGGGGACACGCAGAACAGTCGGTTACTATAATGAGTTATTTCGAATGTCGTATGGACGATAGCTAATTCCATTTCCTAAAGCGTCAGTTTCACAGTTATTCATCGAAATAAAGTCAAAAACTGAATCTTAAAGAAAGATTATTAGCATATTATCTACATTGGATCGTTCCCAACAGGTCCATGATCTACTGTTCTCAAAAATTGAACGTTCATACATTTGTTCCCAACGGGTCCATGAAAATGTTTGGTACAGTCAACAACAAAAGCTTGGTTATAGGTAAGCTTAAAAACTGAAATAATGTTAATAACCAGCAAAAGTACTAGGCTGGCATAAGTTCAAGATGCTTTTTAGGGTGTACCTATGTTATAAGTATTTAATAATTGTTAATAGTCATAAAGTAAAGGTCTAGTCCAGTTGTTCAATCAATACATACCTCCTTGAACTTATCGTCGTATCCTACGAATAGGGGCGTAACTGCATATTAGCTACTTTTCAGGAGACACTTTTTTGTATTTTTTAAATTAAATGTGAACAAATATGTATTGGTGGTTTTATATAATGTGTATTGGTATTTTATGGTTTGGTTAGTATTATTTTCAATAAATTATCTTTATATTTTATACGATTTTTGTCCCTTAAATCCTTATTCTCCGTTGCGTTAAGACTTAGTAGGACTGGACTTGAGCAATAAGTTACATTATGCCCTTTATCTGCGGAAATGTCGAAGCCATATACAGCGTGAAATTCTAATGGTTGTTCTACCGAAGCGAAATGAGTTTGTATCGGTAATACAATCGATTCATATTTATAAAAAAAATTAGACTCAATAAATGGCAGATTTACAATTGTGATAAACAAAACTCGAAAGTGACTTGAACCAACAGTAGGGCATCGCGCGATATGATACGCGGAACGCGAGCGGGCGCGTGGTTGGCCCGGTCGTTGCACTTTTAAATCAGCTGATCATACGCCTGAGTCCTGACTTAATCAAACACAAAACCCAATAAGTTATTCCAATTTTCCCTTCATACTTTTACGGATTTAGGACCGTCATAAATAATTATCTTTAAAAAAGTCTGATTTAGATAATTAAGTATTTGAGGCGTATTAAAAAAATGGAATCAACTTAATATTTACAATGATTTTGATTACCTAACCTACTTTTAAATATTTATTTACGAGGTACGAGTGAGTAGGTACTTACATTTCCCGGTAGCGGAGTTATTGTTCGAAATGCAAACCACTATTTTCAATGCACAAACGAGCACGTTTTACTGGTTGTCTTTCAGTTTGATAAGAGTGTCTCTATCACGTCTCACGATATTGAAAGCGTCCACTATCGCACATAACAACACGTCACGAGTTTGATTTATACCTCACACACAATACACCAGGCGTTTGAGCTCAGACCACAAATAAAGGTCAAGTCACAAAAATTGTAATGACGATTCAGTTTTGAAAAGATGTCGATAACGTATTACACTTATGACGTTCGCGGAAGGACTAAACTAAACGTAAACGCAGAGGCGCGGGCGCGGGTGAGGGAGGCCGCGCCCCCCCCTCACCGCCGCGTTCGTGCAGGCTCGAGAGAGCTTATTTTGCTCTGAACATTTATTTTATTATTCACTCTTCTTTTGTAGTTTGCCGCGTCGTGAGTTTCGTGAAGGTACCTACCTACGTCATATCTAGTTCTGACTACTATCGATTCTCGCTCTTTCGAGTTTAAGAATACTTTTTTAAAGATTTGAAAAAAAAAAGAACTTTTTTTTTAAAGTTTAACTTTGTGTTTCGATAGTACTACTGATGGG
This sequence comes from Agrotis clavis, assembly GCA_954870645.1. Taxonomy (NCBI): domain Eukaryota; kingdom Metazoa; phylum Arthropoda; class Insecta; order Lepidoptera; family Noctuidae; genus Agrotis; species Agrotis clavis. The sequence goes on from OX940918.1 coordinate 587,732, forward strand.
TAATCGTCCTGCCGCGGGAGAACAACCATGAAAATTTCACCCTGTATATCGCCATAAAGCCCTGTTTATATATTTGTGATGCGTGTTTTCATTGTAGGTAGGTATGTCATAAACATAAAAAACAAAAACATAATTTGAACCTAGAAGAAAGACATAAACGTAATTAGGGCTTAGCCATTCCATAGAAAACGGCCACAATCACCATGAGGGTTTTTTTCTACATGTACTCTATATTGAAAATGAATAAGTAATTAAAATGACTTATTTAAGTACAAACTCGTTGATACTATATTATTTGAACTTGATCTATGCAGTACAAATTAAGAAAATATAATTTGTATCTTAAAATCACTTGAGGTACACGCAAAAATGTTATATTTATTTGAAAATCAGATTACGCTCGCCGCAACTAACAATCTCCACGTTCCGCCGAATAGTAGCCGAATGGCGCATGGCGCGGCGCTAGCACGCAAACCTCGCGCCCGCGCACGAAGAATGAAGGCGCGACGGCAGTTCTGTGGCTCTAGTGAAAAAGGGTCTAAGTCTAAAAATGCAACTTTACAGGAGACGCAAAAAACGCCCCGCGCGCACCAAATTACATGTTTAAGTACGTGTGGCATTTAAACAGCTGTCAAATTAAATATATGTGATATGTTATATAGGTAAAAAATGTATGTTCTTTCTTATTCTAGTATTATTTTTTACATAAACTGAATAGTTTTCAAAATAGCGACTTATACTTAACACAAAATGAACTACACAAGGGTATAAAAGAAGTTAGATCCCTTTTCTCATACACAAAAAGTTAATTCACAAAAGTGAAAAAGGATACGCATTTGGAGTTATTTGTATGATAACTAAGAAATTAAATCAGATAATTAGTGTTGGAATAGCCAAAATAAATGAACTGAATGTGTACTTTTTATCGACATGATAAAATTTTGAAAAATAGCAAAAATAAATAACTTGTATCTTTTTTCACATAGTTATTAGACGTAACATAAGGCGCATGTTGACTTACGTGAACCTTTTGTGTAAGTTATATCTATCTTTAAACCAAAATAAAACCAAAAAATATGTAGTTTTGTGGTGTTTATTTTTTTATTAAAGTGAAGAAAAGTATTTTAAGAAGTACCTATGACAGTTATTTTTAAATCATAAAAACAATTAAAAAACAAATGAAAAGTACAAATCGAGTCCCACAGAACCTTGAAAGTGATTCAAATCTTGTTCGATATCAAGAAATGTCTATAGCACAGTTTTTTTATAAGTCAGGACAAATCAACTGCAGTTGAAACCTGGGAAAGTGATCCAGAAAACCTTATTTTAATTTCACTTCTACCGATAATAAACTCCAGTTTTAAAATAAATATGCAGTTAGTAAAAAAGTATTGAAGAAGTTAATTAAGTATTATGACGCAGTTTTTTTAATCAGGAAAACAATTCAAAAATAAAAAAATAATCAAATAAATCAAGTCTAACAGAAACCTTAAAAATGATCCAGAAAACCTTATTCGATGTCGTCGTTGCTGTCGTTTAGAAGAGGATGTTGATCTTTTATATTATCATCGTCAATGAAAAGGTTGTTATAAAAAGATCGAACACTGGGGTTTATTAGCGGAAGAAGAGAAATCAAATCTCTCTTTTTCTCATTTGAATTAGCTAGGCCCATCGTATGACCTAGGAATACATTACCGTTTCAAACAGAGGGAGTGGTGATTTTCCTCTTTCCCTCTGCAAATTAACAATGTTCCATTCTTCCTCATCACACAACTTACAATGAAATTCTCCTTTTTTATATTTCTTGTGTCTTTAACTCGTCTGTCGTAGACTTCTAAGCTCCAGTAATAATTTAAAATAATTCTACAAGGTCCTAGTCTTTTAACTTTAAATTTCTCTTCTTTTTTATAGTTTCTGTATCTCTTCTTTCCTTGTTAATTTTCCTAGGATTACGTTTCCGGTCTTGTTAAGTACCTTTTTATATCCCAAAATGACTTATTATTGCTCGTATCTAAATCTGACTGTGGAATAATGACATCGCCTTTTACGTTTTTGTAAAAGTGAACAATCTGAGTTACTTGTGTCAGATTATTTGGAATGAAATCGTCACTACTTTCTGTGGGATAATGCAAATTGGGTTATGATAGCGTATCAGTGAACATAGAAATAATATCAAGATATAAGACAAAAGTTTCATCAGAATCAGTGAATGTATCGACATCATTATCAGGCTCTGCGAAAAGGTTTTTGAAACTTCCAGGTATTGGAGAAAATATTTAAGAGTTTCCCTGCTTTGGTGAGTTATTTTTTAAACATTCAAGCCTTGGATAATAACTGTTTGAACATCCTGATCTTGGAGAATGATCCCTAGAATGTGTAGCCTTTGGAGAATAGTTTCGGAAGATATAAGCACAGGTATAGATTCGCCATCAATCCAATCTACTTCATCCATCATTGCCATATCTTTGGAAACAAGACCCATCAAACAATTAATGCGACCACGACCAGCCATTCTAAAACAATAGATATATTTGACTGGCCTGTTGGTCTAGTGGTAAGTGACCCCGACTGCTTTGCGGAGGTCGTGAATTGGATACCCACTCAGGACAAATGTTTGTGTGATGAGCACGATCATTTTTTCTGTGTCTGGGTGTAATTTATCCATAATATGTATGTATTTAGAAATATATAAGTATGTTTATCAGTTGTCTAGTACCCATAACACAAGCTCTGCTTAGCTTGGGACTAGATGGCGTTGTGTGATAGTTGTGGAATATTATTATTATGTATTATATTATTTATTAAAACATTACATCAGGGAATCGCGATATGAAAGTTAAGTAGGTAAGTCGAAATAGAAGTATAAAATGTGCTAATTTGACAATTTTACGTATCTATATAATTATACTATAAAGTGTAGTTAAATATATATGTGAGGTTGATATCTGGTGGTTGTTTATTATAACCACTGTTATTGTAGTGTTTTTGTGTGAAGAATTAACTAACATACGTACAAAAACAAAAAAAAACAATGTCTCCTCTTCATAATAAGTTACGCAATGGAGTTTAAAATAAAAACTCGGTGTAATTGGGTACATTTGGACAAAAATCTAAATAACAATACGTACACTCAAAAATAATTTGCTAAAATATGTGAAAAAGGGTACAACTTACCAGTGCAATTACTGATTTTTTGCAGTGCGTCGACACAAGTTCCCTTCAATAGAGTGCTTGGACCACCGAAAGAGTGCGAGCGCTACGCACTTTCCACCCACCAGCACCATAACCCGTATCGGCCAGTTGTATCTTTTCTCACGAAAAATAGCAGCGAAATATTGGTATTATTTTAGTTATGTCAAATTGCATTTTTAATATAAATATTTCATACGTGAAAACTGATACCAAAAAACTTATTCTGGATTTTTGTCTTTTATTTTGGTGAAAACGGATTTATGTCAAGTGATATCGTTACTCACATAACAATTTTTAAGGAATTAATGTACTTGTGCCGGTATTCACTAAACAAATTGAAGCTCTGACAATACATGTTTATTTAGATCAAAAGACACAAAATAAAAATAAACATAGTTTTGTGTAAAGAAATTAAAGTGCACTTATACCCCGCTTTTGTAATATTTTTAGTGTTAGTTAACCCCCTTTGCACATTGCTAACTTCCTTATTTTTAAAGATAGGCAAGATCTGTTTTCACGAATGGATAGATCATTTTTTTCTGAACATTTTAGTGTACTTAACTCATTTTCGACAAAATCGGACTTAAACCCTTTTTCACTAGAGGCACAGAGTTGTGGCTTTATTCTACGTTGAAAACGTAGTGCTTAAAATTGTGGCTTTTTAGAAAACCTTATTATTTGATAACCTGTACTGGTTTTAATTGCTTTGTTAAACTGGTTATAATGTGGTATGATGAGCAGAATTGAATCATGCAATAAAAGAAAAAAGCCCCTATGTTCGTTAGGGCACTATTCGTATGATACGACGTTATGGTACCCTAGTACTTTTGCTGGTAAGCTTTTCATTGAGCCTTCCTAAAATAATTAGGTACTTTTATTAGATTAAAAAAAAACCATCCAGTTTGTACTCATGTAAGCTTAGTACTTTTAGAAATAAAATATCACTTATTAGAAGCTGGTGTAATTAATAAGAGGCCATGGACTGGCCTGTTGGTCTAGTGGTTAGTGACCCTGGCTGCTATGCCGGAGGCCGTGGGTTCGATTCCCACCCAGGACAAATGTTTGTGTGATGAGCACGATCATTTGTTCTGTGTCTGGGTGTAATTTACCTATAATATGTATGTATTTTAGAAATATATAAGTAGGTATGTTTATCAGTTGTCTAGTACCCTTGTACAGATTTTTTTTAGTTGCACAGATTTTTTCCTTCCCATACAATGAAATAGTGCTTACATGGCACTAAATCAAAATAATGACATCATAAAAATAATTGGTAGGTAATTTTTTTGTTCATTCAATTTCATTCAATTTGTATGAAAAAATATTTTGCTAAAGACCAACTTCCACGTCCCGATTTTTTTCTTCCGATACAATGAAAATAATGATGATCCTGATACGAAACAGAGTCGAACGGCATTAAAAAATGTTGGTCAATTTCACTCTTTTTTTTTTGTGGACAACTCGCACTTGACCAATGAAATAAAAACGCCAAAATTGTCATCATCAAAAAAGAGCTAAAGGTTCCTAAGAAAGTTTTCCCGTATCTCATATGGATGCGGATTTCTCCCTTTTGGCCAATTTAAAAGAAACTCCCTATAAACCTAGTATTTTACAATCCGTAGATTGGGAGGAGACATTGTGTAAGATTTAGGATCCTGATAAGGCATTAGCGTGTTTATTATAAATATATCCAATCCGGTACACATGAACTTCAATTTGCAATTGCAATTTCCTTTCAAACGTAGCTACCTATTTAAAATTGAAAATCCATCGTCATGGGATTTCTCGTAAAGGTGAGATTAGTGGTCACAGTGCGCAGTTGGAACTGACCGTCCTCGCCGGTGAGGCAGTAGACGGGCGGCGCGGGCGGCCCGAGCCCGGCATCGGCGCGCGCGCGCACCCACACGGAGTAGTTGGTGGCGGCGCGCAGCCCCGTGAGCGTGGCCGCGCCGCCCGGCCCGGCCCGCGCCGCGCCCGCACCCCCCGCTCCCACCGCACCCGCCGCCGGCCAAGCTGCGTGTCACACACAGTACGTCTATTACAAACTATTTCGAACCGCACAATCAAATACTTGGCCCCCTAGCGGTTTGCCTAAGTACTTGACGAAATGAGAAGTATTTCGGATTTCAGTATACATAATAATATGAGTGAATTTCTCAAACGTAAATATTTTTTTAAAGAAAGTAGACGTACTTACTTATCCGATACGGCCGTTAATATTTTTAACCGACTTCAAAAAAAAGGAGGAGGTTCTCAATTCGTCGGAATCTTTTTTTTTTATGTTTGTTCCCAGATTTCTCGAAGACGCCTGGACTGATTTGGAAATTTTTCTTTTGTTTGAAAGGGTATACTTTCCAATTGGTCCCATGATCATCAGGTCAGGATCTGATGATGGGATCCCAGGGAAATCGAAGGCAACCTTCAAATTTTATAGGCACATAGTACCATTATCATATATTTTCTAAAGCTGTTCAAGTATTTGCATCTGATAATCATCATCTCAGGTGGATGAGCTGATGATGGAAGGCTCACACATAGTAGGATGGAGTCAACACGTACGCGAGGCTCACTTGGAGGCCCGGTCGAGGTTTCTGGATTGGGTTATGTGCGGAAAACCCAGAGTTGGGTGTGTCTACGATGATATGAATAAAAGTCGAAAAGTTTTCAAGTCCAGACTTAAATGGTGTCAGAATCATGCAGAACAGGTAAAAATGGACGCCATTGCCGAAAAACATAAATCAGGTGACTTCCGAAGTTTCTGGAAATGCACCAACAGTGTACATCCACGACCTGGTCGCCCGGTGAGCGTCGACGGGGTGAGTGATGCAAAAGGTATTGCTGACATATTTGGATACCATTTTCGTATACGGTCGCCTTTGGGGGGTGAGGTGCCCACTGCTGAGATACCGAGTGGTCCTGTGGGGACAAGATTCAGTGCTAAAGATGTAGCTGCCGTCATAAAGGCTATGACTAAAGGTAAATCACCCGGCCACGACGGGCTTAGCATTGAGCACCTTCAACACGCAGGCCCGCATATGGCGAGAGTACTGGCATTGTTTTATTCTCTATGTGTGGGCCATTCCTACCTGCCTGCGGATCTAATGAAAACTGTTGTAGTGCCGGTGGTTAAGAACAAGACCGGGGATGTTGCCGACGTGAATAACTATAGGCCTATCTCGCTTGCAACAATTATAGCAAAAGTGTTTGACGGCTTGCTTAATACTCAGCTAGATAAATATCTCTCTCTTCATGACAATCAGTTTGGATTTCGGTCCAAACTATCCACTGAAGCTGCGATTCTGAGTCTTAAGCATGTCGTTAGATATTATACGGATCGCAAAACTCCTGTGTACGCGTGTTTCCTGGATCTTTCCAAGGCCTTTGATCTGGTGTCATATAAAATCCTGTGGGAGAAACTGGATAGTATCGGGTTACCCCCAGAACTCTCGAACATTTTCAAATATTGGTACAGACACCAGGATCAACAGCGTCAGATGGGCGGGGGTAATGTCGGAACCATATAGGTTAGAATGCGGGGTGAGGCAGGGGGGGTTGACCTCCCCTGCACTCTTCAACCTCTATGTGAACGCCCTGATCGTTGCGCTCAGCAGCCAGCATGTTGGTTGTCATGTGGATGGTGTATGCGTCAATAATTTGAGCTACGCTGACGACATGGTGCTGCTGAGCGCATCGGTTTGCGGTCTTAGGAAATTGATGGCGACCTGTGAAGAGTATGCCTCCAGCCATGGGTTGAAATACAATGCAGGGAAGAGTAAATTTATGGTATTTGGGGCTAGTCTAAAGAGTGTCTCTAGTGTGCCCCCTGTTTATATAAATAATGCCCTGCTTGAGAAAGTGGATCAATTTAAGTACCTGGGTCACATTGTCACAGCTGACCTAAAAGACGACGCTGATCTTGAACGGGAGCGGAGGGCGTTGTCAGTCAGAGGTAACATGATAGCGCGCAGGTTTGTGCGTTGTTCGAGGGAGGTAAAAATAACGCTTTTTAGAGCTTATTGTACATCCCTTTATACGTGCAGCCTGTGGGCAAAGTACACTCGTGCCTCATACAACGCCCTCCGCGTCCAATTCAATAACGCGTTCAGGGCGGTTTTGAGGTTGCCCCGCCACTGCAGCGCCTCGGGCATGTTCGCGGAGGCGCGCACCGACTGCTTTCACGCGACGATGCGCAGGCGGTGCGCGTCTCTGGTGCGCAGAGTGCGGGATAGCGCTAATACCGTCCTAGCGATGATAGCCAACAGGCTGGATTGCCCTTACATCCGGCAATGTTGTAGCAGACATATTATTATTGCGTGACTGTTGATTGTTTGTCTTTGCTTCTTTTCCTGTCTGTATGTGTCACATTTTGTATCTGTTTTTATGTTTTTGTATATGAGTCTTGTTACTTGAAATAAACGAATTATTATTATTATTACAACTCCTCTAGTAAGGAGTCGGCATCGACTGATTTAGTAAATTAAGGTTGTGTTCGCATATCTCTGGAACTACAAGTCCGATTGAAGTAATTCTTTTTATGTTGTACTAGGTTTTGTTCAACTTAAGGAATACTGCAATAAGTTTCATCAAAATCGGTTCAGTAGTTTTTGAGATAAGGAAGGAATGAAAGAGATGTTAGCGATGTTATTACCGGTGCTTCGGATTTCTTACAAATGTAAGAAAATGATGTATCTATTTGACAAGAATTTTGGTTGAATATTTATACTAAAAAGATTAAAATAAAAACTTTTTATTTTTGGCCAAAAAACTATGAAATTAATAAAAAAAAACACCGACTTCCAAAAGAAAAGTTTTGAAGGTTGTTTTACCCTTTTTTGTGGTTGTTTTTGTTGTGGTTACATTAAAAAAAAAGTTTTTGTATAGGTACAACGTATTAATAATAAATAAAAAAAAAGTTATTTACCGTAATTCTAAGTGTGGTGGCGCGTCCACAAACTGTTTTACGTAAAAATTTAAATTATATTCTTAGTAGTTTTCTTTTTTCAAATAAGTAAAGATAATTATTAATCATGTTCTAATTTTGATGGTACAATTTTGGTGGTTTTGTGACAAAGATGTACTTGTTGTACAGTGAGAAAGTAATACTTAAAAATATAGGGTGACTGCTAATTAGTGAACGATACTACACGTGATTGTTCTCATGATTACAAACAACTTTCCCAAAGAAAAAAGACTTTATTTGTTTCATCCGTTTAATTGTATTAATTGAATTTTTTGCCTATCTTACTCCAAATAATTTCTGTAATTCGTCTGTAACTGTACTCATTGAGCGTATGATTGTTTAATACAGGGTTTTTTTCAACCTCTGCAATAAACTCAACGTAAAATTCAATTTTTCTTTCATTTTTGCAAACCAACGCGCCACAAAAAACGAACGTGTTCGATCTTCAATTTGTGTGGCGAGGACAACGTCTCGCTACAAAGTGCACCCGCTACAAAAGTTTCCTCGGTGTGCGTGCTCACGTCCTAATATATGGGGGCGTTAAATGTGTCGCGCTTCAAGTGTGGCGCTACAATTATCGAGCTACAAATGTATGCCTGGTGTGCGGCCTGCTTTAGAGTAATTGTCCGTCGTCTTGCACTTTGTATCGAATGCCGTCTCAACAATGCACCTACCTAGAAGCGGAATTTGCAAAACGCATGCAATGCGGTGACATCAAACACATGACTGTCGGTTCGGGGGTGGGGTGCCGGCCCAACGCGAACCACGGCGCGGGGCGCGGGGCGCGTGGCGCGGGGCGCGTGGCGCGGGGCGCGTGGCGCGGGGCGCGGGGCGCGGTGCAGCGCCCTTGCCTTGGATTGGTTGGGGTGGGATTGATTGCCTACGAATTTGTTGAATGATCGTTGCGTATGCGTTGTGTACATGAATGTTTGCGTTTATTTGTATGTGAAAGCGCGATAGGGCTAGTAACAGACGCGCCGCTTTTAAATACGGCTAGTTCACACTTACCGATTTCAGTAAAAAGGAAAAATAAAATAAAAAAATACCTACCTATTTTATTGTTGATTTGGGTCGAGAATCATGAGTATAATCACGTCCTTGAATTTGACTAGGTTGCAGATCAGCACATTGTATAATAAAATTAAAGGCGCGACTGATAAGTTCAAACTACGCGCGCGCGCCGTCGCCCAATCAGCTGTTAGCGGTGGAAAGATCTGAAAAGTCTGATACCCAATTGCAAGAGCCCGGGTAAAAAAAATAATGGGAGTTTGGCCAGTAGAGTAAAATTTTTATTCATAATACGAGTATATACGAGTATTCATCGTCATCGAAAATCAGTCCTGAACTGTTACCGCCTTCACTGCGTGGAGGTACTCCCAGTTTATGTTATTTTATAATTATACAGTGAAATTAGTGATAGCTTTGACTTCCACATCAGGTGTTCCAGATCTTCAAGTTTTATACATCAATAGTGATAATGATCATCAGATTGAACAACTCTTGCTAAGGAGTCATTCCGTTATAGTGTAGCTGGGCTCTCGGTGTTCCACGTCAGGTGTTCAAGATCTTCAATTTTTATACATCAACAGAGACTGCTCATCAGGCTGAGCAACTCTTGCCAAGACGTCATTCCTATATATGTTATAGTTTAGCTGGGCTTTTGGTGTTCTACATCAGGTGTTCCAGATTTTCAATTTTATTCTCTCACCAGAAAATGCTCATCACGTGGAACAATTTTTGCTATTGCACCATTTTTGTTTCTCTTATAGTTTAGCTGGTCCGTTGCGGTTATGCACCAGGTGTTCAAGTTTTGAAGATAAGTTATAGCCTTTATGTTGGCCAGATTTAATACCTATATGGTCCTCGTATAAACTGTTCTACATTTATATGTCTGGACTTTAAAAGAGACTGTGACCTCTGAGTTTGTTTCGGATGTTTCTTCTCAGAGTAGTCAGGTACGAAACACCGGCCCCTCCTAGTTTTATGAAAAGACGTGTAAAAGTGTTGAAATAACCTACTTGATATAAATTATGGAATCAGGCGTTACTTTGCGGAAATCCATGACATAAATGTTATGAAAAATATCTAGTTTTAATTCCGCGACAAAAATCCAGGCTTGTTGCAGGATGCAATCCCACCCTATGCAATCATGCATATGCACATGCAGAAAAGGACCCACCCTCCCGCCCACATGCATATGCACAAGTGCAAGAAACAGAAAAACATGCCATGCAATCAAACCTATACTCGACACGTGTTTCGCCCCTCCACGGGGCATCCTCAGGAGATGTTGACTCGACAAGCGCTCGGCCTCGAATGAGCCAGTTTGACAGCTCTCGCCTCTTTATATAGCGTGGTGATGACGCATTAGTAACGGTCGATACAACCGTTATAAAGACGTTTGTATCGATCTACCTGTAATCATACTTAAAAGAGGTGATGTAATTAAGTTTGTTTGTTCATTCAACAGTGTATTATTATGTTTAGAGATTTCTAACTGCTCCAACACACACAACCGGAAGTTTTTATCACAAACATGGAGAATCTTATACGTGTTATTGTCGCTTAAGCAATGGCCGGTATCGATTAAATGTTTTGCGAAATGTGATTTGTCTGGATGGCCATTCCTATAAGCGGCAACATGCTCCCTATATCTAACCTCGAAATTACGGCCTGTCTGACCTACATAGACCCCGTTGCAATCGTTGCATATTAATTTATAAACACCGGATTTTTTTGAATTTTCTAATTTATCTTTACCGTTACAAAGATTACGTAAGTTGTGATCTGATCAAAAAGTAACGAAAACATTGTGTTTTTTAAGAATATTCGCGATTTTATCGGAAATAGGGCCTATGTAAGACAGACTACCGACATACTTGTCAATTCGTTCGGGGGTACATGCATAAAGTAGTGAGCGAACCCTGTCATTCTGTTTTTTCTGAATTATATTATCGATAACTTGTTTTGAATACCCGTTTGAAATCGCGATTTGATATATTATTTTAAGTTCTTTGACGTAATTATCCGTGGACAGTGGGACTGACATTAAACGATGGACATAGCTGCGGAAGGCTGCTAGTTTGTGTTGTGATGGGTGACATGAGGAGGCGGGAATTGTTGTGTCGGTGTGAGTGGGTTTTTGATAAATTTGGAAATCGAGTTTGTTATTAACTCTAGTGATTGTTAGATCCAAAAAATTGAGGGATTGGTTGGATTCTAATTCTAATTTGAATTTAATTTTGGGGTGGAAAGTGTTAAGTTTATTAACAAAAATGTCTAATTGAAATCAAATTACATTCAAATTCAAATTCAAACCCCAAAATTCGTCGATGAGATGAGCTAAGCTGTAGAGTAACCATCCACCAGTTTCACGTTGCCAATTAGTCTAAGAAGCTCTGCGTTCCCCTAGGTCTAGTGCAGTAAGTTGTATTTATCTGAGCCATCCCAATGATTAAGTTGAGTAAGGTTGCTGCAATACTCCGTAATGCTACTGCTCCACCTGGGTTAGCGTTAACGTTAATGATAATGGCCAACTACTTGTTAATTAAGGCGTTAAAAATGCGCGTTGGCTACATTTAGGTTACTATGCCGTTAAGAGTTAATTCTTCGAGAAGTCACGCGTCAAAATGGAGGTTAAAGTAAGACACACAATGGAGCTTGAAGCAGTTACACTAGTTGCAACAATGAGCGTCATAAATTATTTTATGCATTTTAGACTGGATAACCACGCATCGGATAGCCACGCATCACTAACTGCCGAGCGATTCTTATTATGTGATTGCAGCTTTGGATTCCAAAGGCACGGCTCTGATTGAAAAAGTTCTAAAAACTCTAAAGCTTTCTCATTCGACCACTCCATTGTCGTTCTCGTAAATGCAGTTCCCGCCTAAAACAAAGTACATTCGCCCTTGCTGTGCGCGCGCGTCCCGCAGAATGAGACGGCGTTAATGTAGCCAACATCGCTTAGCGCGCTGAACTACGCGCTAAAACTCTTTGATGTGTCCAAAAAACCGACACCCGAGCTATCGCTTAACGTTTAATGCCATTAGTAATGCCGTTTGTAATTTAACACATTAAAACGTTGGCCACATTTACGTAACGCCTAAATTAACGT